>JAXDDX010000004.1:10457500-10857500 GCA_034670405.1 Hoplostethus atlanticus
GATTGCAGTCATCATTTAAGGGCTTCGTAGCCGAGAGGCAAATGTGCGTGTGTGTGTGTGTGTGTGTGTGTGTTTGTCCAATAGTGTGTGTGCTTGTTCAAAGTGGTTGAACGGTGTGCTGGGTGTTAGTTCACTGAAGGTAAGTGGTTTTGCCTTGCTCTCCCTCAGAGAGAGAGAGAGAGAGAGAGAGAGAGAGAGAGAGACTGTACTTCAATTGTCATGATGACTATGATAGCTCTCTTCAATAACACCTCTTATCATGCTGTTACTCATATGACATAGAAGACACTACAAAAGCTGTGAACAAGTAAAAAAAAAAAAAGCCACTACAACTTTATTATCAGTTATTAGTGTTAAATAGTTATTTGTTATATAGTATTTTCTGGGTCATTGATCACATATCATCATTAAAGTACTGATCGTTTTCAGTCTTTTCAGTCACTGTTGTCGCTGCAACAACCTCTCCTATTGATGCCCACACGTTCCTGGCATTTCAGATTAAAAGCTTTTTAAAAAAGACTACATTACATCATCATTAGCGGTGGCGTCTACTGCCACCGCTAATGAGCTTGGTCACTATAGCAACAGGGCTGTGGGGAGAGCACTGTTAATTGGCTGCCCCTACGTTCAGGTATGCCTCGTTTGTGGTCGACTCTGTAACAGACGCCTAGCTTTGGGCTGCGGGGCCGCGGTGTGTGTGTGATGAAAGGCGATGTACTGTGAAATGCTTCTAAAAAAATAAATCCTTTCGCCTTTTTTTGTTGTTGCAGATAACCTTCTCTCTCACCACGTGGGGAAAAACTAAGATGGACTTTCACTAAACCCCAGACAAGAGAGCAAGAGATAACGGCAAAAAAATCCTCTCTTCTTTTAATCTTATTACATCACCTGGATAAGGAACAACTCTTCTTCCACGCTGATCTGAGATCAGAGAAGCAGAGTAAAAGGAGAGAAGGCTAGCAACTTCCCACTCTTACTTGTGAACGTCTTCCCTTTGAACCCTGACCCTTGACCTCCGACCTGCAGTATGAGCGGTGTTATGGGGAAGCTGGACCCTCGCAGGGTGCAGTGGGGCGCGGCGTGGAACACCTTTGCGTCCCGCGTGCTGAGGACCAAGCCCGTGGAGTCCATGTTGGACTCGGCCACGGCGGGCACCGGCGCCCACGGGACCAGGCTGGCGCGGGTGCTGTCCACGGTGGACCTGGTGTCGCTGGGCGTGGGCAGCTGCGTCGGCACGGGGATGTACGTGGTCTCCGGGCTGGTCGCCAAGGAGATGGCCGGGCCGGGGGTCATCGTGTCCTTCATCATCGCCGCCGTGGCCTCCATACTGTCGGGTGAGAGTGGAGCACGCACGCACACACACACACACACACACGCACACGCTTTCTCACAGACACTCTCCCTCACTCCCTCTCTTCTCTCTCTCTCTCTCTCTCACACACACACACACACAAACTAATCCCAACATACCGCAGGGCACAGGATGAAGGTCACTGTCGCTCTCATTACCATTCAACTGATACAACTGATCTATATGAAGAGCATTTTAATAACATAATACTCGAGGGATATCTTAATACTACCTTAATACTACCATCAATACCTTCACTAAGCCTTTCACATGCACTATAATGCACTCAGACCTCCATCCAGAGTCTAAATTAATGTTGAGAGATATTTCTGGTGTGTGTGTGTGTGTGTGTGTGTGTGTGTCGGTGTGTCCGCCTCTCTCCTGCAGGAGTGTGTTACGCGGAGTTTGGCGTGCGCGTGCCCAAGACCACGGGCTCGGCCTACACGTACAGCTACGTGACGGTGGGGGAGTGCGTGGCGTTTTTCATCGGCTGGAATTTGATCCTGGAGTATCTGATCGGCACGGCCGCGGGAGCGTCGGCCCTCAGCAGCATGGCGGACTCGCTGGCCAATCACAGCATCAGCAACTTCATGATTTCACACATCGGCACGCTCAACGGCTTGGGTGAGTCGGGGAAGGATGGGTGGGTGCTTGTGCTGCTACACCTGAACCAGCTTGAGTTTTGGCGCTTTGACGTGAAAACCTTTTTGTCTGCTTTGTCTCAGTTTGAAAGGGGTTAGGATTAAAAGTAAGGTTAGGGTGAAGTTTGAGATTTGGTGTGCATTGTTGGGGGTCTAGAATAGGGTTTGGTTCAGGGAACTGATGCTGGTTGGGATGTTGTTCATAGAGGGTCTTCAGAACTAGCAACATGTAATGGAAAGTTACTGTTTCTTTGTCCTGATGGGAAAATCTTGACTCCACATCCCAGGAATAGGTGGATTTTAGCAAAGGTTTCACTCATTTAATTTGTGTGTGTGTGTATGTGTGTGAGAGAGTTTATCCTTGCTTGCAAACTTTTGATGTTATGTGACACCGTTAAACATGCTGTGTCTATATTGTATCTATCAGCAGAGGCCTTAGAGGCACTAATGTTAGTTGTGTGTGAAACATGCAGCTGTACGTTAGTCCGATGACTGGTTTGGAAACAGGAAACAGGAAACAGGTCACAGAGGAAATATAGTATCATCAGAAAGACGTACCAACAGTATCATACTTTGAAGATTTGAAAAAAGGTAGCAATTATTTGAGACTCTACAGCTCTCTTGTCAACGGAGCATCAGTAACAACAACGGTGTCTCCGCTGACTTTCAGCAAGGTTGGTAGAGTAAAAATATCAACAGACGTTCATCTAATTGGGTCAAATCTCTTTTGGTTCATACATAGACATAAGGTTTTTGCATGATACTTGCAATATGGACCACTGCATCTGAATGATTGTTTTAATGAAAGTAATACCATTTTGGAAATCACCTAACTGATGCCAGGATTTTTTTCTGGGAAATGGCAGCTTCACTGTTTATCTTGGAAATCACATTGTTACGGAAAGTAAGCTGTAGCATCTTCTGAAATGATTTATGCTACACGCTTTTCCAGGTTGAGCAATGTGACAGGGAAAGCCTGCAAATCCCATGTAATACTATAGCCACAGTGTGTGCCAGTCACATCTATCAGGGTGACCCCGCCCTGTCAGTTTCTTCCTGTTGGCCACTGACAGAGCAGTGGGAGTGGTCACATGACACGCAGCACGGCCAGCTGTTCCACAATGTAATGGAAAGTGAATGTTTCCTTTTCCTGGTGGAAAACAAAATGACACTCCCTCCACACCCCTGGGAGAGGGTGGAATGTAGATCAAAATATGTCTCATGACTCGCTTTAGTTTGTGTGTGTGTGTGTGAGAGAGAGATAGTGTGTGTGTGTGTGTGTGTGTGTGTTTGTGGGGTGGGGGGCCTTGGGTAAAATAATAATTACTACATCTCATCTTACTACATCCCTCTATAGGTAAAGGGGAGCAGTCGTACCCAGACCTGCTGGCGCTGCTGATAGCCATCCTGGTGACGGTGATAGTCGCCTTGGGGGTGAAGAACTCCGTGGGCTTCAACAACGTCCTCAACGTCATCAACCTCATGGTGTGGGTGTTCATGATGATCGCCGGGCTGTTCTTCGTCTCAGCGGAGAACTGGGACGAGGAGAGGTTCCTGCCCTACGGTTGGTCGGGGGTAAGCCTCACGCACTCGCACACACACACACACACACAAAACCATGTAAGAGGGTAATGGTTTTGAAATCAAATAAAAAGGAGAATTGGATTGAATTTGTTAAATTGCAGCCCTTTTTAAATTAATTCCATCTTTATCTGGATATGACAATAAATTTAACTTCAACTTTTACAATGACTGTAATAGATAGATAGACAGATATGTCCAACCTGGCTGTCTTCTATCGTTGTTTCGTCCCGCTCTAGGTGCTGCAGGGCGCCGCCACCTGTTTCTATGCCTTCATTGGATTCGACATCATTGCAACTACCGGAGAAGAGGCCAAGAGTCCCAACACCTCCATCCCCTACGCCATCACCGCCTCGCTCATCACCTGCCTCACTGCCTACGTCTCTGTGAGAAGCCCCCGCACTCACACACACCTCACACACACACACACACACACACACACACACACACACAATGTTACGGAGATTCAACGTGGTTTGAGGACATTTAAGGTTGCCTACAGTATTACTGCAGCAACAGATTTTTGCAGTGATGCTCATTGACTCCAACGTTTAACTTCACAATAAAAGCGCTGTTTCACATTTCAGTGACTATTGGAAAACATTGTTGACAACCACAATGAGAATTACTCAGTTATGAGAGACAATCAGTTATATTTTCTGCTCACTGATCACTGAACAGAAAGGAAATTCAACAGTGTTTCCCTTATTTGTTTGATCATTTTGATCATACTTGAGTTGATCTGGGGAGGAACGTTTCAGCCGGGCCATCCCCAGGGAGTCAACAGAGACAACGCTCCTCAACCGATCCTCAATTTCAATTTCAAGATCTCAAACAGAGCTATAACTTTCATATCCATGCTCTTACTTTCTCCCTTTCAGTTTTAAGACACTCGTGAAGACATTTCTGAATAGAGATTGGAGGTTTCAGTTCTTGCAGAGGGATGGGAGTGAAGTCTTAATCTCCCATCATCTCCCACCCCCTCACCCAGTCCAAGACACCTCCCCCTGCCCTCCAACTGTGCGTGTGTGTGTGTGTGTCTCATCTCAGATTATTACATATTCTGCTTGCAGAGCCCGGCAGATTTCTTACTTTGACACGTTCGCCCTGGTTGGTTGTTGCTATGGGTAACCACGTAACAGCAGCCTATCAGCGGCGAGTTTGAGACTTCATCGGCATCGCCTGGGGCAGAGATCGCTTCGTCAACTACAAAACTGAACTACTTCTTTACCAACACCCCGTCTTCCTCTCTCTCTCCCCCTCTCTCTCTCTCCCCCCTCTCTCTTTGTTCTGCTTGCGCTACCCCCCTTTCTCGTTCTCGTTCTCTACCTCTCTTTCATCACCCCTGTCTCAGTTGTGCTGGAGTCTTGAAATGACTTTGACTTCTCACCTCCCTTCAGCTTCCTCGAGCTTCAGGAGACAGAATTTATTTAACCGTCAAGTACAAGTACATGTGCAGAAATGTCTCCCTGGTGACATTGGTTTCACCACACTAACTATACAGAACCTCACATACAGTGCAAAGGGACAGTGCAAGACACGCAGTGATTAACGTCGCTCTTTGGAGCAAGGAAGATTAACTAGGATTGGTTGCAGCGTTCCCTCTGGATTAGTATAGTCCTCCCCGATTGGTTCACACACAGTATCCAGTCTGCCTGGATTGGACAAGGGGTCAAAGGGCACCAGGCGACCAGGGATCTCTCGCTTTCTCTTAGCGAGGGTTAGTCTTTTTATTTTTCGCTCTCCCTCTGAGTTTATTCCTCCATAATCTGTTCATCCAAATCCCTCTCTTTCACAGCACACGCTCTATCTGTGACAGATGGCCCTGCATGATTTCACACGCCAGATGCAACACACACACACACACACACACACACACATAGATGCAGCGCAGTGCAGTGTGCTGTGATATGTGATATGTGTGTGTGTTGTGCAAAGCTAGGATGTGAGAATAGAGTGCAACAATGGGAGACTGTTTTTCTCAATATGAAACTGATAGCGTGTATCTATATGTGTATAACATACAGATTAGTGCACGGATGCACAGATTTATTTGAAAGTGACACCTACACCTCTTACAAAAAGAAATCCAGCATGAAATGAAAACAAATGACGGTACTTTTTAAATGACAGCAGGGAACATAATTGACAGAGCAACCTTACAGACGGGATCCTCTATGTTTTGAAACTATTTCATGATCCCAAATGGATATAAAGCGTGTTATAATAGAACTATTCATTATTAACCCCCCTACTCTCTGTCTGTATGTAACCCTTCTCCACCCAGGTTTCTGTGATCTTGACTCTGATGGTGCCGTACAACGAGATAGACGTGGACGCCCCGCTGATGGAGATGTTTGCCATACACGGCTGCATGTTTGCCAAGTACATCGTGGCGGTGGGCTCCATAGCCGGGCTCACCGTCTCACTGCTGGGCTCCCTGTTCCCCATGCCCAGGGTCATCTACGCTATGGCCGGGGATGGCCTGCTGTTTAAGTGCGTACACACACACACACACACACACACACACACACACACACACACACACACAATGTTATGGAGATTCAACATGGTTTGAGGACTGCAGCAACAGATTTTTGCAGTAATTCTCATTGACTTCACAATAAAAGCGCTGTTTCACATTTCAGTGACTATTGGAAAACATTGTTGACACTGGCAGTTATTCAGTGTATATTTTTCATATCAGTCTGGATGAGATGCATTACTGTGTCTCCCTCTACATATGTGTGTGTGTGTGTGTGTGTGTGTGTGTGCAGGTTCCTGGCCCATGTGTCTCCCTACACTGAGACCCCTGCGGTGGCCTGCGTGGTGTCAGGCTGCCTGGCTGCCCTGCTGTCCCTCCTAGTCAGTCTCAGAGACCTGATAGAGATGATGTCCATAGGAACCCTGCTGGCCTACACCCTGGTGAGTGGATAGGGAACGATACTGTAGATCTACACAGATAGACCAACCGGGTACTTCCTGGGTTTGTTGACAGCAGAGATTTGGTTGACAATCTGAAATGATTTAGTATTTATAGGAAGCCTGCACTGTATATGAATGCATAGATTGGAAAGTAGAAGTAAACAGGCATATTGTAACAAAAAAACATGGCTCCTTCTTCTCTTTCTGAAAGCTACAAGAGAACAAAATGTATTTATTTCATATATTTCTGCTTGGGAAAATAACTTGAAAGAAGGAATGCCTATGATACCTAGATCTATATGCAGTATTACTTCATTTATGACATTGAGGTTGAGTCTCTCCGCTCCCCTCTCATTCTGCAGGTCAGTCTGTGTGTACTGCTGTTACGCTACCAACCCGAGGGCGACATCCACGGCTTCGTGAACTTCCTCTCCGAGGAGCAGAACAACAAGAGGAAGGAAGGCGTCCTGGCCGAGTGCGAGAAAGACGCCTGCTCGCCAACCAGCGAAGCCGACGAGTACGGAGGCCCGCCCACCAACACCTGCGGCGCCAAGAACCTCCCGTCGCTCGGTGACAACGAGATGCTGATCGGCAAGCCGGATAAAACCGCCTACACCGCCAGCCACCCGAACTACGGCACCGTGGATATGACCACCGGCATCGAAGCGGAAGAGTCGGAGGGCGGGATATCGCGCCGCCTGAAGAAGCTGATTGGACCGCGCTACTACACTCTGAGGATCCGATTGGGCCTGCCGAACAAGATGGACAGGCCGACTCCGGCCACGGGGAAAACGGTCACTATATGTGTGCTGCTGCTCTTCATCATCATCTTCGCTTTCTGCTCCTTCATCATTTTTGGTGAGAAGATGTGGAAGTCAGTGTCATTTCTGCTTTGACCTCTCAGCATAAACTCACCGGACCAATAAAAACCTCTCTACTGTCCCTCTCTCTCTCTCTCTCTCTCTCTCTCTCTCGCCCTCCCTCCTTGCAGGAGCGAGGAGCATCGTGGACGGTTCCTGGTGGGCTTTGCTGCTACTCATCCTCTTCATCGTCTTCATGGCCCTGCTCATCGTCATCATCCTCCAGCAGCCGGAGAACCCCAAGCGGCTGCCCTACATGGCGCCCTGCGTGCCGCTGGTGCCCGCCTCCGCCATGCTCGTGAACATCTACCTCATGCTCAGACTGTCCTGCCATCACCTGGATACGATTCGCTATCTGGTGCCTCGTCGGTAAGGGTCAAAGTTCAACCCTCAGTGTTTTGAGGTGGATAACGGTGCACGACTTGCATTTAGATTAGACTTTTTTTTACGTTTTCATCGTCAAAGGGGAATTTTTTGAAAGAGAATTCACATATTCTAGTGATATTGGACCGTTGGGAGGGTTGGTGACGTTTGTTATGTCATGTCTTTGTCTTTGTCATGGCAATTTCCTGCCTCATTCATATATGTGCGTACAGTACACGTCTCACCACTGGAGTCCCGTTGTTTTTAATCTTATTTTTATTTGTGTTATGGCAGAACTAATGGACTCCGGTGTTTAGCATACTGCTCGCGTGGGTGCAGTGTACATTACGAGGCTTTTGTCTCGTGGGTTTGCTGTTTTCTTCTGACTCACTCGGAGTGGGATGGAGGGTGAAGTGTGTGTTTGAGCTTTGAACAATGCATTAAGTGTGTTTCTTTGTGTGTGTTGTGTGTGTGTATTTGTTGGTATATGTATTTCTGTGTGTGTGTGCATGTGTTGTGCATGCATCTGTGTGTGTGTGTGTGTGTGTCCCTCCAGGTGTGCTCATCTACTTCGGCTACGGCATGTGGAACAGTACGCTGGAGCTCGCCGCCAGGGAGAACGAGGTGCACGCCTCCACCTACCAGCGCTACGACCACGGCGTGGACGAAGGCTTCTGCGGCTTCGACGACGATTTCTACCCGCCTAACACCGACCCCTGGGGCGCGACGGAGGGGGGGTCGGGGCTGACCCCGCCTCCCGAGGGAAAGCCCGACGGTGACGGGGCGGCGTCAAAAGGTGGAGGCAGGACCATTGCCAATCACGGCCTAGCGGAGGAGGATCCCATGGATTTCTGAAGGGACTGACTCTGTGTTGCCCTGAATGTACTGCCTTGTCTGCTGCCTGGGGGAAGGGAGGGGGGACAGTAGAGTGTGTGTGTGTGTGTGTGTGTGTGTGTGTGTGTGTGTGGTTGTTTTTGATCCAACCCTTGGGCTAGATTGTTTCTTGGCAGTGGTTGTGTTTTTCTTTCACCTATCACTGCCACACTGGGCGCTCACTGCTCACACAGAAAGTGTGGAGGTCAAGGTCATGCTTCTCGTCTCACGATCACTTGTTACTTGTTACTCACATCACCGGCATCCTCATCCCACACACACACACACACACACACACACACAGAAAGGCCAGATATGAAAAACGTAGGAATAGGAAAACAATTGCATGGCTCACTGGATAACTGAGAAACCATGTGACATTGTGGTTTGAACTGTTGATGCTTTAGAGTTGAAGGGAGACAGTGGAGGAAAGGTGATGGGCGATGATGGAGAGATGAATCAGCGCTTCTCTTCCTGTTTCGGCGCACATGCAGGCAGGAAGCTAGGAAGTCAGCACGCCAAGCCCAGCCATTTCCTGTGTCCAGGTCCTCAAATCTTCAGTAGACACGAAGCACACACACACACACACACACACTGTCTTAATACTCCAAAACAGCTGGCAGGCCTGTCTGTCTGTTTTTACCTGTCTCCCCCCCCCGGACCATAACATCTAGCCCAAGGGACTGGGGAGTGGATTGGGAGAAGAAGGGTGTTGATGTTTTCTGTCACAAATAGTACTTGGACTTTGCTTGCAATAGTGCCTTCATCTATGTGTACGTGAGTTTGTGTTATGTTTTCATTTTGCCTGTGTGTGTACGTATGAGAGCAATGAAGCTCACAACCTTTCACACCCATCCGTTGTGTGTGTGTGGATGTGAAGTGTGCTTTTCGGGTTATTTTGTTGTGTAAGCGTAGGTATTCTGTTTTGTTCTTCCCACTCTCAGCCCCTCCCCAGCATGATGCTCGATAAAAACAACAAAAGTGAAACATCCACTCGCACCGAAACGGCTCACGCTGCAACACGACACATAAAGCTCGTCAGCTCATCAGTGTACCTGGAAAAGAGAGAGATAACAAGGTATAAGGGAGAGAGAGAAAATATGTTGGATCCTGATTGACGACCTGCATGGCTCATCGTGTTGAATGTGTAGCTTTGTGTTGTGTGTGTGGTGCTCCTCCTCACTCTCGGTGTTTACCAGGGTTGGGATGAATCCATGTTCAGTTTATTCAGCTGAGGAAATTGATTGTCTTCACAATTCAAAAAAAGCCGGAGCTCTTTTGTCCTCCAGAAGAAGTAGAAATGATTGAGAAGGAACGTCATTAGTAAGTCAGTTGGACTTGAAATTTTGAGTAAATTGAAATCAAATTGAGCCTAACCCTGTTGCTCCATCTTCCATCCACTCTCTCTTCTCCTTTCCTCTTTCACTCCTCCACCATCTCACTTATCGACTTACCCACTACTTCTCCCCTCCATCCTCTCTCTCCTAGCCCCCCCCCCCCCCTCCACTCACCTCTTCCCCTCCGTCAAGCCATGTCAGCCGGGGTTACCATTGGATTTCACAGTGATGGAGCCACGATTGGTTATCTGTCAGGATTTGTAACTGTAATCTGTTCATTTCCCCGCTGCCTCTACCCTGAAGATCCATCCACGTCCCGTTTCACCCCAGGGTGTCTGGCACGTTTCAACCCAGGGTGTCTGGCACGTTTCACTCCAGGGTGTCCGGCATCTCTCTCCTGATTTGTCACTGGAGGGTTTTTACTTTTCTCCCTCTGTGTGTGGATCCAACCAGAGGCCCTCTTCCCTTGTCTCTGGGTGTAGTTAGTGGTAAAGTCCCTCTCTTTACTGCTCCTCCTCCAGGGGGAATTGTTGTGAAAATCAATCAAATCAATGAATCAAATGGTGGTCAGGGTTACCATGCTAAGAATGTACACACACTCATGGCACTGTAAGGGATTTCAGCATACACCAAATAGCATCTGTTGTTACGTTGAGGGTGGGGGCCCTTCTACCATAGCTGCTGCTGTATGCCCTGACTGTCCTCCTCCTCCTCCCCTCTCCTCATGCCCCCTGTTGCTGCATTGGTCCCGTCCAGGGAAGCCTTATATGTCTAATGCACTAAATCTAAAGATGCCACGCTAAAACCCCCCCCACCCTACCTCTGCACTCCCCTCCTACACCCATAACTCGCCACTCAACGCCACACAACCCACAGTTTCCCCCTTCACGCAGGAATGTGCTCGCTTGGTGTCGTCCAGTGATTGTATCCCTAAAACAAAGCACATCCAAAAACACACACACACACACACACACACTCTGCTGTCACTACCAAGCCAAATCACACTCCCATCCAACCGCTTTGCTTTCATAGCTCAGCCAAAAACGAGAAAGGGATTTCAGGGCGACGCCACGCCTCTTACACCGGACTGTACAGTTGACTTATATTATCTGCTCTGTGTGTGTATGCACATGTACGAGAGCGTGTCGTGTGAGTGCATGTACGTTGTATTTGTGGTCCCGCGCCTGCCGCCCTCGATGTTGGCCGTCTGGTGAATGTGTAGCATGCTCTCAACGCACGAGGCCCCAGATCGTAGATGTTGTTGTACTTGCATGTGGTGAACTGATCCGAACGAGACATAATAGAACCAGATCCAAACGCAGGCTGGCTTCGCTCTCACACCTGGGGACCTCGTGTAGCTCCGGGAGGGTTTAGTAGGTGCATTACTCAACCCACTTTCAACAATGCACACTCTCTGCTGTTGTTTCTGCTAAAACTAATCGGCTTCAAACCCCCAAACCTTCCTTTACTGCACAACTCGAGGCTCTATTACGTCTGCGAGCTGAAACCCGAGCCGGGCGGCGAGAAGTGAAATATATATCTTGGCGTTCTCCCTCTCCTGTTTAGACGGAGCTCATCCGGTGATCCCAGGTCTCAGAGCCAGGGCTCTGTTTGGAAAAGGGAGTGGAACATGTAGCAAACTAAAGGGGTGTGGAGGTGACGACGCCCCCCGCCGCACCTCTTCCCTCTCACCCACTTACAGTATACCTACTTCCTGTATACCCCCCCCCCTCTTCTCAACCACAACCTCTTGTTTACAACGCAAGCCAAAGTCCACAATGTTTGTTTACTTTTCACACAGGAGGGGACAGCAGTTTTTCATCGAAGTGGACACTTAAGTTACGGCAGAGCTAACAATCTACTTGGGGGTCTGCATGTCTGCATCATGTCATTTATAGCGATATATCCACTTAGAAGACTAAATGACTTGTTCTTTTTCCCAGTGACTACATTTCGTTTTTCATCAAGTATTTTATTGAAAGACCTTCGAAGTATTGTTACACTGCGGTGACAATAGTAGATGTATTTGTCCAACAGCGAAAAAGTACAATACTAGAAGAAGAAGTGAAATAAAAGAAGTATTTTTCTACAGCTGTTTCACGTCCACGGGGCCCTCCTATAGGCGAGGTGTGTACAAAAAAGAGCTGGGTGGGAGTTACCAGCCTCCACTTCCTGTGTTTTTTTGTCCAGTCACACGGAGGCCGGCGGGAGAAAGCGCTAAAAATATATTTTTAACAACCGTACTCTGTCGAGAACGATAAAGCTCAGTCCTGAACCTTAAATCTTCTTTTCCTTTGAAGGATTTTCAAACCGTTACTGTAGTCGTCAATAGGACCGTAGAAGGTTTAGGCGTAAGAGGATGAACTACTTTAAAAATAACAATAATACTAAAAAAAAAAAAAAAACATTCAGAAACTATTTTAATACAATTCTATAAAAGACGAACAACAAGCATAAACGAATATTGCCACTATTGCTTTTAAAGTCAGCTACTATTTGTTTATTTTGTCTCGGAGAAGGTGTGCCACGTTCTTCCTGTGCTCGGTGTCCAGTCGGTGTCTGTCGGACTTGTTGAGATTTGGCTTCCCTCGCAAAAAAACTAGATATTCCTTTTCTGTATATTTTGGTACTAAGTTGTATAATGTAGTTGATGTTTTTTTTATGGTTTCTTCCATACGTGTGGTTTACTTCGCTCCTGGGTGCACTGTTTTTGCTGAGTTGTTGATATTGCCTCCATGCAACAATGAAAGTTATTTATTGCAAATACCAAAAAAAACTTGTTCATTTATTGACCCGCTCTTGTGTATTAGCTCTGATACTGACAACAACAAGGTTGAACTGATCTAAGAAATACTACACAGCATGCTCACACACACACACACACACACACACACACAGGTATAAGCACAAACAGATGGAAACACACATGCACACACAGTTTGTTCTGCTATTACAGGCACTAAAGTTCAAGCCCTGTTTGAGTGTAGTCTGGATGAACCGCACAGGAAAAGAAAATCCGATTTTGAACTTCACATGACCCAGATATTTTCACCAGCGGTGGAAAGGGCCCAGTCAGTACTGAGACCCACAGGAGGGGGTATAATAGTTTCATTCCAAAATGACAGGTAACTATTCACATTAGGAAAGACCTTAGTTGACAAAATAGTTTTTCTGTTGAATCATCTGAATCACCAGCCAGGCTCTACCAACCAGACAGCTTGCTCCCTTACTACCCTCCCACTAGCCTGCTGTGGATGGGCTGGCACTATGCCTGGAACAACATCACATCTTATGGAACACACACGCACACACACACACACACAAATAATAGCTGTGTTATAGCTGTTGTGTGTGTGTGTGTGTGTAGGGGGGAGTACAGTGTGTGGCTGAGTGTGTCTTGGGGACAGGTTCTTCTGTTCTTTGCTGATCTAACTCAAGGTCACCGAGTCACATCACAGATATGATACATCAGTAACAATTACTGCTATCTCTTTGTCCTCAGCTTGTGCACACACACACACACACACACACACACACACACACACACACAAACTCAAACTCAAACAAAAGACAAAAGACTGCAGCAATAAGTTTCCATTAAAAAGGCACGTAATCTCCTGTCCCTTCTCTCTCATCCTCTTTCCATCTCTGATATCATGTACACAGACACACACACACACACACACACACACACACACACGTAGGTCAGTCTACGTCACCAGCCTGCGACATCACAGCGATAACAGACAGGTCGTTCCAGGGTCAGACGGACTGAGTAGAGCACGGCCCAGGATTCGTAATTATATCATACACACACACACACACACACACACACACTTCTTGTGGGATCAAATTTAAATTTAACCAAGAAAGACGGAAGAAAGGGATGCAGGGAATGAAATGTCTTAGCAACTGTGACGATCAGGTAAAGTCGAGGCGTTTTTAAGGTTAAATCCTTTTTGTTTTTATTACAGAAAATCACACAATAACACTTCGGCTGAACACTAAATCACAATAAATTACCACAGCTCACACTGCTGCGGCTCACGAGGGATCCGACCTGTGAGTGTGGAAATATCAGGTTCCGTCTTCAGAGTAGTTTTGAAACACCGAGCATGTCTTCACATTCCACACAGAGAAGCTAACGTAACCTTTTCAACCACATTTGTCAAATTCTTACAGACGTGGTTAGAGAGATACACTGTAAAGAATGTAGCTTTGATCAAATGAAACCTTCCAATGTTACAAGATATGTTGCTTTTTATAACACACTTGTTATAGAAGCAAGTTAGATACAGCACAGTGTGTGTCAAGGGAAATGGATTGTGGGTGTCAGGAACCAAAAAAGGAATTATTCTCTCAATAAGCCGATACGTCTTTTTGTTGACAGCAACTTAAAACTCACAGATAACCATCACGTTTATGGTTCTGCCAAGTCAATACTCTTAATAAGCACTAGCATGGCACAAGACTTATGCCAAGTTGTGCCAAGAATACATGCAGTTGCTGCTAACACACAGTAGATGGCTTAGAAATAGAAATGGTCCTGTGAAATACAACCTCTCATCGATCTCGGGTCATTTGGCAAAACAGTGTTACTTCATAAGCTTGAACTCCAAGGGACCAAGTGGCAAAGGGATTTAATGGTTGTATAATACAGTCACAAATGTTTATAATCTTATAAAAATACTAATGAACACATTTTCACAGCCAAAACAAACCAAAACGCTGCCATACAAAACGAGGTCTTGGTATTTATGGAAAAAAAAACAACAACACATATTTATCAACCAGGGCACTCTCATCTCTAGGTGCATCTACATAGAAAAATAGAAGTAATATAGAAGATCGATAGCTCCGTCCATGAGGCCAGATGGGCATGGTGATTAAGCCCCCGTGCTTCTGTGCAGGCGGTTATTCGGACGCCTGTGCAATCACGCAACAGTGGGGTAAGTCCATGCCTCAAGTGGAGACTGGGAGGATGAGCTCTGTGATAGAAAAACAATCCATCTGGTGGTGGAGAAGAGCTCCTACAAAAACAGTCATGGTGCTCTGTGTGTATGTCTGTGTGTACATTCATGAACTGGTGTATTTTCCTGTACGTTAATTTTGTGTATGTGTGTGCAAAAGGAAAATGCATGAGTGTGTGTGTGTGTCTCCATCCGTGTGTGTGTGTCTGTTTGCTTGCGTTTGCTGGTGTGTATGTCTCAGTATCGGCGTGTCTCTATATACAAACTACAGTCCCTCACACATCCGCTTGGTACTCAAATCTCTCCAGTCTCAGACGTGGGCGCTCTTGGCGTGGTTGGTGGAGGAGGGGGCCGGCGGGTTGGCCCCTCCCTGTTTGGAGTAGTAGAAGCGGTTGCTCTCCTGGTAGGAGCCGGAGGACGAGGACTCTGAGGAGCAGCAGGTGATGAGGGACCCGCCCAGCAGGGAGAAGGCGGAGCCCACCCAGCCGGCGTAGAGGGAGAAGCCGAAAGACATGAGGCCGTGCTCCTTGTGGGCCCCGAAGGGAAACCAGACTGTAGACACTATACCACACAGGGCTGGGGAGACAGATAGAAAGACAGTTTAGTTTAATTGGGGATGGAAAATGGTGCTATTGAAAGCAACATATACACACATACATGTTTTATAACCAAACACTGGGCTGTGAAGAGAGAAAGAGTGACAGATAGTAATTAATAATAATTAAACTAGGGATGCAAAATGGTGCTATTGAATGCCCTAAAATATGCATACATGTTATATCACCACACACAGTGCTGGGAGGCAACAGATTGACAGATAGTGTAATTCAACTTGGGATGCAAAATGGTGCTATTGAATGCACTAAAATGCGCATACATGTTGTATCACCACAGACAGGCCTGGGAAGAGACAGATTAACTAATAGACTGGGGATGCAAAATGGGCACACATAAAAGCAACCTATGCACACATATTGCTTTATCACCACATGCAGTGCCCAGAAGAGGCAGATTGACAGATAATGTAATTCATCTTGGTGTACAAAATGACGCAAACACAAACACCCTATACACACGTACAATATCTGCTGTATCACTACACTAATGGTTGTATACTGGTGTTAACGCACGGTACAGATACACATGGAGGAGTGGATTTAGGAGAGAAAACTACACTACCTGCGCACACATCCACTCTCAACTCAAAGGTTCCTTCTGAATTTGTATTCTTGTGTGTTCTTGCGTCCTCCATGACTCGTTGGACATAATATCCAACAGCTGAATGCTAAACCAAAAGACTGCTGAGGACGGAGGAGGGATAAAAATTCCAGAAGTTTATTCACCAGCCGAAGACGGTGACTTGGCTGACAACAACAACTGGGAAGCCTGCGAGATTCACTGCGAGAACGATGCATCGTGTCGAAATGGCGCTGTCGTCTATATCACAGACTATATCTATATCTCATACTGTAAGGATGCTTTCATGAGAAGTTTGTTCTCTCCAAGCCAATGTGGGAAGGACTTTCTCCACAAGGACATAAGGATCAAGATAGATAACAGATTGATTGTTTGATATAGAATAGACAGATACTTTATGACCTTACACAGAGCTGCATGTAAGCTTTGCCTTGAACTGCAGAAGAGGGGCTTAGCCTGCTCTAAGACCTATACAAATATTGAATTCCCTTTACAGCAGATAGGACCATGTATAGTTTAAATGGTCGACCCCATAGACTAGCACAGAACAACACTATGAAATCCTATTTACACCAATGCAATTTGAACATACCTCCACAGTTGATGCTTCACAAGGTCACAGTTAGCCAAAATAATTAAAAAATAATTGTTTCAAGGAAGCTTTGCTGCAAGTGGGCAAGCGATGATTGGGAATGGGGCAAGTGGATTTTTATTCCACTGCACAATTTTCAAACACGTATACAAAAAACGCTTGACCACACCAAATGTACATCAATACATAGATGCACTTCCTATTTCACCAAAATGGACTATAATGCACATTATCACTCCTACATGGTTCATTCAGTCAGAGGTCCAGCTGTTTTGTATCAAAGTAATGATCATTAGATGATGATTGGTGTTTCAGGGATGTGTGTAGGTGTTGGTAATTGTTTTCATATGAATGCCATGAAAAAAAACAACTGAACTGATGGTCACAGGTGTTGAACATTTCCTCACGGGACACGGGGCGTTGGAAAAAGCTGCAGCAATAGTCAAGTATTTATAAGCGCAGTAAACCTGGGCAACGCAGAGAACGGGTTTCCATGTGGCTCGGGACGAGGCGGGGTGTGGATGAGAATAGGTGGAGGAGAGGAATGTGAGTGGGGTCTGCATGGGGGAACGGTTACATGGACTGCCAGGATCGTGTGTGTGCGTGTGTGTGTGTGTGTGTGTGTGTGTGTGTGTGTGCAGGAAGATAGTTACATACTGCATCCTCTACTCTCAGCACCTCATAAGCCTTTGAGCTAGGGTTAAGCGAGGTCAGGGAGGGGTGGATGGGATTTTGGTGTGTGCTCGCAATTTTGTCCTGCTACAATCATTTGACTGAGATGATATTTGAGTCTTTGGATGCTAAAACATTTTAGCTGCATTGAATTTACAGTCTCTTACCGACTATGATGATGAGCACTCCTCCCAGGACGGAGCGTTTGTTCTTGGAGCTCTCGGGTTCGCTGCCCAGGTTGATGCAGGGCATGGACATGAGGACCAGCGCCACCGCCGGGAGACCCAGGATCGAACCCGTGATCATCAGGGCACGAGCGGTCTGGACGTAAGCTGTGGACACACATACTGTCAATAAAAAGAAAACATACATACACCCACACACATGCCCAATGCCCACTGTTATGAGTCAAGAGAAAAGTAAAGAATGAAGTAATGGTTCATTGTGGAGTTGGGAGAAAAAACAGAATAGAATAGAATAGAACCCACTTAAATAATTGCATAGAAACTAAATCATGTCATAAGCACAGTGTATACACATTCATGTAACTCTACTGTTGAAGGGGTGTAGAAAGAGTCTACCTGGCAGGTCCAGGATCTGAGTGAAGGAGACGCAGTGGTACAGCGAGGTGGAGATGACGCACTCGGCCCAGGGTCCCTTGGCTCCCAGCTCGTCCATCTTCTTGCAGGTGTTCATGCCGTATTTACACATGGTCACCCAGTCATTGGTGGCTGTCGCGATCACAATGCCCACCCAGCCGAGACAGCTGATCAGAAAGCCGCTCAGTTGGAGACACGCGTTCGCCATGGCGCAAACGGTGCGTAAAAACAGGCTGGTCCCGGGTTTCAGAAACCGTTAATAACCACACACCCAAACCTCAAGACCACAAAGACAGAATGAAATTTCGGAAAGTGAGCCAAATATGGAATTGTGTAGAGTCAAGTGTAAGCGAAAGAACTGATATTCCACCGCACAAGTTAATCCAGTGCCAATGTTTGCTATTCCCTCTCAGTTCAATAGTTCCATCAATCGGGCTCTGTTGCGCACTTTGAAAGAGCGGAGCTTTCACATTATCATAGGTTTTATAGAGGGAAAGTTCACAGAGGGAAAAAAACTACCCTAAAACTTTCAACCAATCAGATACTTTCAGACAAATCCCTCACTTTCATTGTCTCGTCCGCAAAATTGGTGCGCACTGCCCCTCTCTAGAGCCAAGCGGTATTCTATGCAACATTGGCTGTCTGAGTAACTGGTTTGTTTTGGAGCTGACGGAATTTAAAGACATTTGCTGCCATCTAGCGGCCACATTGTATATCCTCAGCGCCATCTCTTGAATACATGCTGAAACCAAAATCCTGGATCCATGCAGCCTAAAGTAGATGTATTTCTAAATGTACATGTGTGCCGTTTAATTCTTGATTCTCGTTCAACAGTTCATCCAATCACCCATCACTTTATTCATTATCACCCTTAACCAACCCACCTACTCTCTCTCTCTATCTATGAGCCTAGTTATGTCTTTAATGCTTCCTTTGTACCACCACTTCCTTTGTGTTTAGTTTAGTTTAGTTTAGTCTGCTGTCATACGGTACGTGTTGTCTGCACCTCACCTGGTGTGTCAACCCTGTATCTGTCTTATGATGAACCAGGTCAAAGTCCTTGTGCAGCTCTTGTTCTTACAGCACGACTTACCCTGACGTTTCAGTGTCAAAGATCCAGAAATCGATATGCATTAGACCGCAGACCCCCATTAAATAAGATTGTCTCCAAATGAACCCGATCAATTTTTGTTGTCAGTTATGAATGAGTGTATAACTGCATAACTGTGTATCTTGGAGGTTGAGATCGATGAAAACAGTTATCCTTATACTTGCGCTCATTGTGCTAATGTCTAGAGAATGACAAAATGGTGAAATCAAACTGTTTTGCTGTCATTTTGCTGGCAACCCCCTCCTGGAACCTGCTCAAGGACCCAGCTCTGAGAACCCGGGGTTTCCAAATGACCAACAGGGGATGCTACAGCACAACGTTGGCTTCCACGGCGCCACAGTTTTGCCATTCAACAATTGTAGGACACATCCTCTCTCCTGTCCTTGCTGGGTAGAGTTAAGTAAGTCCTCCATCACTCATATCAGTCCAGTGACGTGGCAGCCGTGTAGCAATCAGTCTAAGAGGAAGACGGAGAGAACGAGATATTTTCTGATACTTCCACAAGGTCATTGACGACAAAGGCGTGTTGGTCGAGTTCCTCTCATGTTCTGCTCGTGTGTCTCGTTGCTCGTCTGCTCCTACCTACCCTCCACAGCGAGACACCGTTCTGTGTCATCTCTAAGGAATGGAAAGATACAAACACATTATAGATCATTGGGGTAAGTGGGTTAAGCCAGCCAGTCATGTAAACAGACAGCGTTACGCTCCAGCTGTCTCATCGTTACTCTCTGTCTCCTTCATATCTATCTTTCTTAATCTCTCTCTCTCTCTCTCACTCTCTCTCTCTCTCTCTCTCTCTCTGTGTCATTGTAACCTCTCTCACTTACCCCTTTAATGGAGTTGTGTGCTGTTCTGATTCGTTGGCATAGATAGATAGATAGAGAGAGAGAGAGAGAGAGAGAGAGAGAGAGAGAGAGTCTGAAACAAGACTGACTTGTGAAAAAGCGAGGAAGGGGAAGAGACAGAGATCAGAGAGAGAGAGAGAGTCAGCTAGAAGAAATGGAGTGACAGTGAGCGAGTCATATCCCCCCATAATTCCCGGAGCAGGTTGTCTGATTCAGGAGGAGTGAGGCAGCAAGGGAATGGGAATATTATGCTAATGATGGAGAATCGCAACAGCGCCGCTGACAGAGAGGGATGATGGGATTTTATCCCTCCTGGGGAGGGAACAAGGGGCAGACGGGCATGTTGATGGTGGCTCGGGTGTGTGTGTGTGTGAGCGGGTGGATGGGCCATCCGAGCACAGGGGGAACTTTAAATCAGGATAGGTAGAAGAGAGAGGGAGCGCGGCAGAGTGACTCTCCTCCCACCCTTCACGGTGTCACCGCTGTCAGTCAGCCCATTGGGAAAGATGAGGAGGAATGACACCCTGTTTGTCACGGCTAACCCAGACTAGCGGTCCGGAGGTGGGGAGCGCCGTGGTGGAGAATGAGTTATGAACGGGGAGGTGAAGAGGAGCAATGATAGAGCGATCGGAGGAGGAAGGGCACCTTTTCAGGTCAGCCCACTGCGATGGAGTGGCAGCCATATTGGATGAGTCATCCTGGCCTAAAGGAGTGATGGGTACTTTGTCAAATAGTTGTCAAGTCACATTCTATGATTAACAAGAGGCAGAAGAGAGGAGAGGCGGTCCAGTTTATACTGTTGTGCAACAGCGCCAAGGTGTTACTGTAACCGATGAGCTCTCTTCCAAAACCTTTTCCAATATATCCATTTTGGAAAAAGGTTTAGCACTCAGTATAGATGAAATAAAGATGACGCCGTTTGCAGAAGTCAACTTGAGTTATTTGTTATTCTTTATCATTTTGTGAGCAATGTGTCTTTTCAAAATGGTGGATATCTCATTTTGGAACAAACCTCTGGTAGAATAGTGTTGTAGCTGCAACACTATTCCCCGATACACCGGCTAGATGAATGTTTTGCTTCGTTTGAAACAAGCAAATCAATTAAGGGTCCTGGCTGCGATGCTTTCTTTCTCAGCTCAGCTCTCCTGGGTGTGCTGGTCAAAAATGAAAAAATAATACTATTAGTGTGTACAAGTCAATCTCAATAAGGCCCAGTTAGGTTTGGTTCTCTGGTGTGAAAATCGAAGCCTGGACGTGAGAGAATAGCGGCGTAGTTTTTTTGCTGACGCGTCTCTATCTGAATGTGAAGAATCACCATAAATCAAAGTAAAAGTCTAAATATATATAAAGTAAAAACCTTTCATATTGTTTAATGTATCTCAGCCAGAGCTCCTGCCTCTTCCAGCCTAGAATAATGTGACTGCAACCACCAGTATCCAATTCCAAACAAGTTGTCCATGCATCTGGATTATGCCTAGATGTGTGTAATCTGGATTACATTTACACCTGACAAGAAGATATTACTCTGGCATGCACACTGGACTCAGATTTGGTTTGCATGCTCTTCCATTTCCGTAGTTTACTCTATATTGTATGAAGATGCATTGCATTTGCACTTTATTATTTATGTTGTCAAATTCATCTCAATCAAATCAGATCTTCAATGCGTCTTGGTGCATTTACACCTGGATTTTATAGGTTTTTCCTCTATCTGATTACAATCCAATTCCCCAACATTTTGAGATGTTGACAGCAGGTGTAAAGGCAGGTCCAAGTTCTCTATCAATTTGCTGTGTGGACATGTGAGTTTGCAAACCCTCAAAAACTAGTTGTGTTGTCCAGAGGTTCAAAGGGGAAACATTTTTGGTACCATACAAAACCTTTTTGGGGGGTATTTGGTGTTACATCACCTATATAGAAACCTGAAGACCTTTCCAAATCAGGCTCTATGTAACATTTCCGATGTTTCCAGTATAGGAAGAAAAATACTCATCTAAGATTCAGAGGACAGGACAGATGGAGCACTTTGCAGGAAGGGGATATAACTCACATCTCAGATACATTGGATAGCTGTTCTTATATTCCAACAAAGTAAAAGCCCTCCCTACTGTTCAGTCTCTCAGAGCTCCTTTCTCTCACACTGGAGTAATGTGTCCCTCGTGGCTGAATATTTTTTACACAGCTTTTGGGGGGCATTCTGGTAGTATTTATCACCTTTATTCTTTTACCCCAAAGTAGGTTGGCCTGGAGGTCAGAGAGGACGATTCAAGTTTGAGAACCAGTGTTGGCAATCATCCACCCAGCTGGGGTGTCCTTGAGCAAGACACTGAAACCTTATCGACTGCAGGTCGCTGTGATAGTTGGCCCTGCACTCTGACCACCGCAGGCGGGCAAGCAGAAAGAGAATCAATAAATATCACACTATTATTATTTACATCACCTATATAAAAACCTGAAAACCTAAAATAGTAATTGGCAAGATACAAGCTTTTTGATTTTGTCAGCATTTTTGGTGATCAGCAGTCATTGTGGTTTCACTTCCTGACGATCACCTCACAATCAAACCGTGTGTCTGTACCATAGGCGCCGATTTATGTTTTTGCCAGTGGGTGCTCAAATTAAGTGAATACCACCAAGGTGAAGATTGTCACAAAATCACTTTTATTGCGCTTGCTTTAGTAATTACCGTGGTGCAGGCTACTGTCATCTGTCGGACGTAGACACACGCCGAAACGAAATGCAACACTGCTCTGCTACAAATTCATCACTGGTGGTGGATCCTCACTTTGACTGTCTTTACACTCAGTATCTCTCTCGGTTTTTTAATTACAAATTTGTACGTTTTTACCCGATCATCACCCGTGTTTCACACTTGCTGTGTCGCTAGCTAGTAGCTACGTGATGGAACAACGTTGGTTTAGCCGACTCGTTACATTGGCAGTTGGCTACGTGACCACGCCCCTTAACGTAGCCTACACACACACAGAGCTGGAACAAGTTTAATTGGATAATGCGATTTGTAGTTAAAACGTTCACCAATAATAAGTAATAATAGAATAAATAGTTTATTTATTAATTTATTTTTTAATCGGCCTTCGTGATCGGCGCGTATGGTCTGTACTGTGACCTTTTCCTTTGGGTTTATGTAGCCACGGTGGCTATCGCTGCTAATGCTAGCTACCAAGTTCTTCTATTTATTTCCAAAGTGCTGTTCCAAAAACGCATCACTTCCTTTGCGCCCCCAAGTGCTGCTTTGTGGTGCCGTTGAGATCTCTTCTGTTTCAGACTGTACTGTAGATGACAGGACAGACGGAGCACGCCGCTGCAACGGGAGCCAAGTCGAAACTTGATTTGTGTCTGATCCTCCAGTGTGTCTGTGCTGTAGCAGCCATCACTCACCGCTAACTGTGTTCGCCATTAGTATCAATTAATCACAACAAACGCTGTCGGCCATTACACTCAATACATCACCAGAGGCACTGCTAACTATACACTGCAGCACAGAACAGAACAGTGCTGCACAAGCCCCTTCGCTCTGTGGGAGAAAATGAGAGATACATGTGTCATTCCCCATATGGCTAAGTGGGAGAGAAAGAGAGTTACAGCTGTAGAGGGAGGAGGGGGGAGGAGGAGGAGGAGGGTGATATACACCTCATTCTGGCCCTCCAGGAGTAAGGAGCAGAGCCTCTGTCAACACAGTAAATATACCTCCAGTATTTGTCATAATAGTTCATTAGTGCTGGGATGAGATTTATGTCGACAGCGAGGGTGAGGACGGCGGATCAGGAGGGAAGCTTTTTGTTTTTCACAAATGTATTTTAAAACTCTCAGAGATAAACATATTTTAAAACTCTACGACTGTTGGCAGCTAACAGGAAAAAAATACTTCCATTAAGCCTTAACTCTCTCTCTCTCTCTCTCTCTCTCTCTCCCTCTCTCTCCCCAACATTTGCAAACTGCTTAAATTAGCCTCCTCATCATCCTGCTCTTTATAATCCTCCCCCCCCTCCCTCCCCCCTTCTCCTCTGTTGTCACCAGGAATAGAATAATCTATTGCTCTTTACATGATGGGCTGTGCATTACCTAATATAGGAGATGAGAATGTGTGGGCAGAGAGAGAGAGAGAGAGAGAAAGAGATGGAGAGAAAGAGAGAGAGAGAGATGGAGAGATAAAGAGAGAGGGCAACACATTGACTCATATATCATCTTGATGAGGGGCTCTGCAGTACTGGACCGAGTTGGCGTTGGGCCATATCTGGACCATAGGATTACATTAGACCACTGAGAGAGAGACAGGCAGGTAGAAAGTCAGGCTGATAGACAGAGAGACAGAGAGACAGGCAGGCAGGCAGACAGACAGTCACAGTCATTCCTTGATAGACATTAAGGCGTTTACAGCTGTGCCAGGTCTCCAGGTATCAACTGGCTTTTAAGGAGCCAGCAATCAACGCTTAGTACATGGGAGCTGACATGAGTGCCGATGCGCTGCAGGAACGTCTCGCAGATTGACTTCATTATTTATCTTTCAGATTAGATTAAAGAGAATGAACAGGGGGGCCAGAGACCCACGGAGATCATCACTTCTCCACTGACTCCTACCTTTACTATTACTCAATTACCAGCTGACAGACAGCCGCAACGGAAACAGGGTCACGGCAAAACCTCAGCCTCCCAATATTAGGTTAAATCTCCTTCCTCTCACCCCACCACCCCCCTCTCTCCCCCCCCTCTCCCCCCCCTCTCTCTCTCTCTCCAGGGAATGTGTAAGAGATTGAGTGCTCCATTGTTTCTGCTAATGCGGTTTAGCTGCCTGTCAAAGAGGCAGCTGGGATGTGCTCCAGTCTTAAACACCAGCTAGCACTGTCTCTCACCGTGTGTGTGTGTGTGTGTGTGTGTGTGTGTGTGTGTGTGTGTGCATGCTCATGTGCACGTGTTGATGTGTGAGCCTGTTGCACACCTATGTATAGACAAAGCACGTGTGTGTGTGTGTGTGTGTGTGTGGGCTCCTGGTTGTCCTCCTCACCCAGCTCGTTGTTGTATCTGTTCTCTCATGGTGACTTCCTGTATGTCCCTCCGTCTCCGTCCTCCTCTCTCTTTCTCCTTGAAGTCCTGAACTCGCGGGTTTCTCTCCCCAACTTGTCTTCCCGCCGTACTATATGTATGCTAAACCAAAGAAATGCATTTAAATGTATTTACCCCCTATCTGCCTTTGCTCCCTGACTGCCAACCCCCGCTCCCCCCTTAAATAAACCAATTTAATCATGGAGGCTTCTCTGCCCTCATGCACTGTGTGTGTGTGTGTGTGTGTGTGTGTGTGTTTGTTTGTTTGTTTGTGCCTGGAAGTGACTGTGTGTGTGTGTGTGTGTGTGTGTGTGTGTGTGTGCGAGAGATAGAGAGATCCCTGAAGGCATGTGTGTGTGTGCACCATCCTTTTTTCTCCTCTTAAAGCTGGGTTCAGTGATGCCCAGCATACTCATCCAAAGTGTGACCTTGCCAGTCAGCTACTCAGTCAGCTATGGCAGGGTGTTGTATGCACCTGCTCTCTTATGCTGTAGTGTGTGTGTGTGTGTTTGTGTGTGTGCATGCTTGTGTGCATACATAAATGCATGTGGCGAATCCATTTCTTTTTTTTCCCTTCTCTCTGTTTTTTTTTTTGTGTGGTTTTGCCACTGTGCAACAAGCGAGACCCCATTTTGTCCTTCCAGTTCAACGGATCAGCATCTGATTGGGCCTTTTAATCCTGATGTCTGTTTCCACACCACGCTTTAAGATCAGACTGACTTTGTCACCCAGCTCCAGCCAATAACTCCCCAAGGTGACTGCATTGGGTCGCGAGGTGTCACATTTTGAATTTCCACTATTGTATTTGAATTTGGAAGGTCGCCAACCGACATCGCCGGACCCGCTGGGAAAATCTGGGCCAGGGAAAGTGAAGGACTAATGTTGTTCCCTTTCCCTCAACAACTATCATCAAGATGCCCTTGAGCAAGGCACTTATCTTCTATTTGTTCCAGTGTGGCTGTTCAGTATCTGAAAGTCAAAGTCTGCTAGATATGATATGTAGTTATAGAAAGTGTGCAAAAAGAGCATGAGTGCTGAGCAAACCGTCCCTGGATAAATACAGATTAAAAAAGGTCTTATGTGAAATACACCAGGCCCAAGGCAAATATCAAGCAGCAAGCAGCCACTGTGGTGTTGCTATAGGAAATCCCGGCCTCACATCTCATCAATCATGTTTCTATGAACAACAGCACCTGCGTCTGGTTGTTTTAACCCCACTCTCTCTCCCCTCAAGTTCTGTAAACTTCCTGACTCCTGTGTGTGTGTGTGTGGGGGGCAGTTAGTTTAATTCCTCCCTGTAAAAAAGCAATCTGGCTCTGGGCCCATCAGTGGAAAATCCTCCCCGTGTCTCCATCATCCTAATATTAAAACGCCCCCCCCCCCCCCCACCCCCACTGCCTCTCATCCCCTCTGGCTGGCAGGCTCAGGACCATTTGTCACACAAGCATCGTCTCGTATGAGGGTTTGATGTCGGTCCACAGCGAAAGACAGATGACACATTCCACTCAACGTTTTTTTTACATCCTGGAGGCCCGTCCATCAAATCATCAGAGACGAGAGGTGAGACCCACTGGAACAGGGCGTCGCTTATCGGCATTTAACTCGCATTTAACTTAATTTAATCTTGTCCAGATATAATCCATAACCATGGATCTTCTGGTTGTGATGAGATAGGAAGGCTACATGTTATAAACCAAAAAATATCGGTTGGGCTTCCACAAAATGATTATGGAGGGACGATAGAGGGTATAAAAGGGTATAGGGTATAGTGTAAAAAAGGGTATAGGGTATAAAAGCGTATAGGGTATAAAAGGGTATAGTGTATAAAAGGGTATAGGGTATAAAAGGGTATAGTGTATAAAAGGGTATAGGGTATAAAAGGGTATAGGGTATAGTGTATAAAAGGGTATAGGGTATAAAAGGGTATACGTATAGGGTATAAAAGGGTATAGGGTATAAAAGGGTATAAAAGCGTATAGGGTATAGGGTATAAAAGGGTATAGGGTATAAAAGGGTATAGGGTATAAAAGGGTATAGGGTATAGTGTATAAAAGGGTATAGGGTATAAAAGGGTATACGGTATAGGGTATAAAAGGGTATAAAGGGTATACGGTATAGGGTATAAAAGGGTATAGGGTATAAAAGGGTATAGGGGATAGGGTATAAAAGGGTATAGGGTATAGGTATAGGGTGTAGGGTATAAAAGGGTATAAAAGCCAACATAATGCAAAATGGAACTAGGAACAAAAAGTTAATTTCTAACAGATACTGAATGGAGGTGAATTGTTGGACTCGTGAAATCATCTCTGGAGTGCAACTGATGTAAGTCTTTCTTTCTTTCTTTCTTTCTTTCTTGCTCCCTGTCCCTCCCTCGCTCCTGCAGGGTGAGATAACTGTTGGAGGTGATTTAGTGGCCGAGGAGCTGGTGAGTTGGAAGAGAAGGGGAGGGGGGGGGGGGGGTTGTCTAAAGGGACGTAATAGATGGAGGGGCCGGGACCGCGGGGGGACCCGGGAAGGCCGCAGAGCTGACACTGAATTGTCTGAATCAGGGTTTCTCAAGGACTTCTCTAATTCACAGTTTGATCTTGGCCCTGTGGGATGTTGCCGGAAGGAGAGATGAATGAAGAAAAGGTAAAGGGGGAGTGAAGGTGGGAGTGGGAGGGAAAAGGAGGGAGGGGCTGAATAAATGAAGGGAACGAGGTGGTATTTTAGGGAGAGGAGATGGATTGGTATCTGATACAGTGGAACTACCGTGATGAATGAGCCCCGTTGTTTTTCAGAGCCACAAGAAAAGCAGCCCGGGTGATACTCAGCACTCCTGCGTTATAAAAGCATTTGTAGAGGTGGCCAGCGCTGACAATTAATGACACCGGGGGGGGGGGGGGGGGGGCTGTCCAACACGGGAGATTAATGTTGGGAATTCAAGCTAGCAGTGGATAAATCACGTCTCAAAGCCGTCTGTTTGAACTGGAGAAATTAATGAATGGCAGAGACACACACTGTTTGTCAGTCAACTTGTCTGCTTGGCACACATCCATCATAAAAGCACTTGTTTAAGTAGCTGCAACAAGTGAACTATCATCGTCGTGATTCAATAGCGTACGCTGTTTAAGTGTACTACAGCGACTGTATCGATTGTAAAACAACAGAGCGCTAATTGTCTCTTCAATTTGCTGCGTGTTTCAGCCTGGAGAGGATCGCGTCCTTATCAGCACCGAGCCAGGCTGCAGGAAACCAGGGCCACTCACACAAGAGCACGCTGCAATGGAGGAATATACACATATAACTACGCACATGTGAGGTATAGCATGTATGTGCACACTATTACATGCATGTACGAGATATGCATGTAAGAGATATGCATGCACTGTACACAAACACACACACACACTTATACGCCCAGTCATACCTGAGTAGACCCCAGAGGCCATTTCCTCTGTCCAGTTGTGTATGTGTGCGTCTGAGCACCTCAAGGCTTGGTGCCGCTACTCCACTCGCTCTGCCGCTCTAAGCCGCGAGAGGCAGAAGAAAGGGATTTGTGTGTTCACTGCCGGCTGCTGAAATGACTGCGATGGTTTGGCGAGTTCTGCTCATGTGGGATTTAAGTGGCTGAGAAATTTGAGGACAGTTTTTACTCCTCTGATTCAATCCACTGACTGATCTCTCTTTGGCAAATTTAATACATGAATGTAAGATTTAAAACCTCAGGGGCCAAAAAGCTCTCAACTACTTCCTTTTCAGTGGGCTGTAATAAAAAGTGTCATGGTGAGGAAAATACTCTCCACAGCCCTATGGGTGTGATACATATATTCATATATCACTGTGGAAACACAGTCCAATCCTTACAGACTCAAAACACTGTGTGTGTTTTGGAAGCAACTCTAATACACAGCAAATAGCAGAGTTAATCATTTATGGCTGCAGAAACTACGTTGTACATTTCCCCTGAATCTATACAAAGTGTTTATCCCCGAGCCAGGGCCGGCTTAGACCGATAAGAGGAGGGAGCCGGGGTCATCAGCTGCTTATAGGCCTGTGTGTGCTTGTGTGTGTGTGTGTGTGTGTGTGTGCATGTATGTGAATATATGTGCTAACCTACGCATAAGCATTGTGTGTTTTGCCAGCGGTGCTGATGTGGGTCCATATACATGCAGAGGTGGTCAGAGTGGTGTTGGGTGTCTAATCTGGACCCGTCGTATCGAGGCGTCGTCGCTCGTGGCTCCCTGCCCAGACCGGGCTGCTCTGAAGGGTCAACCCTGTATACTGCTCCTGCTCTGGCAGCGGGGCGTTGTCATCCCGGCTAGATAATGTTCTGCTGGCTCCTTTACTATGCTAAAATGTACTGCTGTGTGCTGCACTCTATGACTCCACTCTACTTTATTCTACTCTACTTTGCTTGGCTCTGCTCCACTCTACTGTACGAGGCTGTATTTATATGCTACTCCACTCAACTCTACTTTTCACTGTTCTGCTCCTCTCAACTGTTATGTACCATTGTCTATTCTATTCCTCTCAGTTAAACTCTTCCCTACCTTGTTTACACCCGCAGTATATTATACTTTACTGTGCCGTACAGTATTGCAATACATAAAGTACTACTCTATCTTGTTGTCTGTGCCACTTCTGTGCAGAATAACATGAATATTGGAGGAATACCATCATAGGAACCAATGAAATAAACATCCTGCAGACCAGGAGGACGAGAGGAGAGGAGAGGAGAGGAGAGGAGAGGAGAGGAGAGGATGAGGAGAGGAGAGGAGAGGAGAGGAGAGGAGAGGAGAGGATGGAGAGGAGAGGAGAGGAGAGGAGAGGAGAGGAGAGGAGAGGGGAGGAGAGGGGAGGAGAGGAGAGGATGGAGAGGATGGAGAGGAGAGGATGGAGAGGAGAGGAGAGGAGAAGAGAGGAGAGGAGAGGATGGAGAGGAGAGGATGGAGAGGAGAGGAGAGGAGAGGAGAGGAGAGGACTCAATAATTGAATGAGGAACAGCGATGCTATAAGGAATTTATATGGCTTTTAGATGATTTAGAGTTTCACTTTTATAATATTTCCGGGACAATCAGATCCGTGTGTAAAAGCTGTTTACGGCGTCTCTGTAAATCACGTCTCTTGTATTATCAGGTTATTTACTGAGAGCAAACAGATCTGAGTCTCCGTCGGGTCTCACGCTCGGAAGGTTGTTGTCCAAGGCATTGTAGGGTGAAGCAATATCAATGCAGCAGTTTATGAGGCGTGTAGGCTCATCCGATACGGGGCGTTTTAATATCGAAAATGTACGCCAGTAGTTAATAAACCAAGTCTCAAAGTGGCTGCTACCATTTCTGCACCACCAGAAAATGAAATGAATCGCAGCAAAGTCGTTGCGCTGCTTGTCCTGTCAGCCGGTTTACACTCGTGGAGATTTTTCTCTTTGATGTAATATTTTTCATGTCATTGATTCCCTTTAACTCCAACTATGATTCATGTCCCGCTGTGGAGGAATGAAACGCTAAGACTTCTGGGATGCAACAACACCCTCCGCTCAGATACACCGCACACGTCCCCACACATTTATCTAAACTCTGCTCATCCACGCGATCCCATTTAGATAACAAATACTTCTTCCAAAAGCAGGATTCCCAAATTACATTTATCGGGAAGGGATCACATCTCTGATTTGATGGAGCCTTGTATCTATCACGCCCACTATCTTTTTCCCCTGCCCCGGCCTGACTGAGTGAGTTCACATCGGCGGATCGATAAAGGCTTATGTTTACCACGTGAAGCAGCACACCATTATTCTGTCTCTCGGGATCATAGTAAAAATACATCATAAAAAAATCCTCCACCTGCCGAGATGCCTGGGCCATTGATTATGGCTTTATTGATATCTGCAGGGAGGATGTCATAGCCGTAACGAGCTGGAAAACATCAGGCTAGCGACAAAAAGCTTCCCTGTTCAAATTGTTGACCTTGACTTATGTGACAATAATACAGCACGTTTGATTTGAAAGCGAGGAATCTGTTGAGTATCTTCCCTCCTGCGAAATCAATATTAATTACACGTCAGTTAATAACAAATGATAGTAATTAACACCTTCGTATGATATATAGTCATCACTGCACAACGCGGCGCCGCGAGCCGGTGGCAGCCGCCCCACGGTGTCATTTCTCCTCCGAGCCCCTTGGCGGGTTCATACTCTGCGACCCGAGCCCATTCGTCTGCGCTGCTACCCCCAATGCGTTCTCTGTCTTTTACGGACCTGACTGATAATCGATGATCTAAATTGTCTTATACATAAGAAATGAAGCAGCGCCCCCTTGAAGGTGATGCATCACGAGGGGGAAAGCTTGTCAAATCAAAACTGATGCATCCGAGCCACGTGCACACCCCGCTGCCTTTGTGGTCGTCCTGTGCAAGTTTCGGTTCGGGTCCGCTCAACAAGTGGAGGAGGAGGAAAAACTAGTGTGTGTTTTGGCCCGAGTGTTAAGATGGGACCAGCACTCTGGGGTGCCGGTTCAACTCAGGTATGTCGTGCTTTCTTTTTGCCCTGCAGCTTTAATATTTGAATCTGAACATTGTCTTTGGGATTTCTCTCTCCCAGCGCTGGCACCGCGGTTGAGGAACTTCAATTTAGTGGACCGGAAATCCCAATCCCAATCCCATTGTTTCGTCGTATGGCTCTTGACGTGGCGTTTTCCCAGGCAGAGCAGCTGTTGAAGACGCTCCTGGGAGGCTTTCTGGGCTAGTTAACACGGGAGGGTGAAGGCATGGGTCTTCGAGGGGGACGCTGACAGGTTTGGTTTATTCCTCCGCCTCAGAGTGATCAGTCACTATCAGTCGCCCCTTGAGCGCTGAGGGGTGGAGAGGTCTATTGCATCTATGTGTGTGTGTGCGTGTGTGTGTGTTGTTATTGACACCGGCAGAAGGACAGAAACACCCCCGAGTTAAAAGAGGATCTAGTATTCTCCTCTGATTGATTTTCATTTCTGGACCAAACCTCCTAGGAAATCAGACATTTTCAGCCTGTACTTACTCTTGCAAACCTACAGCACCTACCTATAAATTCATTTACAGAGGCACACACACACACACACACACACACACACACACACACACACACACACACACACACACACACACACACACACACACACACACACCCTGTGCAGTAAATACATATACACGGTCACACTGAAAGCCGAGGATTAACAGACTCTGTTTGGACACAAATTGGATGTGTGAGCCTTTTCGTGAGCGTGTTATGTTATTAGTCTGTACAGACAGAGGAAAGAGGAGTATGATGAGAGAGAGAGAGAGAGAGAGAGAGGTTTTTTTTCTCCATGGCAGTGTGCTGAGCAGAGAGAAGGTTCAAAGCTGTGGGCTTTTATTTTGGCGCCTCCCTGCTTCAGCAAGTGCACCACCAATGACCTCAATTAGCTCAGCGTCTGATAGACACACACACACACACACACACTCACACGAGTACGCCCACTAACACAAACACACTGAGAGAGTGAAGGGACAGTAGTGAGGATGGGATTAGAGGAGACTGCTTAGCTGTGCTGCTCAAACATGTTTGTGTACTTCTCTATTTCATCATTAGAGATAAACCCTGGCTTGTTGACCAGAGGAAGGAAGAGAGAGAGAGAGAGAGAGGGAGAGAGAGAGAGAGAGAGAGAGCATCACAGAGCCACACAAGAATGAGAAAAGAAGTAAGAGTAATAGAGAGGGAGCAAGAGAGAGAGAAAGCAGAAGTGGGGTACAGATCCAAGACACACCAAAAAAAAAAGCAGGGAGAGAGAGGAAAACAAAATGGAAGAAGAGAAGTAGAAGAGAGAGGGAGCGGGAGAGAGAGAGAGAGTCCCAGAGCCCTAAAAGACACAGAAAAGAACAAACAGAAAAGAGAGAGAGTCGAAAGGGGGGTTACGGATCAGAGGAACCAAACAGAAAAGAAGAATAGAAAAGGGAAAAAAACCAAAAGGGAAGAAAAATGAATCAAAAGAAGAAGACAAAGAAGACGAAGAAGAATGAACACAAAACACAAAAGGTGTGTGTGCACAGATGTAGATGGAGGGAGCGAGGATCTGTCAAGCAGCAGCTAGCGCTCTGACCTTCACAGGACAAGCTGCTGCCACTGACAGGAATTTATGCATGCTCTCACTTTGTATTATTGGCTTATTATGGCGTGTGTGTGTGTGTGTGTGTGTGTGTGTGTGTGTGTGTGTGTGTGTGTGTGTGTGTGTGTGTGGTGTGGCTACACGTGTAAATGTGTGTGTGCACGGTGTGTGGGCGCATGCCAGCCACAGCATGAATGAGGTAAAGATCCAGGGTTTTCCGTTCATCACATACATCTCCCCTCCCCCCTTGATCTTCTGCTTTCTCTCTCTCCCTCTCTCTCTCTCTCTCTTTCTTTTCTCTCTCGTTCTCCTTCTCTCCTCCTCTCTTTCTCTCTCTGCAGCTCCATCCCTCTCTCCTCTCCCCAGGACCCCCAGTAGAAACTTGCACTATATTATCTTATCCTGGAGAAACAGCGCCGACCGCCTGCAGTTCAGATCAATTATTAGACAGCATATCTCGGGAGGTGTTACAAATGAAACACGACTCGGGTCACGCACATTTAACTCTCCACACAACAGCATACAAGTGTGTAATACCCTGTTGCATTATATGTGACGATATGGAGCATCCATGACCGAAGGCTTGCGTGGCCTTCTCAGAAATAGTTGAAAGCCTTGTAAACACCTGTGGTGTGAAATATGCAAAAAGATCATGGCATTACGGTGACGGAGCTACAAAGACCAAGTGATGAGTCATTATTAGCGAGGGATATTGTTAATTTGGGACTGGTTTAAAATTCCCACACTGGCCTGGAAATTTTGGCAGGTTAAGTGAATGAATACTGCTCTCCTCTAGCTGTCAGTACAAAAGGTGAAGGAGTGAATTTGGACTGTAAAGAAACAGAAGAATAAAGCAGGGGCATTTTTCTGAAGGTTGGATGAGTAACGCTGGTGTAGGAGGAGTTTTTTCACCATGAACAAGTGGTTCGCTTGTTGTGTAAGCCCATGTGTCCTTAATATCGAGGCCTTGCAAGACATTGGGACATTCAAGATGGTCATCTATAGTATTCTGAATGTTATACTGCCTTCTTTTGTACGGTCTTAATGCACTTTGAATTCAATGTCGCTTATTCATCTGTATTTGGCCAAATGTTTTCACCGATTTCTGAAGTTCATGGACGGTTACTTCAGAGCATCACGTAACTTAAATAAATGCAGCCAGTGGGAGCAAACACAGATGTAGTCACCAGGGATGTCACGCATCTTAGAGGCTTTCTGCACTGCTGCTGCACTAATGGGAATTACTGTAACCAAAACAAATTGCTTCCTTGCAGCTATCCTGCAGTACTAATGCGGGGAGCGCTGCATGGAAGGCGGGGCTTCCACAATAGCCACCACTGCAGGTTCATTTTCAGTGGATTTAATAAATATCTGCTGCACAGCTCAAAATGTCAGGGAACTTAAATAAATGTACACCACGCGAGAAAGAAAAAAGTCAGCATGCAGACTCTGCTTTTTCACTGTTTACTCCCTTTCCAGTGTCGTTTCAAATTTGAGGTGTGTGTGTGTGTGTGTGTGTGTGTGTGTGTGTGTGTCCATGCACATGTGTACTCGTGTCTATGTCGGTGTCTGCGCCTGCGGTCGCGAGTTTGTTTTCCTCCTCCTTTGATTGCAGGACTCTCTCGATCGCAAGCTGTCCACTTGAGAAGCATCTGCATCTACGCCGGAAACGTTCCACCTGTTGTGGAAGCCAACAGTACAGACGGCTTGGAGAGCAGCGGAGAATTATCACAAACACGATCTGATAGCTTTTGATTTCTGGCCATGGAGCCAGCTGGGGATTTATGGCCACACCCCAACGGCAGATTAGAAAAACTACTGGGGAGGAACTTTCATCTTCTTCTCAACAACATGCTTGTTTTGCTGCACATAAAGACTAAAACAAACACACACGGAGATACCTGCAGGCGCTCATGCACATGCACACACAGAAATATACATGCACACACACACACACAGGCCTGGGTCTGTTTGACGTGTGATTAGCGAAGGCCCCTGGAAGCTAAACTGCCCTTTGGTCACGCACACACACACACACACACACACACACACACACTGTACACACAGAGACACTCCGTTAAAGTTAAAGAGGTTTTTTGCCCTGTGGTCGTCCTTGGGCAATATCATCAGAGGGAGAATCAATAGAGCCATCGCTCAGAGTGAATGGACAGAGGGAGAGAGAGACAGAGAGACGGAGATAGGAGGAGGGGGGGGGGTGCATAGAGAGATGGAGGGAGAGGAGAGAGGGCAATGATAGAGAGATGGGGCACGGCGGGCGAGGGAGGGAAAGTCGGGGCAGCGAAGAGGGAAGGGAAGGAAAAGTCAGGGAGAGAAGGGGAGATAGCTAGGGTGTCATCTCATTATGGGGGAATGAGAGGAGTAGTGCATCAGACAGGGAGAGAAGGAGGAATGGAAAAAAGGAGCTGGAAAAGGTGTTTGAGTGAGTGAATGAGTGAGTGAGGATGGGAGGGAGGGGAGGAATGATGGAGGGAGAGGGTGAGGGAGGGTGGGTGTAATTACATCAGACCGGTCCCGGCCAAAAAGGCAGCCTGGCTGTCGTCAACTTCATTAGCAGGCCCCATGTTACTGTGCTGACAAATGGCCTACATGGGGAGGAGGCTGATTAGATCAGAATAGATCATAAAAGACACAGATTAGCTCATATTAGCCTCATACAGAACCTCTCATTATTACCCGGCTGGCCTGTGCTCCTGCTCCAAGGTGAGCCCTCCTCCCCCTCCTCCCTCCTCCTCCTCCGCCTCCTCTTTCTCCTCTTCTGCACATTGCAAAGTGCTGTGAGCGCCTGGGTAAGGCATGTGGCCTATATTAATGTAATCCCCTGCACCTAGCGCTGCTAGCTCAGCACAAGACAGCCTCCCCAACGACAATGGGAGTAATGGGCACGGCTCCTACCTATTATCCCTGCTCGCTGTTAGCCAGGGGGACATTAACCTGTGAAACTCAACATGTACATCTTCCTCACTAAGATAGTCCACGGCAGCCTGACTTATTGTTTTATTTTTTTGGCACAGCTTGTCCCAGGAATGTGTAATGTATGCTGCATCTATATTGCTGTTCTGGTGGATTCTCCGTCTTTGAGCGAGTATCCGGTACATCTATTTTTCAACAGCGAGAAAATTGCATCTAAAAAACAGTTGCGAGGTATTGCTAATCTTTTTACCCCATAATTTAACAAAATGTAACCAACACACATCCCTGAGGCATACGGGGAAAACACATACATTGGAATAGGATTCACACATCATGTTGGGACAGTTTTTCTTCATTTGGTTAGCTGAAAAATGGTCTCCTAAAGCTACAAATTCTCTCCTAAAGCAACAATTTCTCTCCTAAAGCTACAAATTCTCTCCTGAAGCAACAAATTCTCTCTGTAGGGATATGGGCACAAAAATGGGCACAAAAAATGTGGTAAACTTAAAAAAGGTTTTGGTCACAGTTAAATAAAAAAACGACCTCTGCCAGCTGTTTCACTTGCTCCGTAGAGTATCATACAAATTTACTTTTTGTAACTATAACTATGAATTTGAAGTGACATCAGTATTGTTCAGGCTTTCTGGGTCGAAAGCTCGATGGCGAAATGAAAAACATTCGGAGGGTAAATGCTTCTTGAAAACCTTAAAGCAAGAACTCACGACAGCAACACTTTAATTGGAAAGTGTTGAAAAGTGACTCAGCCCTAGAAATTGTAGAAAATTGCCTCCTCATAAAATTATTGATTGCACAGTATTAAAAGAAAAAATATCAAGGATAATGGGTAAGAATGGCGGGGAAATAGCACTGGAAGAATAGCAGCCGGTTTTGTGCCATAAAGCAATAGATTTTCTGCAAAATCCGACCCGGACAGTTGAGGCTCTTCTTAGATAGATAGATAGATAGATAGATAGATAGACAGATAGACAGATAGATAGATAGATAGATAGATAGATAGATAGACAGATAGACAGATAGACAGATAGATAGATAGATAGATAGATAGATAGATAGACAGACAGACAGACAGACAGATAGATAGATAGATAGATAGATAGATAGATAGATAGATAGATAGATAGATAGATAGATAGACAGACAGACAGACAGACAGATAGATAGATAGATAGACAGACAGACAGACAGACAGACAGACAGACAGACAGACAGACAGACAGATAGATAGATAGACAGACAGACAGACAGACAGACAGACAGACAGATAGACAGACAGACAGATAGATAGATAGATAGATAGATAGATAGATAGACAGACAGACAGATAGATAGATAGATAGATAGATAGATAGATAGATAGATAGATAGATAGATAGATAGATAGATAGATAGATAGATAGATAGATAGATAGATAGATAGATGGCTCTTTATTGTCCCCACATCACTATACAATAAAGTTCGGAGGATAAAGGTTGTATAAAACGTCGGTGCTGGTCTCGCTTGTTTACGGTAGTTATACTATTGTCTTGTGGTAATGATGCTACACATAGCACCTTTAAGGTATAGGCAGCATTTTTCCAAAGATCATAGGAACAACATGTGTGAATTCTGTTTGTGGTCAGATTTCCCTTTAAGGGAGAGTTGAGAGTCCGGCCCAACCTCTCCGCAACACACTGTGACAATCAAAGGAGAATAGAGGAGCATAAAGAGGAGAACCGCAGCACAAAAGGGGCTAGAGCTGCAGGCTAGCTTCCAGCCTCACAGTCCACTGCCTTTTGTTATGCACTGTGCCCTGCTATTGGACCTCATCATTTTCTATAATTGCCCCCATTGGCCGAACTCCTATTTGGTCTATTTTGTTCCATTCTGCTGAGAAATTGAGACATTCCTCCGGCGACCCTGACCTGTCCCAGGCCTTGTCGTTTGACTGACAGCCCATTAGCGGCCCATTGATTGGTTGAATCTGGGAATGTGTGAGCCAACCTAATTAGGGAACAGTCCCTCCACTCTGAATGTCAATGGAGACCCAGAGAACAAGGGAGGAGGCGAATTAGCTCTCTCTAAAGGGAGACTGTTGCTTCTCCACAGCAAGATCAGTATCATTTACAGTGTAAACTCATCTCAAACACAGGAAGTGTGTTCAGTATGTACAGCACACACACACACACACACACAATCTTGGAAAACGTTCACAAATATATATAATATGCACATACTAAATCACTCACGTACAAGTGTGCAAATATGAAAAACACTCATTTGGGTATTGACACACACACACACACACACACACACACACACACACGAGCATACTCCCACTGTTGCCAGAGGTCTGATTAACTCTTCGCCTTAATCACCTGCACAGTCCCTCGATGTCTCATAGGGAGGTGATAGAGAGGACAGGAGAAACATCTTCATAAGACACACACACTCACTAACACGCAACCACACACACACACACAATCACAGCAAACACACACTCAGTCTAAATGGGTGTGTGCTTAACTGTGTTCAAACACATGCTCTGCACGTTTGTATAGACATGCACACGTACTGAAAAACTCACACACTGTCTCTTTCTCTGTCTTTCTTTTTCTGTGTGTGTGTGTGTGTGTGTGTTTACTTTATGTGTAATTACTATGTTTGAACAGACACACATACATGCTCAGACACATATTTGCTCACGCAACACACACACACACACTTTCTGGGTTGGTGTACGTGCCATGCTTCTCGGTGGGTTTGCCTGCAGCAGGTTTGCAGACAATTCAGGCTAATCAATGCATCTCTCCACCACCGCAGATGGTCCTTGACTGAGTCTAACTGCTATACTGCCATTCCTCCTCTTCTTCTCTCTGTCGATGCAACAAGAACAACGCGCCCGTCCAAAAAACATACCTCGACAGTCAGGGTTTTATATGAGCCTGTGAATTCAGTCATGAAAACGCCGTCGCTTAAGTCGCCATGAGGAGTATTCAAGATGCAGGAGAGATGATAGTCAGATAGTGACGGTTGATGTTGTTGTTGTTGTTGTTATGTTTATGTTGTTGTTGATGTGTGTTGTTGATGTTGTTGTTGTATTTGTAGTTGTTGTTGTAGTTGTTGTTGTTGATGTTGTTGATGATGTTGTTGTTATTGATGGTGTTGATGTTGTTGTTGTAGTTGTTGTTGATGTTGTTGATGTTGTTGATGTTGTTGATGCTGTTTTGATGTTGTTGATGCTGTTTTTGATGGTGTTGATGTTGTTGTTGTTGTTGTTGATGATGTTGTTGTTGATGTTGTTGATGGTGTTGATGTTGTTGTTGATGATATTGTTGTTGTTGTTGATGATGGTGTTGATGTTGTTGTTGATGATATTGTTGATGTTGTTGATGTTGTTGTTGTGAAGCCGTGTTTGGTGCCAGTGTGGCCAGACTGGCTACATACGGTTAGACCAATATATCAGTGTGCCAGTACACCAGGCCAATATTGGGCTGTCATTAAATATTGGATATCGACCAGTAGATGTTGTTCATTAGTATCGCGTGGTCTAAATGTTTTTTCAGAGGCTTTGCCAACCTGCCAAGGATAAGATGCTGTCTAACAGTATCAGCCTTCAGAAACCCACCTCGGTTTAACCCTACTCCACCTGAGCGCTCTCTGAGCTGAGAAACTAAAAACCGCCCGGCATAAAATAAAGCGCAAATAAATCCACTCACACGCATGCACGTTGCCACTCACTCACACAAACACACATGTCGCCATACACAAAAGTACACTCACACAGACACACACACACACATGCAGGGTGCTGCTGTTACTTCCAGATAAGTCTCTCTCCATAGGCCAGTGTCTTTGTACATGGTGGAGAGCAGGGGGTGAAAGGAACCGAGTGGAATGAACTCCTGTCGTTCATTTCTTTCAACTCAGAGCACACAGCGCTGCACACGGCAACCACCGAATCTTCCCTCCACATTCCCACTTCTCCACAATGCCATCCCCTTCTTCTATAGCCCATTACAGCCTTTCTTTAGTCAAGTCTTGTTCCCTTCTCTCTTTCTTTCTTTCTTTCTTTCTTTCTTTCTTTCTTTCTGTCTTTCTGTCTTTCTTTCTTTCTTTCTGTCTGTCTACTTGTTGGCCGGCATTGTGGTAAAAGGTGATATTAGTGTCTTTAGCGCTGTGCCAGGAATACTAACTCACAGCTCCCTGGCATTTCAACAGCCTATTTCTTATGGGTCTGCACTGCCAGATTACTCAGGATTACACTGCTGGGTTTATACACACGCACACACGCACACACACACGCTCACACACACAACAAGACACACACATGCATAGACACACACACACACACTAGTCTCTTTCACAGAAGAGCACTCACCCGCACTCAAATTGGCAGTTGTTGGCTTACCTCTGAACCACTATGTTTTCTACAGTCTTTTACCAGTGTAATTGCAGGGTCGGTGTGGGAATGAATCTTTGATGTGGTTTAATGGTGTGGGCTGTGTGTTTGGGGGGAAATAGCATATTTTCTCTCCACCTCAAAGAGAAAAGGAAGCAAAACAGGAACGACAGAAAGAGGATGTGGAAAGAAGAAAAAGGGGGAGATGAAGAGATGAAGGTGAAGGGAGAAGGGGAAAGGGGTGTGGATAAACAACGGAGAGGAAACGGATGAAGAGAGGATGTGAACACATTTACAACGCAAAGAAAGAGGGAAGGTAGAAGGAGGCATGAAACAAACAGAGGGTAGAAGGTGATGAGCGAAGGGGAGGAAGGATTTCACACAGAGAAAGAGACACATGGTCCATGCCAACGGAGATAAATGGCTGCTTTAATTGGGTTCCTGATGGCTGCCTAATCCTATTCTTTAAAGTAATCCTTTACAATGTACATAATCAAAACAAATACACCCCTTGGGGGAGCAGCTGCTAATAGCAAACGCTTATACAGACAGGGTGTGCATGGGGGAGAGATCCTATACAGAAACGTAAGCTTTGGGGACAAACTAAGGACAGGCCTCCCAGTCAGATCGGGTCCAAAGGAGGTTTGAGATCATGTAGAGATCCCCCCTAAGTGTCCGCCTAGACTGTGTTCATTCATTCATTTTGGTGTAAAAAATGTGCATTGTATTTTGAAATAGGGTTAGATATCCATGCAAAAAGTAAAAAGTGGAAGTGAGCCACCCTGCCCAAAAATAAAATTGGGTGTACCTTTTTTCATTTTTGTTTGTGCTCACTGCAAATATATGTCTGTGAATAGTCTCATGCTTCAACTTCCCTATGCTTCAATTTTTCACAACGCCACTTTCAAGCCTGAAGAATTATGATTATGTTCAACCATGCTCATAATTTATGTCACACTTCTCATTCTTTTCACGATAGCTCACGGTAAAATATACTACTGGACACTCACTGCACTTCCTCTACCCCAGCACCCCTGACTGAATGTGTAGAGTGATATATATTTCACCATCAACAGTATGCCTTGCGCTTTCCCTTTGCACTGTATGTGAGGGCCCATTGTCCTTTTATCGTGTGTGTTAGTATTTATAACACACATGATATTTATAATTAATTAGAAATGCTCCATGATATATATGATAGATGAAGTATATGAATTTGACATCAAAAGATGATGAGAACAAATTGTCAGCCTCTGATAATCTGTGTTTTATTGGCCTCTAAACCAGGTTAAACTAGCTTTAGCTCCCTATTGCATTCACACACACACACACACACACACATTTATTTATGTTTTCTGCTCGGTAAAGCCCCCTGTAATGAACTTAACTTGACCCAATAATCAGAATTTCTTTGTCAATATAGAAAGAGAAATAAAATGCACTTGGAAGCACTTAGCCTGTACTCAGCCCTGCCCAGGGTTCAACAGGTACAGGAGGGAGAGAGTGTGTGTGAAGAGCCATGCAAGTTTAATGCTGTTGGTTTCTGCAGCAGAACAAAGCATACAGCGTTTGTTTTCATCTTATCTCTGTATAGAGCAAGTGGAGCATGAGGAGAAGGAGAAAGGCAAGACAACACTTTTTGCCCAACTGTCTCAGATTTGTCAGTAAACCTGAGTGTAACAGGTCAGCCAGCAGGCTAGCGGGCTGTGAAATGACTTGCTGATCCTGATGCAACGTGTGTGTGTGTGTGTGTGTGTGGTAACGATACCTCCAGTATGCCAGTGAAACGTCACACGGCCCATGTTTATCTGAAAGCTCTCAGATAGTCCACCCCTGTAAAAAAAAAAACAACAGACATCTGACAAACAAGGAATTATCAGGAAAAGGAGAGTGTGACCACCACACAGCCTGCTGGGCCGGATTTCACTCCATGGACACAGAGAGCTGCGTTCTGGTCTGAAGACGGTAAATTAGATCAGGGGAAAAGAGAGCAGACTACAGAGCGACCGACTGGTTGAATGAGTGCTGTCCCCTTCCATGAAGCCACATCAGTATGCACAGTGTATCGCTTTTATGGCATTGGCGCTGTCCATGGTGCTGAAAAGATGTGGTTACACAACGGATGATGTTCTAAGGCCGACTATGGGGATGAATTGTGACTAAATCTCCATGTGAAATTGAGATTTCAGCGAGCTATTAGCCCTCTGTTCGTCAGCCAGGCCAGAGTGGTTAGCTACAGTTGGTGATGTAGGAGCAAATAATGGAGGTGGATAATCTATGACCTTCAGGTGGTGATCACCAGGCAACAACCACTAGTATTACTACAATGAAGTATATTTTCAGAAAACCATTAGTTTATGCTCCTCAAGAGACCCAATCATCATAAATTCAGTTTGTTACTACCTACTAAGATGTATATTATGAATTTATTTCTGCAAATGAAAAGGTGAGTACATTGAGTTTAGCTGGGTTTACTCTCCACTGCATCCCTGGCAATACTGCAGATAAATGAACGATTAAACGTTGGCCTAGAAAGAGCGAATTAACCTCATTTGTACCTGATGCCCGTTAAAACTAGAATCCTGAAAGATCCTCAATGACTTGTAGTCTCTGTTGTGAATAAAAACACTAAGTGCAAATCCTCTCTGGAACCAGAGGAGGAGGAAGGAAACCGTACCCAAAGAAATTTCATTAAAATTCAACAAGAGGCAGGCTTCGTGAGAGGTTAGATTATTGGCGGGCAGGCGCATGGGGACACACACACGTGCACACGCATACACGCGCGCGCACACATACACAAATACACACACACACACACACACACACAAACACACACTTCACAGCTGGTGTGCCTTCCTCCAGCAGAGGCTGACAGAAGCGGGGCGACCGCTCTAAGCTGTGAGCGCTCAGCTCTCCTCTCCTGCACCGCGCTGCTTTTTCTGTTGACATAAAAACTTTGAAGAGGTGAGAGACAAAACGTCAAAACGCAGACAAATCACGGTCGACAGGACACATCAAGAAAGAAAAGGGGGAAGAAAAAAAACCGTCAAGTCCGAGAAAAGCGGGGCAGCCGGGAGAAAGAGGGAGCTATGCCATCTCCTGCCGAACGGAGCCCAGTCCTCCTCTGTTCTGTGTCGGAGCTGCAGCATGGTGTCTCTCTCTGGACCCTGGACCCGCTGCTTCGCCCCCGGGAGACCTCATCTCCTCTTCCTCTGCGCCAGACCGCTCCTGCTGCTTCTCCTCCTGGCCGTCCTCTCCTCCTCACCAGAGTCCTGCTTCCCGCACCCTCAGCCTTGCCACATCCTTGCCCGGATAGGACACACCGTGCGCCTCGGTGCGCTCTTACCGACCCGTCAGCCGGCACGGATACAAAACGCGCTCAACCGCGCCCTGGCCAGCCTCCGGCACCAGACCGGAGGGGCAGACTCTTCTTCGGCAACCTCCCAGACACCTCCCCTGCTGCCCTACAACCTCACCCTGGAGATGGTGGCTCGATCGCCCGCGGGAGGCGACCCGGAGTCGCTGTCCCGTAGCGCCTGCCAGGACCTGGTGGTCAGGGGGGTGTCCGCCGTGCTCGCCTTCCCCCGCTCCTCGGAGGAGCTGATCCAGGTGGAGTTCCTCTCTTCCTTCCTGGAGATTCCCTTCATTTCCATCCTGGAGGACACAGAGCCTCTCCGGACCAAGGTATGGATGGAGAACGCGTGTGTGTGTGTGTGTGTGTGTGTGTGTGTGTGTGTGTGTGTGTTTGCTTGCCAGCGCGCGTGCATGCACGTGTGTTTGCGTGTGCGTGCTGTCGCCTTGCACCTGTAGCAGTGATCTTTAAAGGCACATGAAATTTCCTTTTTTTGTGATACTTTTTTGTGCAGACCCTTTTCTTGCACTTCACTGAGCGCCGATCGATGCCCAAACACTTTTCCATGAGCTCTATTATATACACTGCACCCGCGGCTGAACCTTCGACTAACCTACCAGCCCGTGGCAGTGATTTTGGTGTCTGGACCTCACCGGCCAGCCTCAGAAAGGAGGGCTAGAGGCGACAGTAGTGTAATAGTAATAGTAATAGTAATAGTGATAGTGATAGTGATAGTAATAGTAATAGTGATAGTGATAGTGATAGTGATAGTGATAGTAATAGTGATAGTGATAGTGATAGTAATAATAATAGTAATAGTGATAGTAATAATAATAGTAATAGTAATAGTGATAGTGATAGTGATAGTAATAATAATAGTAATAGTGATAATAATAATAATAGTAATAGTAATAGTGATAGTGATAGTAATAGTGATAGTGATAGTGATAGTAATAATAATAGTAATAGTGATAGTAATAATAATAGTAATAGTAATAGTGATAGTGATAGTAATAATAATAGTAATAGTGATAGTGATAGTAATAGTAATAGTGATAGTAATAATAATAGTAATAGTAATAGTGATAGTGATAGTGATAGTGATAGTGATAGTAATAGTGATAGTGATAGTGATAGTAATAGTGATAGTGATAGTAATAGTAATAGTGATAGTAATAATAATAGTAATAGTGATAGTAATAATAATAGTAATAGTAATAGTGATAGTGATAGTGATAGTAATAATAATAGTAATAGTAATAGTGATAGTGATAGTAATAGTGATAGTGATAGTGATAGTAATAATAATAGTAATAGTGATAGTAATAATAATAGTAATAGTAATAGTGATAGTGATAGTGATAGTAATAGTAATAGTGATAGTAATAATAATAGTAATAGTGATAGTGATAGTAATAGTGATAGTAATAATAATAGTAATAGTGATAGTAATAATAATAGTAATAGTAATAGTGATAGTAATAGTGATAGTGATAGTAATAGTGATATAATAGTAATAGTGATAGTGATAGTGATAGTGATAGTAATAATAATAGTAATAGTGATAGTAATAATAATAGTAATAGTGATAGTAATAGTAATAGTGATAGTAATAATAATAGTAATAGTGATAGTAATAGTGATAGTGATAGTAATAGTGATATAATAGTAATAGTGATAGTGATAGTGATAGTGATAGTAATAATAATAGTAATAGTGATAGTAATAGTGATAGTGATAGTGATAGTGATAGTAATAATAATAATAGTGATAGTGATAGTGATAGTGATAGTAATAGTGATAGTGATAGTGATAGTGATAATAATAGCAATAGTGATAGTGATAGTGATAGTGATAGTAATAGTGATAGTGATAGTGATAGTGATAATAATAGCAATAGTAACAGTAAAATAAATAGTAAAAGTAATAATAATATGAGTAGTACTAATAATAGGCCAAATAGGTGGAAGGTCCACCACTAAGTCCCTCCTTCTCCTCTAGAGAAGATTCTGAGGACCAGACTGATCTCTGCTGAGCTCCACTGCTAAACCTGCAGGCCCTTCACATGCATGTTTGATGCCTGGCAGCTCTGCCTCGGTCGGGCTGAACCTCTCCAGCCCTCCAGCAGCAGAGGAACGGGTTTATACAACTGTTTTTTCTTTAAGCTCTCCACTTGTGTGTCTGTCTCAGTCGAGTCTCTGTGATGTGAGTGTGTGTGTTTGTGTGTGTGTGTGTGTGTGTGTGTGTGTGTGTGTGTGCATGTATGTTTGAAGAAGGTTGTGTTTTGGCACCTTTCAGAATGAATCACGCAAACACTTCAATATAATCACACAATCCAATACTGAGAGTTGGATTTGTGTTTATTTGTGTGTACCTAAAGATATTACATGTGTAGGTATGTGTGTGTGTGTGTGTCTCTCTTTCTCTGTGGATATCTGTGTGTTTCTGTGTACATGTTTATGGGTAGGCAATAAACGTGTGTGTGTGTGTGTGTGTGTTCATGTTAGTATTCCCAGCAGCAGTCTAAGCTGTTTGCCAGTCAGTCAATCCAGTTCCAACCATATCCGCCTCTATCCAACTGAGCAGCCAACTGCATCTCTTTCTCTCACACAAACACACACACACACACACACACACACACACACACACAGAGCACGCTCCTTCTCTCTCTCACACAGGCTCAACTAAGAAACCACCCACAGACACATTGTCAACTTTCGCACAGCCTCAACTAAAACACACACACACACACACACACACACACACACACAGAGACACACACACACACACACACATATCCTTGAGGACACCCACTCTCCCACATAGGCTCAACTAAGAGACAGCATGAGGGGACAGAGAAAAGATCTATAGCATAATCTTTGTCCCGTCACGTCTCTGTCAACAATGGATTGCTTATTGGATCTCCATAAAGCTTCGCATGAATGGGACGTCACAGCACTTGAGGAATGTGTCGGCGGTCCAAGGAGATAAGGACAGAGAGAGAGAGAGAGAGAGAGAGAGAGAGAGAGGAAGAGAAGCATGGGGGATTCAGTTGTGCTGCTGGAGGCCTTTCAGATGAACAGTGCCAAGTAGTTACTGGGCAAAAAAGAAAGAAACAATCTCTCCTCCTTTCTCTCTCTGTGTCTCTCTGTTGTTTTTTTTACATTAAAGCAATAATCCATGACATTTTCATATATATAAATGTCCAATTAATGAAACACCAAAGTGATTCAACATTATACTCATGAAAGCTTTTACATCTACCCTTCTAAAAACGTGCTGTTGGGATAGGTCTTTCCCCGGGGACAGTCCTCTGGCATACAGGAAGTGAGCGGCGAAAGCCACCATAATAATACCAGATACTCGAACTTCATCAGCTTCATCTTCAGCTTCATCTTCAAGTCTGAGGAAAAAAAGACGTCACAGTACTGACCGCAGGTGCTTGATTGTGAAGTGATCTCTGAGAGGCGGTGACTGCTGAACACCAAAGACGTCACCAAAATAGAAAAAAAAGAGGATTTTGCACATTACAATTTTAAATCCTTTTCCCCTCTTGTAGCAGCGTTTGGGTGCTCAGGCGCATGGGTGTGCATCCCGGTACCTGGCCTATGGAGGGTTGCTCTCTCCAGGGGGCACCCTACATAGAAAAGGAGGAGGGTGAGGAATAAAAGGAGGTGCATGGAGGAGGGACAGGTCTTTAAAAACACATAGAGAGGGGAGGTGATGGGCGGTCTGTCAACTAGGAGGCAAATGAATAGCCTCTACAAACACAGAATTACCCTTTGTACTCCTGCAGATAGATAAAATACACAAACAGAAGATAAAAATTCTAATTAAAAATAATTATGAGTGAGCATGAAGGGAGAGGGGGGTCGGGGGGAAGGGCCAGAGTGGGGGGGGGAGGGTTTGAAAAATGAAAAACAAAACAAATGTCCCCTGCCAGAAAAATAACCAAATCCGTCACAGATTGATCCAAAAGGAGGGAGTTTTGGCGGGAGACATTTTCCTCCTGAGTTTTTGCAAGATTTTCTGCAGGGCATTGGGAATTGAGCCCATGTTTTTTTCTGAGAGAGAGAGAGAGAGAGAGAGAGAGAGAGTGAGAGTGAGAGTGACGCTATGTTTACGTCCAATTGTCAAGCTGATTTTATACAAACTTTTGAAGTTGCAAAAAATAAAACTGTGTGTGTTCAGCTGAGTTGAAGCAAATAAATAGACTCCCTGAATATAATATGTCCACAAGAACAATGAATTGTTATTGTTTTTTATTTTGACCATATTTCAGATGTTTCCGTCTGAAGACAAAAACAGAGAAATGCTCCTAGGAGTATTCTAACACACCAACTAACGGCCAAAGAACCGTGATGGGCGCCTTTCAGGGACATCATGGTGGACAGGTGTTTGAGGATGTCCAGAGCCGCTTGTGAACCGCTGGTCAAACCATTCACCGAGCCAATCACGCCGAGTGTTTATTTATTCCATCATTTCATTCCCAAAGCTATTTTTCACATCATTCTTTAGCGAAAAAAAAAAACCCACTTTCCGCTTCATGCAGGCATAAAAAGTTGTTGCAATATTGGGAAAGTTTTAACGAAGTTCGCCGTTTCCATTCAGCTTTTCTAATTCGATACACCAAAAAAAAAAAAGATACTGATGAAAGCACAGCCGAAAGCGAGAAACAGACACAGACAGATATAGAAAGAGAAACAGAAATAGACGGATTAAGACAGAGACACAGGACAGAGATACAGACACAGACAGACAAACAGACACAGAGACACAAATAAAGACAGACACAGGCAGATAAATAGAAACAGACAGATGGAGAAAGAGAAACAAACCCCAGTAGACAGAGGCAGAGACACAGACGCAGACTGGCTTATAGAGTGATACAGACACAGACAGACAGACAGACAGACAGACAGACAGACAGACAGAGAAGAGACGGACAGAGTCTCTCTCTCTCTCTCTCTCTCTCTCTCTCTCTCTCTCTCTGCTTAGTCAGACAGAGCTGTGGGACTTGGCGATGCATCTCGGTGAGGAAGTGCTTATTCCTCCCAACCTACTTTAGCTAATTAGAACCACCGAATGACCCCCGACTGTAAATCTCTCCCCCCGTCCATCTATCGCCGCCCGGGATGGAGGGAGGACGGGAAGGAGGAGGAGAGGAGAAAGCAAGAAGGGAGGGAGGAGGGGGAAAGATAAAGGGAATGGGCTTCTAAATCCCATCAGGGTCATTATGGGCATTTGGGGAGGCGATTCGGCCATCAATAAACTTCCCTCTGCAATGAGGGCAAGTAATGAGATTGAGGATGTTTGATTTGATTGGAGGAATCCGACGTCACCTTGATTAACCTGAATGAATGAATGAAGCGCGTTTTACAATTGGTATTCTAGTGTGTTGACGGGGATAAACATACCAGGGGAAAGGTTTTTTTTTGTGTAATTGGCAGCAGATTTAATTGAAAAAGAACATCTCAGTCCATTCCAGCGCCTCTGGCCTCAATATAACGCAGCCTGACCAAACAATTCTAGATTTGCCGATAACAACGCAGAAATTATTCCGCGGATCACGATTCCTTTTCCCCGGAAATGCATTAAGGGGGCAAAGCTGGAGAAAATGGTTTTGCTGATTTCTAAATGTGATTAGGTTAGATGGGTGGTATAGTGTATTCATTATTTGCCGGTCTTCACAGTAGCTGTGCTCCTGCAGCTCAGCTCAATACTATTGAAATATACCCTGAAAGTCGGCCGTAAAGCATCATTTATACACTTCACAGAGTCTAACTTTGAAGGCCGTTCATTTCATCTTTCTTCTTTGTAGTTCAGGTACTGACATTATTCCCACATTAAATATTCCCTGAAACACAGTGGTATTTTTCTCATATATTTCAGTCCAACTCTGCCTGCCTCGGCTTTACCTGGCACTTCTCTGTTCTGTTCTATTCTCAGGACAGGGATATTGGCTTTTTCTTTTGTCTGGACCCTGCTGTTTGACCCTGGCTCGCTTGTGTTTTCTCGGTTTCTTGGTAAATCTGGAATTTAGCTGATTTTGTTGCTGCTTGTTGCAAGTCGCTCAGGAGGGTTAGCTAAATGCCTAAATTGGAAATGTAGATGAATTTATAGTTTTCCTACTGTATTACACTTACTGCCATCATTCACATTATCACTGAAATCTAACCACATCATCACTGAAATACACACTCAAATACAGCCATGTAGTATTTATCCATATATTTCACTGTGATTTGGAATAGCATTTACTGTTCAGGTAGGGCACAACTTTCCCCCTCTGCAATCTATCCATCCTGCGTTCTTTCATTAACTCGCTTCTTTCTTAACGCCACAGCTCATTCCGCTTTAGCAAAATGAAGATTAGTACATTAAAAAACCCAATTTGCTACTTTGAATGAAATTACATTTTAATCCAGAGACCCTGCTGAATAGGACGCATTGTGGCTCAGAGCTAGCCCCGCTCTCAGAGGACACACTACCAGACACACATACATACGCATGCACGGACACTCACGCGCAGTGTATACACACACATACCTACGTGCGTATATGTGCGGCCACACACACACACACACACTCTGGTCTGTGCTCACTAAAGGTTATTAAGCCTAATGGGGCTTTAAAAGGCCATGCTGCCTTTAGTGTTTTCTTTGAGATGATGGGGGGATTTGTGCCCAGAACACAGAGGTATATAAACGAGTGGAAAGAGGGGGACAAAACTTGGATCCAGAGCCGCAGGCGAACTGACAGCTTCGAGACAAGGGGGGCAACTTCCTGCAAAACGGCTCTTTATTAGTCTTATGATGACAGTTCAGCGTGGTCCTGACTGAGCCAGATTAATTGAGCAGAGCAGAAACAGCAGCGTGAGTCTTTTTTACTTAAAAGCGAACTTGTGTTAGCTGCTAAGCATGGCGCTGGAGTTAGTGTCTTCATGTTTGGCTTGTGTTTGGACTGTGTTCTAGCCTCTGGGTTAAAAATGTCTGCAGTAACTATCCAACATCCCTGCAGTGTTTCTCTATAGAGCTAAAAAAAATAATAAAATAAATAAAAGGCAGACTGTGATGAATAGAGGCGGGGAGGAAGAAGAAGGGCTGCATCTGTCACTGGGAGGGGAGAGAGAGAGGCAGTTATCACTGAAGGGAGGTAATTGAGGGATGGAGGGAGGGAAGGAGGGATAAAGAGAGGGAGGGAGGAATGGGAGGTGGTTGGAAAGGAGGGATGCAGGGAGGGATGGCGGGAGGGCCTTGTGCTTTCTCTTCCAGTGAGGAGTTTGATGGAGGCAGTTTTATCTGAGCCAGTTGGTTAGAATATTAGCGAGTGATAACCTTTAAGCTATCGCTGATGGAAAAACACCACACACACACACACACACACACACACACACACATACAAACACCACACACACACACAACACACACACACACACACCACCACAGCCTGTCCACTGCTTACATACACTGTGTGCACATATATAGGATATAAAAACACACATACTTCCATACCTCCCACACTTACTATCTCCTACAGTGCTGATGCTACTGATTGAGCAGTAATTGTGTGTGTGGGTGTGTGTGTGTGTGTGTGTGTGTGTGTGTGTGTGTGTAGCGAGTGTATTATTGCGGTATGGTAGAGGCAGAAAAGTGTGAATATAGGCCAGGTGGGCCTCAGTGATAAGGCAGCATCACACAGGGGCCCTATGGACGCTCCCATAGGTCACAGGTGAACGACAGGCAGACGGGCGGACAGATAGGTGACAGAGAGCGAGACAGGTGAGAGAGACAGGTGCTGATGCCAGATTAAACAGATGCTGACAGATGGCTTTGGCTCACGGCTGAGAGAGCCTCAAAGCGACAGGTTAGCCAAACACACCCAAGGGTGAAGACAAGAAAGTGGGGGAACAGTCCAGAAGGAGAGAGAGAGAGAGAGAGAGAGAGAGAGAGAGAAAGGCAGAAGGACAGGGACAGAAATAGTAGACGGAGAGCGAGAGAGACATGGCAGAAGTAACAGAGAGGAGAAAGGGTGAGAAACAGATATATAGAAAGAAACAGGTAGAGACAGCAAGAGTGAGTGGCTGAGAGGGGGAGAGAGAGAGAGAGAGAGAGAGAGAGATGGTGTAAGTGTGGGAAAAGGGAGAGGGGGTTAAAGAGAGAACGTGACAGAAGGAAACACTATCGGAGATGAAGTTGTGTGCGCTGCAGACGAAGGGCTGAGAGATGGCGAACCCCAAGGTAACTTCTGTGTTCCTTCTGAGATATTTATGTTGGGAGTTGCCAAGAAAACAGGGATGATTTAGAGGCCATCTGGATGGGCCTCAATGCCACCTGCCTAGAGAGGAAGAGGTGTCTGCAAGACGACACGCAGGGATGTAACTCTTCACACACACACACTGCACACACATACACACACACACAGATCTAACTCCTCACATACACACACACACGCACATGTATATACGATGCTGCCCTTCCCCCCACTCATATACAAAGATGCAACCTTTCCACACACACACACACACACACACACACACACACATGAATACACAAAGTTGCAGCCTTTCCCACACACATACATGAATGCACTCAACCGCGCACACACACACACACACACACACATACCGACGCAACAATTCCTGACACATACACACACTCAGACAGACAGCCACAACCCTGACCACACACACACGAATACATGTAACTCCTCACACACACACACACGCACACACACACATGAATACACAAAGATGCAGCCTTTCCCACACACATACATGAATGCACTCAACCACGCGCACACACACACACACACACACACACTCATACCGACGCAACAATTCCTGACACACTCAGACAGACAGCCACAACCCTGACCACACACACACATGCACACACACACAAATACATGTAACTCCTTACACACACACACACACACACACACAGATGCCACAATTCCTCCCACATACAGACTCTGTACAGACAGCCACACTCACTCAGATCGTATCAGGCGCATCCATCATACACACAAGCAGTTGTCAGTTGTTGGAAGAGCCCGGTTTCGCTTCTCTCTCTCTCTCTCTCTCTCTCTCTCTCTCTCTGTATTGACCTCTGTGCTCGAGCTGCCGCCGTAAAGCAGAGCAGAGCACCGCTACAGATAAATCCTGAGTGATAGCCCGGGCTGACTGGTGGTGCAGGAGAAACGTCAGGTACGATCTGATACTCATATGCACGACATCTAGCACATAAACACTGTTTATGGGCCGGAAGCAGAGAGAGAGAGAGAGAGAGAGAGAGAGAGATAACTGAGATACAGAGAAACAGAAGAGAGAGTAGCAGGGAAAGAGAGAAAGAAGAAGCATGATAGGGAATGGGAAAGATAGTAGGTGAAGGATGAGTGAGTGAATGAGGGAGGGAGGGAGACAAAAAGGAGACAAAAAGGAAAAAACAAGAGACAGAGAAAGAGGGAGAAAAGGATGAGAACAAGAGAGAAAGGAGGAAAAAGGCGATGTGATCAATTTCCATCCTCCCTCGTTGCCCTTCGCAGGACAGACTGTCCTCCAGATAGCGCTGGAGCAGATTCTCCCCGTCGCACTTATCTCGTGCCAAGTCACGTCACGTTACGGAGCAGAACAATATTTCACTCTAATTCAGTATTACGCTTCTATCTCGCATCTATCCTACATTTGTACCGAGGCGAGGCTCAACTTTAGCCTCAACTTTATTTATTGTTTGAGAGAGTTTCGTTTCGTTTCGTCTCCACTCTTTGAAAAGAAGTGACACCTGATGAAATGACAGAAAGTGCAAAATAAAATCAAACAAATGACAAAGGAGAGGAGAGCAACTTAATGATAAGACTTTTACAGACTGGATCGTTTGTTTTGGGAATAAATAGAATAAAGATTGGGTGATAAACTTAAAGCAAGCAGTTAAAAGTGGGACTTCTAATGTGACTGCTTTTGAATGAATGGTAGACTACAATAGAATAGAATAGAATTATGAAGTTCTAAAATAAGACATATCTGATGCAGAGGAGTGGAGGAGATATTTAACGAGAAAAAGTGAGTTGACAAGCCTCGAGATATGTCAGGCAGAATGTCTTTGTCTTTTTCCATTCATGGAGCGAGGAGTGAACTACCATAGAGATATGTCAGGCAGAGCGATTTGGCATCCCTTTCCAGGCGGGACAGTCAGGATCGAACGGTTGGGTAAAGATTTATTTTTTTCAAGCGGCGCAGTGAGCTGGACCAGCATGGAGATACGTCACGTAAAAGATTGGGGCGAGGGAAGCGATATCTCATCTTTAGTCGGGACCTCGTTAAAATCCATATTTCCGAATGGTAATTTGTCAATTAAGATGGCCGCAATAGACGGTTTGATAACAGCGTGGAAATGAGACTCGATAGTACTGTTAGTCTCACCCACGGCTTTTGGGGGAGAAGATCCTTTTGTTCATCTGGCGTTTCATTGGGAGCCGGCTCGCTTTAATTATACATTATTTGGTCTACAAAAAAAACAACAAAAAAACAAAACAATATCCAGTAAGGGTGTTCCAGCAGATGCGCCAAATGTTTTTCATCCTGAGCTCTGTGAAGAAAGTATACAACAAAAACACTGTAAGCCCTCACCAGATGGCCCCTCACTCCTCCGGCATAGACGGAGGAATGAAAAGCTATTTTAGACGTCTGTCCATGTCCGAGAGAGACGCCAGACTGGAATACCGTGAGCTAGCAGGAAGTAGAAGTCAGTCTCAGGTTACTGAGATACTTAAATCAACAGTACAGTTGGTGCAAGGGTTATACAGTGTTTAATGAATTCAGAGCTCTAGCTGTGACTTAGGCAAAATGTTCAATACTCCCGCCCACACATATCTTCTGGCAATGAAAACCCTTCAGGGTGCATTTTCCAGGAGACACGAAGCAAGAAATTTGAACTTCCAACTTTTGTCATATTTCCTTCCTTTCAATACTTAAACTAGTGTGTTGCCAGTTTATATGCAACTCAATAGGGAATCTCCAGACTTCCCCCTAATCCGGCCACGGGGGTGCGTGGTCTCCCAGTTATGACGTGAAAATATTGCTTTTGCTTTGGCAGGAGAGACTCACACCACAGCAAAGCAGCATTTTACTGAACATTCGGTGTCAGTCACATTGCACTCTCAATCTGTCTCTAACAGAGCTAGGTTTCAAAATGCCACTGTATTACGGTGACAACAGTCGGTCCTCTTAGTTGGATGAGGGCTGGTTGTTGTTCCCAGTCTGTCCACTCCAGTTCTGTCAAGCCCACAGATCCATGCTTTGTCAGTCTTAATCAGACCGTCCTGACTGGAGCAATGCTGGGTGGCAGGGCGCCTGCCAAGGCTTTCCCAGCAGTGACAATACTCTGCCAAAGTTATTACTGTTTACTCTGTGTGTGTGTGTGTGTGTGTGTGTGTGTGTGTGTGTGTGTGTGTGTGTGTGTGTGTGTGTGTGTAATACTGTCTATTGTTGTCAGAGTGCAAAGCCAGGGTTTGACGGTGGAGCTCTGTGTGTGTGTGTGTGTCACTTTATGTTTGTGTGTACATGCGGTGGTTACCATGCATGCATGTGTTGCATGCTCCTATGTGAGGGTGTTCCTCTACAGTGCGTATGCATCATGTGTGTATATAGGTTATATAAGGGGGGGGGGGTTATGAGAGGTGCACGCATGCCGGTCAGCTGTGATTCCTCCTTGGCACTTATTGGATGAGATATTGATCCCGGCGTACACACACCTTGTTGCTGTACGTAAATCAGTTTGTGATTGAAAGCTTCCGGCCTGTGCACCCTCCAGCAACTGTTGGTTTCACCGGCGTGGGGCGACGAACGGGTTAATCCTGCTTTCAAATCAGCATTAGCCGCTCCTATTTATTAACAGCGGCTATTTTCAAAAAACTAATAATGTCGCTGGGTTTCTTTCTATGGCGCACTGGGGATTGAACCGGCCTAAGTGATTACTTTGGTGGCGGTACAAAGTGCTCCTCAGTGGAGAGGAGAGGAGCTTCTGGAGAGGAGCTCATTCAGTCCTCCAGCTATTACATTAGGAGGCCGGCAGACCGCCGGGCCTCATGGCTTCATCCTCCCACACAGTGGCTCACTAGCAAAGTCTGCTGAGTGCTTTGATTGATCTGAAGCCATTCGAGGTTGCCATGAAAAGACAAAAGGCAGTGACAGAACGAGGGAGGGAGGAGAGGGGAGGGAGGGAGGGAGGCCGGTAAGGAGGTAGGAAGGGAGGGAGACATGGAGGGAAAGGAGGGATGGAGGAAAGAAAGGAGGAAGGAAATGAGGAGGGGGGGGATAGATGGCCGGAGGGGAAGAGAGGGAGGACGGGGATGGTGTCTTTCCTGGCACAGCAATTTCCTGCAAACACACACACACACACACACACACACACACACACACACACACACACGCACACAACATGCATGCCGGCACACATATTCACTCACACACACACACACACACAGAAACATGCACACGAGTCACTTTGACTTGACAAGTGTGTTGATTGTCTGTGTGTGTTTCTGAGTGTGTACTCGTCAAACAGGCGTGTGTGTGTGTGTGTGTGTGTGTGTGTGTGTGTGTTGTACACACTCAGAAAGTGTTGTCAGGGTTTCCACGGCATCGGGGGAGCCGACACCGGATGTATCTGCATAAGAAGGTATTATCTGCTGAACCACTGGACAGTAGCGACGGCTAAAGCAGATAAGACAAATCTTTCATTCTCTCTCTCTCTCTCTCGCCCTCTCTCCCTCTCTCTCCCTATTTCCTTCTTACTGTTTTTTTCCCTCTCTCTCTCTCTCTCTCTCTGTCTCTCTCCCTGCCTGTTACCACACACAAACAAACAGGATTGATGTATTTCTTACTCTATTTTTCTTTACTTCCTCTCACGGCAGACACCCACTCCACCTTCCACTCTTCATTTCTTACTCTGTCTCACCGCACAAACACACACAACACACACACACACACACACACACACACACAAGCCCCCAAAACACATTCATCCTCTGTACTTGTTGTGCAGTGAACGTTTTTTTTTTTCCCAACAACTTCTCCCCTTATCTGCTTTACTTAACTCCCAGTGTGAGAACTTTTTCAATTATCCCTGCCTCTACCGCTGAGGGTTAGGGACGAAGGCACTGTTTTGGCAGGATAAAGAGTCCGCAGAGGAGAGAGGGAGAGGGAAAAAAGAGAAGAAGGAAAGAGAGAGAGAGAGAGAGGGATGGAAGGGATGAGAAGTTGAGTGAGAGAATCCGCAGTGACTCCGTTCCAACGAGCCATCTTTCATTTTTACGACTTCAATCAAATGTCCTTGAACGCTAAATACGCTCAGATGGTTTCGCTCTCATCCTGGACGGGATGCTGTGATACCTTTAAGGACAATACGGAAACCCGCCGCCGCTCCCGCACACCTATTAGCGAACGCCGTCCCGTCCCTTTCCCGTTTTGGCACAACTACAAAAAAACCTCTCCTCTCTCTATATCCTCCTGTCATTGTCTCTCTCTCTCTCTCTCCCACTCACTCTCCATCCCACTCCCCTGCTCTCATTTTCTCTCCTCTCCCTCTCCTGACTCTCTCCCATCCCCCTCTCCCTCCATCTATCTCCCTCTTGGCAGGGGCCACCCAGTTTGTCACACGCTGTGCAATACGTCGGGTTCAGATTGGAATCATACGAAGAATATTTCTATTTCTATTCCCTTTCTGTTTCTCTGTGTGTGTGTGTGTGTGTGTTGAGTGTGTGTGTGTGTGTGTGTGTGTGTGTGTGTGTGTGTGTGTGTGAGTGTGTGTGAACGTAAACTTGCTGAGGAAGTAACCTTGCCCAGAGAACTCTTGCCTCAGAAAAGTCAACTGTCACCTTTGTGTGTGTTCCAGGACAGTTACAGAGTTAGAGGAGTGTGTAATTCCATCTGTCAGAGTCTACCTCACTGGGCTGTGTGTGTGTGTGTGTGTGTGTGTGTGTGTGTGTGTGTGTGTGTGTGTGTAGGTGTGTTGTGTGTGTGTGTGTGTGTGTGTGTGCTCACCCACCAGCATGCACAGCAGGATTGCCTCCTGTTCCTACAGTCTTTCCGATTCCTCATCCCATCCTTCTTTCTTATTATCGTTTCCCTCCTTCCTCCTTCCTCCTTCCTCCTCTCCTTCCCTCTCTCCCTTTTTCCTTTTCACCCATACTGTCTCTCCCATTTTCCTTTCTCCCTGCTTCTTTCTCCCTCTCTCTCCTCCTTTTAATCGCTCCCTCTCTCTCCCCCTTAGTCCCTTCCTCTCTCCCTCTGTCTTTCTCTCCCTACAACCTCTCTCCCTCTCTCCCTCCCCCACTCATCTCTTTCTCCCTCTCTCTGTCTCTCCCTACCTCCCTCTCTTCTCCTTTACATTTCTCCTTCTCACCCTCTCCCTTTCTCTCTCCAGCCCTCTCTCTCTCTCTCTCCATCACCACCTCCATCTCCCCCCACCCCCCCCTCTCTCCTTCTCTCTCCCTCCCTGTTTCTCCCTCTCATTCCCCACCTGGGATTGCTGTTCGGAGCGATAGAGCTCAGAGTTATTTAGCCATGCTACGACAGGTACGGAAATGAAATCACCACTTGCCTTGTGTTTTTTTTTTTTTTCTTCTTTTTGTTCCCTTTAGTGTTTCTCCTTCTCATTTATGAAACCTGCTGCAGGGCTATTTTTAGTCTGATGTCACCTTCTCTCCGGCTTGTAAAACCCGGCCGACAGATGTTCGTTTAGTCACAGATTCCCTATAATCATTTCTGGATAGATGAATGATATTCTTGTGTTTAATTGTGATTTGACACAACTATAAAACCACCAGTGTGTCTCTCTCTCTCTCTCTCTCTCTCTCTCTCTCTCTCTCTCTCTCTTCTCTCTCTCTCTCTCTTTGCCTCTCTCCCGGACTGTCTCTTACTCTCATCTTTTTTTGGAGAAAGACTAAAACCTCTCAGTGGTTCTTCATTTTGATTTTTAGAACCGTTATTGGTTCCCTATAGCACCCGGAAGTTCTTCTGCCTTTGGAACATGATTGATTGGTTGATTGGTTGATTGGTTGATTTCAGTATCATTCGCTCTATGTACCCAGCTGAGTGTATAACAAACATATTCCTCAGGTATCCCATACGGAAATGTAATATATGACATATATGCCCCTATATCAGCGAGCGATACTGCCATATATGTTACATATAAGGCGATTTATTATTACCACATACATACATCCTCTGGATGTATGACGATATAGGTTTTTAACGTATATGAAATATCCATAGTAAAATTTGTATATGTACATATATTAAAAATTTGTATTGTATGAATTTCTATATGGTATTATATGTTGCAACCATATATGTTAACATTATGTTTAATTTATATATTTATATATGTTTATTAAAACAACATATATACAACATATATAACATAAACATATGCCTCTCCTCGTTAGTACGGAGACCGGGGTTCAATTCCCCGACGGGGAGGACTCCCTACGTATATGGGGCGGCTGTGGCTCAGGAGGTAGAGCGGGTTGGCCTCCAATCAGAAGATCGTAGGTTCAATCCCCGGCTCCTCCAGTCCACATGTTGAAGTCTCCTTGGGCAAGACACTGAACCCCAAATTGTTCCTGATGGTCAGACCAGCACCTTGCATGGTAGCTCACTGCCATCGGTGTGTGAGGGTGAATGAGAGCCATATACTGTAAATGCATTTACCATCCATTTGTATGGGCTGTACATAATACGCTATTTGTATTTTATACATATATGTTATATGTATAAATAATTATATACGTGACATATATGTCACAAAATGCATTATACATACATAAACATATATATTTGTATGGGCTAGACATATATGTCATATATGAAATTGTTCCAATTTCTAATAGGTTTCATATATAGTTTGTACATACATGTACATATATGTTTTTCCTTCATATGTACATATATTTCATATATGGAAATGTACTATATGTACATATAGTACATTTCCATGTACCGTATGGGATCACACAATCAAAGTACATTACAGTTTTAACCCAGTGTACAGATTTGATATGTAGTCTGGGTTTCTATGGATTCCTTGTTTGCCACATAGAATCCATCTTTTCCTGAAGGATATCATGATGATGATGATGATGATGATGATGATCTAGCCAAAGGAAATTGGCAGAAATAATTTGGCTATAAAGTCATTTGGCTATAAAGGACGTTTTCCTGTCAGCTCATCATGTGAAAACAATAAAGCATGAAATAAAATCAATTTCCAATTTGGCCCGACTCTGGGGGGAAAAAAACACACGATGACTGAGGTTCAGGCCTTGATGTTACCATGTTGAATCTCCACCATATGGTCTGTATGTTGCGTTAGAAACAGGCCAATCAGAATGAAGAACGCAGAGGAGAGAGGGAGAGGGAAAAAAGAGAGAGAGAGAGAGAGAAATGTGTATGAAATGTTTGAAATGATTCTTACAGTTCATTTGAAACATTTCACACACGATGAAAGGATCCCACCAAAGGATTAGCACCATAAAGGTCCTATGAAGATGAAGGGTTAGAGAAGCAGGCGTGTGACTGGAAGGTTGCAGGTTTGAATCCCCGACCAGCTGGGAACATATGGGTGGGGGAAGTGAATGAGCTGCTCAACAGGAGAAGACTGCGGTTGCACTCTGCAGCTCCCGGGTGTGAAGGTGTTTACCTGTGTGGTGTTGCTGAAAACAAGCTTGACTTTCCCTGAGTAAACAACGGTTAAAAAAAGAGTCTTGTTTACAGCACCCAAAGTGGTTGTGCTGTTCTGCGTGTCAAAAGAACCAGTCTCTGGTACCATGTAGGGCCCTTTCTTCTTGAGATAACACTGTTTTTGTCAGTACAAAAAAAGCTCTGGGGCCCAGGTGAGGTGGTGGTTCGGTCCCGGCGAGGGGGGGGGGGAAGGTCTGTCTGATGTTCAAGAATGGAGGATGTGTGAAGTTCTGCTACCTTAAATGTCATTTCATCTCTTGGCTCTCTTTCAAAAAATCACTCTCTCCATTCTCTCACAGGGGTATCATTTCCATCTCTTTGTCTACCTCTCTCTCTCTCTCTCTCTCTCTCTCTCTCTCTCTCTCTCTCTCTCTCTCTCTCCCTCGCTCTCTTGGCTTTCAGGTTCGTAATCTGATATTAAAGTAACTCCCAAGTGCTACACCACCCATCAGAGGTCCAATTTACCTCAGCCACATACATTCCTGTCAATGACACTTTTCTCCCCCTCCGTCCTCTCTTCAATACTAACACCTACCAATGACATTTCTCTCTCTCTCTCTCTCTCTTCCCTCCTCTCTCTCTCTCTTCCACACACACACACCCATACACTCAGACCTGCCAATGCCACAAAGCACCTTTTCGCTTTGAGCAACCTCTCTACAAATGTCAGGTGGGGTTGGTGGGAAAGGAAGGATGAGCATGAGGAGGGGAGGGATAAAGCAAGAGATGCAGACATCACACACAAGGAGGATTTCACTTTCGCGTGAAATCACGTTATCAGACTGGCACAGGGTATGCCAGGCCGGGAGAAGGAGGCGGGGAGGAGGGGTTGAGAGATAGGGGGAAGAATTCACGGCTCCAGACAGTGTAGGCTGTTATGTACCGGCTCGGAAAATACTCATAATACTGAGAAAGAGAGATTTTACATTGATGATTTATTACTAGAATGTTTCACAGCGCGCGCCGCCACTGTTTAACCGGTTCATGTGGATGCGGATGCGGTCCGGCCGACGGGATTGCGTGTCAATTTCACGGCGACTTTGTCTTGTAGGTACACCGACGTAAAGCTTCAAAGAAAAAGCGTCAGATGGGAGCGTATAATCGCCGACATAATATTCAGTCACACACGCTCGCACGTTCCACGCGCTCTCGGCGTAATCTCCTCCGCCGCATGCAACATGCACAGACGTACGCGCACAGTCAATGTATGTGCACTACATTAGACACATGGGTGCATGCACAGACACACACACACTCACTCATATAGTAGACATATGTAAATACAAACACACACACACACCGCCGCGTGCTATATATTGTTGTTTCTTTATTTTGTTTGTGTAATATTAATTATTCATTTCCCCTCAGAAGATTAATAAAATATCTTCACACTGCCTCGCCAACACACACACACACACACACACATCGTGCACGTGTCACCTGTTTACCATGCAGAGGAACCTCCGAAGACCCAAACCTGAGTTAATTAAACATTAAGCATTAATCAAACTGAGATCGTTAATCTCAACACGGTTTTCTGTGATATTCCATAAATTATGTGCTTCCTTCTCAAGCGTGTGCACGAGGACACGGCTTGCATGTCCACACACACACACACACACACCAAACGTACACACAAGCGTGGACAATTTGCTCATCTTTGGCGCTGTAGAACCGAGATGTGTGTGTGTGTGTGTGTGTGTGTGTGTGTGTGTGTGGAGGGCAATCACTCTCATCACTCTTTGATGCCCTTTACATGTTTCAATCAACATCAATCAACACTTGTAATGCAGCTCTGCATATCAAATAGGACTTGAAGAGTGGAGATGCAGACAGAAGAACAGGGAGGGGAGGGGGGATGGGGGAGGGAGGGGAGGGAGGGAGAGATAAAGAGAGAGGTCATCTTACAGACCAGAGGACATGGCTTTCCATTCAGTTGGAGCATAATGGGGTCAAAGGTCAGTGTAAACCACAGAGATAGTGCTGACCTACACACCCGTACATGCACTCATCACACACACACACACACACACACACACACACTCTCTCTCTCTCTCTCTTACACACACACACACACACACACAGCTGCTCCTTCTAATTGAAGGATCACACATTCCAGAGGTATTTGCCAACTAAGGAAATTAAGTTTTGGCTCCTAAAAGTCCCAGTACTTAGGAAGATCTGACGCATGCAATCTTTTTTATGAATCTAAATTGGAGGTGACTTTGCGGAGAGCTAAAGTCTGAGCCGGCATTTAGAGGCAGATTATTGCACCGCTACTTTTCTTTCTCCGCTCTTCAGCGTTGAGGAGCGGGGCTGAAGTTATCACTCGGCTTTGTCAGGAGGAGGAACTGAGTTTGTGGCTCGGCGGAGAGCGTGGCTCTTATCACCGGCTGGCTGTTTCTGGCCCTTCTGTGGCCTTTCAGCACACACACACACACATGCATGCACACACTGTCAAACACACATTGTCTCACACATACACACAACATCAGAGAGTTGCTAGTTGCTATCTAATGGCTTTATTTTGCTCTGAAATGACAATAGCTGGCGAGCTGTGAGCGGGCCACCCTTGCGTCTTTGTTGATGATAAGAAGTTATTTTCCACCGCTGTGATCTGCTCCAATTACACCCCCCCCCCCCCCCCCCCCCCGATTAGGAACTGCCGCACAGATTGTCCCCATTTGATGCCGTTATCGATATCACGGCTGAGGTAGGGCAAAACCAGATTAGCGACTCAATTGGACTTCCTGTAGCTGACAAATGCCCAGTGATAGTGATGAAGACCCCCCATCTCTGTAGCGACCGTGTGGCCCTGCTGGCCTAGGATCAAATGGATCTTGTTTCCGCTATTCTTTGTCCCACTCAGCTGGATGGCGAGTGGATTGCCCATTAAAAGAACTCAATCTGAAAAATGTCCACAGGCTAAAATATGAATCACGCCATTAAATGGGGATCAGAGTTCAGTCCACGTTCGCCAAGTGCCTAACAAAGTTAACTGATTAAATAGGGTCTGAAGTGATGTACAGCATTGAAGAGGCAGCGTTGTCAGACTGACCTATCACCATACTGGATTTTTAACCACCGGCAGCACCGTGAGTCTGTTTCCTCCGTTGTAGCACGAGACAAATTGATAGTACACTCTTTAAAGAAGTTGTCTGGTAAATGAGACCTGAGCGCAGCACCTTGAGGTTGTTAAAGGATGACACCTAAAGGTGAGAGGTTGCTAAAAGTAATTACGCCTCCGCATGAGTCATCGAAATTTCAGGGTGCATTTACAGGAAAAGTAGAGAAAAGGGGGATTCGGGGGTTGAGCTGAGTGCAGAGCTATCACACCATAAGTTGTGAAGTTGTTTTTTTTTCCCATCTGTATGTATCATCTCCCTCTGAGTACCTTAAGTACATCACTTCCACGCCTGTTGAACAGCATCATTTACGTTCACATTTGCCGCATTTATACGGTGCTCTCATCCAGTGAGTGAGCAGGTTTAGTGTTTTGCTCAAGAATAGATGGATGGATGCATGAATGCTAACATATTGATGGGTTGCAGTTGGTTTTGAAATCGTGTCCTTTTCGGTTACATGGTGGTTTCTGTAACTGGGTCATCCTGCCGCCCCCTCATTACAGCTAGGAAATGTACTCCTCTCTCCGTTTTGGATGACATATCAGAAAACTTTCTCCTGGGAAGCAAACGGGAGAAAGGGATGCCAATCCTGCTGGTTATGTTGCTATATGATAGGGCTCAATGTGTCGTGTGAAGTGGTGTATTTCCGTCGGGGGCGAGGTGTAATAGGAGGTGTGTCAGCAACGATCAGGCAGCGCAGCACAATGTTGGTGTCGAGGATTACGGGGATTTGCGCTCGCGTCGCCTTGCCTGCTCAGGCCACGCAGCCCGAGCCCGTTCAAAGGCTTACCAACCCTTTTTGTGGATATGTTCGCCAATTTGACTCAAAATCCCTCAAGCAGGAAAAAGTAAAATATCTAACTATACACACATGTGGCTGTGGTGTGAATTATTGTCACCCAACATAAAAGTCAGTAGTCATAGTGATCAGCATGAAGGGAATTTCAATTTCTCCATAAAGGTTGTTCCTTCATGAAAGGCTTACTGATTCCTCTGATTCCTCTGATTCCTCTGATTCCTCTGATTCCTCTGATTCCTCTGATTCTTCTGATTCCTCTGATTCCTCTGATTCCTCTGATTACTGTTTCCTCCTGGGAGAAGCTCTTGTGGTGGAGCCGCTCCGGACTGTTCTCTTCTCAAGGACGAGAGGTGATTTGATTGGTCATGATTGAAGCCAGGCCCAGCACAACTACTGATATTGTACTCCTCCTAATCCAAACCGTTTCCAGCACACACACACAAAATTACCACGACCTGGGCGCTGTACGCCTTTGACTGTGCTTTGGGTCGTGCACCATTGATCAGGAAAATAGAGTCCTTAGCCTCCGATGAAAAATGCACTAGGAGGTATACATCATCAGGGCGATAGTTGGGGTCACTAGTTTGAATCCCCCGACTGGCTGGGAAAATGCACGTGAATGAGTAACACTTTCTCCTCCCTTATAAACTACTATTGTGGTGCCCTTGAGCAAGGCACTTACCCCCCAGCTGCTCTAAAGTGCTGTAAAGGGACATGCGTGCTCAGCGTGCTCAGCAAATCGTCCCTGGATAAATAAAGGTTTAAAAATAGAGACTATCCATCTATAAAATGCATGTAGCTTACCACCGCAAACAGTGCTATGAAGTAGAGCAACACTGGTACAGTATATTCCATTGACGGAGCAAGGTCACGATGGGTCCGGATGCACCATTTTTTGTGAGCGAGTGGCCGAAGCCATTGTGACTAAGGTAGAGCCAGTATTTACACCTAAAGGCAATGGCCCTCTGGGCCCATTGTGCCCCCGATGCAATTGAACTCCCTGCACTCCCTGTATTATAGTCCGGAGGTTATGTCTCTCAAATGACTTCCACCAGACCACTCCTTGCGCCTTTTGCTGAAAAACAAAAGTTGAGAATAAAATTAGAATTCTCCGATTCCCCCCCGGGGGGCCGTGGAGCAACAGCGCTTTTCATTTCACGGGGAAAATACTGTCCATCCATCCTGGGGGAAACAGAACCCTTTTCCTAAGCAAAAGTATTAAGATGACTCATGACTGTAATAATAATAATAACACGAAATCCGCTTCACGTTCATACCTGCAGTCATTCTCGAAAGAGCAGGCATGCATTTTATTTTGAAAACGGTGAAATGAAACTGTTCGGTGGCTATACCTCTGCAGGTTCATCTCGGCTGACGACGTGGTGACATCAGGCGCCGGTTGGTGGCTCCAGATCTCCTCGCACCCCCCCAAAAAAACAACCTCTCAATTGATTGGAACACAGTCACATTAGAGAGTCACGTCTGGTGGGAACGAGGCCGCCGTTCGTCACACATATTACCCCAGATTCAGATTGGAATCTAATGGCCTTTTTGTTCGCTCACTTCTCTCCCTCCCAAATTCCTTTCTCTCCTCTAATTAGCCTCGGCACTCGCTCCGTCACTCTCTCCTCTGTACATGTTCGTTTTCTCATTTCTCTCGCTATCTTTCTCCCCCCCTCTCTCTCAGTGTCCCTTTGTCTTTCTCTCACCCTCTCTCGCTCTCTCTCTCTCTCTTTTTCCATCTTTCCGTCATCTCTCTCTTATAGAGATGGATGAAAGGGGATATCAGGGAGTCTGGGTGGAGAGCTCAGCTGATAGGTTGAATCAAGGCAGGTCATTTACTCACCGCCAGCCCATCTATCCACATCCACACACACACACACACACACCCTTGATTCCACACACAACCCCCGGTGTCACACAAACACACACTGCCAAAATGACTTCCATCCTCTCTGGTTATATTATTTCAGCATTCAACACGACCCAAGAGCAGAGTGATCTTTTCCATTAGGACGTTTCTGTGGACACACACACACCAAAAGCGTACACACTCAGAAAACAAACGCAAACACACACACACACACAAACACCCTAGGTCTAAGAAATATCACACATCCGCAGACAGGCCCCCAAAGCTCCAGACACCTCATTACTGCAGAGGCGTTGTTTCAGTATTGGGGTGTTGTGTGAATAAATGTTTCCCCCCCCTGAAGTTTTTCCTGTTTGTGCCTACAGTCCCCGTGGGGGCCGACCGGTAATGACATCACGCCACTCTGCGTCCGTACTTGGGGGAACGGTTGGTATTGTTCTACCCGGTAGCTGAATAATGTCACCATCTCATTGGTCCTGCTGGTCGAATTACACCCCGGCAAGAGGCCATTTTCTACCCTGACAGCCTCTGGAACAACCCAAACAGCTTATTTTTTGCCCCTCGACGTGATGGCATTATTACCGGGGAAATGCTTGACGCCACACACCGCCAGCAGGGTTAGCGAATGAGTGAGGGAGAGAGAGAGAGAGCGAGACAGTGACGGGGGGTTGTGGAGAGAGAGAATTACAGGGTGATGGAGAGCGAGCGGAAGGAAGGAGTTTCGTCTCCATCTTGTCTCTCCGTTATTGACAGATGTGCGTCGTAATCACAATACCGTGCACGTGTGTGTGAGCTACAGTCGAAGGCGCGGATGAGTCGGGGCGAGAAAATGCGATTACAGCGGCAATCATAACTCAGATTAGTCTTCCTCTGCACACCTCTCTCCACTGTTCAACACAGGAATCAATCACCATCGCGTTCACTACACCGCCTCATATCACACACACAGGCCGCAAACCGAGAGGACAAATATTCTCCCCCGCCAGAGAAAACAACATCGTCCACGGAGCGCGAGGACGCCAATCCTTCTTTTTTAATAAATAACAGCCGCTATTATGATCATAAATAGTGAGGGGGGCTGGAGGCTGTTTGTAAAGGGGGAGGATGATACATGGATCCATTCAGCATATTTCTTCAGAGGGCTTGTATCTCTGCAAAAGGAGGGGGGGGGGATCAAAGGAGCGCCTGACAAAAGAGCAGCCGATGCAGCACGCCGAGATGACAGCCCTTCGCCAACAGGAGTGCACTCAGCACTAACGCCGGGCCGACTAGAGACCTGACTAACCAGTCTAACAGCACATTTAGTCCCCCGCTGTTCCCCGCGATGTGATTATTATTGATGACACCGGGACGTTTCTCGGCCCCGCGGAGGCTCATTAAGCCCGAAATCAACCGGTAATGAAAGTAAACACTCACGTACTGGATTACTACATTTATTCAGCAGTACTTTTTCATACTGCAACTAGCAGAAGAAGTATTATATATATATATATATATATATGAGTCTGCAATCTAGTTAGGACCATTCCCTCTGGATCATCATTTGATTAAACTAAGTGACTTAAAATGGTGTAGCAAAAAACTCCTGCCTGGGTAATGTACAAAGCCCAAAGCACTTGGCTTGGTTTGAGTATGTGATCATTCTGTGTGTGTGTGTGTGTGTGTGTGTGTGTGTGTGTGCGTGTGTGTGTGCGTGAGCGCCAGCAAAAGCCATTCCCCCTTCTCTCGGCTCTACAGTAACTCACAGTGCTCCGGGGGGAAAAAATGCTGATGTGCTTTGCTTCTTGATCATTCAAATTAATTTGGAGCCGTGCTGAGAACAATATTCCATCAAACGGTTTGTAAATCACAGACGTTCACACACACACACACACACACAAACACACACACAAACATAGACGTATAAGACACACAGATACTCTTTGCAAGTACTCGCACGCACAAACACATCCACCTCGCCACGGTTGGTTTGAAGCTGATGTAGAAAATGAGCGAATCCCATTTTCTTCCCGTTCTGAACGATCCCCATAAAGTCGGAGGAGCCTGCAGGAGAAGACGAGGCACGGCCCCGCCGACGTTTTTATAGCCGTACCTGCGATCGTTCAGGACCACAATGGGGTTGTTTTTTTTTACGATCCTATACCCCAACCCCCCCAACACCCCCCAACACCCCCCCTCCCACCGAGGAAACTAACAAGGTCCTTATGTTTAATAGACTCCAGTCACTTTATCTCTCACCAGCAAACTGTCACAGCTACGTTGAGGGGTGAGCTAAGCAACGACCAACCACTACACTCTCATCAAACCCAATTCAAAGTGTGCTTTAAACATTTGGCCTGCTGTTTTACTGTTTCACAATCTCCTACACATTTTTCCCGCCTGTATTGGAGACGTGGGCGGCGTCCGATCCAGCGAGGTATTTGTAATTCATCAGTGACAATCAGACGCGGCGCGATCTATCAACTGTTCACTGTGAAATAAGATTGAGTCCCTCTTTCAGTGTGCGGCCGGTCCTGGTGGTGGTGGCGCCCAGCAGTGTGTATCTAACTGCTTATCACGCTGTTCCTCTGAGCCAACAGGCTGTTCTGCTTAGATAACCACAGTCATTTACTGGGTTAAGTGGCTGATCGCGCCACAGCTGTATCAACTCTGGGTGTGTTCATGTGTGTGTGCACGTGCGTGTGCGTGACACTTTCATGCACGTGTGAGCGCGTAAATGTAATTAGGCGTCCCGGCCTGTGTGTGTGTGTGTATCTGCAATTTAGAGCGTGTGTGTGTGTGTGTGTGTGTGTGTGTGTGTGTGTTTATGTGTATGTGTGCGCCCCTTTCCCTCCAGTACCTCCAGTCCGCAGCATCATGGTTGAGTGAGATCCGCCCATATTAGACGTCAGGAAAATTAGGAGAAAATTACACAACGCTATTAGCAAACAATTACACAGCAGCAGCGTGGCGAGCGGCTTGGTTAGCCACCGTCTGGTCAGCTGAGCACGCTCTGCTGCAAAACAGCTCCGGCTGGCCTGATTCAATCGCTGCTGTTTATTTGGACTGTGAGGGAAAAAAAAAAAAAAAAAACTGTCAAAATAAACACATGCGACTTGTGTTTCATTCATTATGTATGAGCCCCCACGCGAGCCACGTGACGTTGTAGTTGTTTTTGTTTTCCTTTTTGACAGGAAACCAGTTCTGAACCGCGGGTTGAATCAAATCGCTTAGATTGGATTTAGATTATGTTTCCCTCACGTGCCCGCGCACCGCCGAGCGAGCCCACGTCTACAATGACATTTTGCTCTGACATTCAGGTGACGGTACTCTCAGGTTTTCATCTCAATTAGACTTTTTACCCCCGCCGAGGAAAACCTCTCTCTCCGCCTCAACACAAACACAACCCCATCGCTCTCACATTCACTGTCTGTGTCTTTTCTCCTGTACAAATATTACACCATCCCTCAATCTCCCTGCTTCCCTCTCATACATACATTCACACGGACACACCGCCAGTCTCTCTCTCTCTCTCTAACACGGGGCTGGCTCACCTGGTGACAGCGCTGGTGAAATATTAATGTGTTCAGTCAAGTGGTGCCGGCTGAAGCGCCCTGCCCTGCCCTGACCGCGAGCTTTGTTTTTGGACGGAGGAGGAGGAGGAAGCTAGCCGTGGGGTTCGGAGGCTCAGGCTCAAGTCGGCGCTGCTTGATGTAACAGCAAAAGCAAGCTAGCAGCAGGCCCTTGCTCTCTTGACTGATGCCTTGCTCGATGCAAACGATTCATGACTGCAATGTCAAGTCCAGCTGGGACTACGGTGGGCTTTCGCAATGAGTCAGGCTACAGCGTGCTACAGAGATCCCTGGTCTAAAGCTGTGGGGGGAAGGAATAGCAGAGATACTTTGCAGAGGCTTCAGCTCACATCTTCAGCCTCTCTTGCACCCCAACCCCACCGCCCCCACATCGCCCTCACCCACCTCTCTCTCGCTTTTAACAGACTCAAACTGCAGGTATTGCTGTTTTTTTTTTGTGCGCCCGTTTCTCACGCGGGGAAATCTTTCTTCTTTTTCGGGGGGGGCCGCGCACCTTCCGAGTGCTGATGCTTTTTCCTAAGGAAGCCTAAATAAGGAATGAGCTCAGTGGACTAGGAGCTTCTCTCGCTCCCATTCTGATTCTACGCACTTGAGTCTGTTTGCTTGCTCCACATTGCCCCAAGATCCCTCTGGGTTCATGTTAGAGTAGTCAAGGTTCTGTGTGTGTGTGTGTGTGTGTGTGTGCTTGTGTCAGCACGTCTGTGTGTGTTTGTGTGTATGCACGTGTGCAGCTTATTAGAAGAACTGAAAATTGACGCGTCGGAGCATCAAGCAGCAGGCTGCGTTTGTTTACTAGGAGCAGAGCTTCGGTTCAAGGCTCCTCGTTTGCAGATGTGTGGGTAGAGGTATGGGTTCATACTGGAATAATGCTGACATTTTCCTTAGCTGCGCTTATCTTATTTCCTTAGATGAGAGTTTTCCGAACCCACGTGATCACCGATAGAGCTTTTACCTTGGAACAGAAATAGATAAGAGCATACACACACAGAGACGCATACACACACACGCACTAGAGGCCTTTACAGGTCCAAAATTGTCTACCTGCCATGAAAAACATCCATTACATTCCTAACCAGACCCCGAAAAAAGACTACTTTTAAAAAATATCGACCTGGGCCTGAGTAGACCTGGGAATTGTCAGACATTGTCGGACCCAGAAAGCACGGTGACTGGCCACATCAGGTCTGGCTGTGTCTCGTTGTTTCCTGCACACCTGAGACTATAATAAAACTTTGGCATGCCTCTGTGTTAAAGAACGAGCTGCCAATGAGCTGCACAGCTTCCAGCAAGACAATACAGCATGATATCATTCAGTCTAGACTATGGCGTCATCAAAAAATAACCGTATGCTTTGCTCAGGAGATCAAAACTGTACTTGGGTCGTGTCAGGTCCGATAAAAGATGACATTTTAAATTTTAACTGCAGCAGCAAAGTTGGACCCGGCCAAAAGGCGAAGCAAAGCCCCGGACCTTGAAAACTGAAAACACACCAAAAAATCATGGAGACAGCCTCAGTGGACATTGAGATCTCGCTACACACACACACACACACACACACTTATATTACACACACATGTTAAATCTGTGGTGCTACAGGGATGAGTCATGGCTCAGCCGGGGCGATCAAAGACTGGCAGGGATTTCATTGTTCTTGATATACTGAAGTGCTTCAAGATGCTGCTGTACATTTCCTCATTAATATAACAGGTCGTCCCAGCCAACCATCTGTTTGTTATACTCCAACCATGCCGGCAAGTTCAACACAAAAAGGGGCTAGCAGCTATGCTTGTGGTAACCAAGAGGTATTGGGTGATTTTTCTTTCTTGATGTTTTTTTTTTTCATTATACTTTTTATTAATGTACACTTTGAACCAACCATGTTCAGACAGTACATCACTGCTGCACCTATAATCACAGCGGAGAACGCCCCCTTGGGTGTTATTGCTGTAATATATCACTGAGGAATTATGCCGAAACTTTCAAATGTTTGCAAATGGTGACTTGCTGTTGTTATCCGCAGTAACCCTGTTCTGGTCTCCTTGGGTCCACGTTGGTGGTTCTGTACTTTTGTAGCGATTCCCTGCATAATTGAAGGAAACGTCTTCCTTCTCCGGTCAAAACAGCAGAGTCAGTCTGCATCTTCCGGGCTGAACACTCCTCACATCCCCTCTCCTTCTCCCACAGCTCCAGTCCCTTTGCTTTCATCATTCACAATAACAAAAAAAAAAATGGCTACGGCTTTTCTTAGTTATTATTATTATTATTTTCCTTTCATTGCGCTTGGAGCAGTTCCACTGTCGTGCCCTTTGTAAGTCGCAGCGTCAGCTAAATGCCTGAAATGTGAATGAAATTGTAAAGGAAGCTGTCTGACAGCAAGTCACACTTAATTATCAGTGAAATAATGAAATAATGCTGGTAGAAAGCAGCAGACAGCTGAAGGATCTACCAGCAATGATCATTAGAACAATGATAGCTTCATTTGATAATGACACCTTTAGTGAAAATCATTTCGGGTTATCTAAGAAACTATTTTCACATTTATAATGGAGTTTTTTTTCATATGACCCACCTCATTTTGAGGGCTAATCACTTTTTTCGCCTGGCTTACTTTGCAGGGACTTAACTTCAGCAACATAACAGAGCTATCCATTTCCATTTGAGGCAGGTAGCTCCGTTATAGATTTACAAACTAACTCTTTCAACAACAACAACGCTGAAGGCCTGTTTTAATCCTCTCGGGGGCCTTTGAGAAACAGAGCAGGTCGCTGACACCTGCATTCACCATGCAGGACGTACGCTTCAGTCCTGACAGTAATATGCTGACTAGTACTCCGCTCACACCTGCGGTTGGTACTCCCTCCCCATCTCTGCTCCTCTGTTCCACCCCATGCCGTCTCCCCAACACACCCCCCGCATCCTCCCGCGGGCCCCCCGTCGGCATCAAACGAAGAGACCTATCTCCACTTAGCCACCCCCCCCCCCCACACCTAGCCACCCCCCAGGAGGATAAATGTATACGCTCCATTAATTCATCCATATATCTGCAGACTTCAGTCCGATTCTTTTTTTTCCCTCTCTGAAGACACTCAAGGACTTCCAGCATAGGATCGCTCTGTTTACTTTGCACTCCCAGGTGGGACATTTCCATGTGAATGGTGTCTGGGTGTGTGGGTTGCAGTCGTCGTGTGAGTTTGGATATCACGCCTTCATCAGCGTGTGTGTGTGTGTGTGTGTTCCTGCATGTATGTATGTGTGTGTATATATGAGCAGGGTGCAGTGCCTTTCATTTCAGTTCAAAGCAAATTTTAAGTCACGTAAAGAAACCTTCGGGCCGTCGGTAGATATGCAGTATCCCCCTCAACCTTGCCGGGAGCACACATAGGATGAACAAATGGACAGAGGCCCCCATAGGAAGGAGGGAAAGGGGGGGTCCATCTGTGCTGCGTTCAAGGACAACAGTGTTATCCATTTTGGAACAGTATGAAACAGGCCAGTGTTTTCAGTGGGGTTTGGAAATGCTGGCTCCTGGATGAACTGTGGATGCCACTGTTCCCTTGCCAAACCTACTGTGATGTGGAGGATTAGATGTGAATCATTGACTCCTTGTTCGTATGTATCGGTGTGACTCTTCACATTCAAGAGGAGAGATAATGAACGGATGCGAGTGATTGGTTCTGATCAATGTGAGGGTAAAGCATTGCAGTATTACGGTGTTCAATGGTGTGTTTTATGTGCATTATTCAGCCTGAGGCGTCGGGGTTTGGTCATATCTATTAATCTCTGTTCTCTTTTCTCTCCTCCCTTTCTTCTCCTCGCCTCCTCCCTCATCTCCCGTCTCTCTTTCCCCGCCATCTATCTTGCTTCTCTTTGCTCTCTAATCCTTTTCTCCCCCTACCCTCCGTTTCTCTCTTTGCTCTCCCTCTTTTGGTGCTCCACCCCTCCTCTTCCTCTCCGTCTCTACCCCTTCATCCCCGTCCTCTATGACAGAATCGTTTCCATCTGCAGATGTCGGCCCGCGTGCCTCCGTCAGCCCTGGGCAGCCTGCTGCTGTCGGTCCTACAGGGGGGAGATGGGGGGAGGGACGGGGGAGGCCGGGGGGAGGGGGGCTGGGGAGGAGCAGCTGTGGTCTGCCCCGGATGGGAGGAAGGGGGTGAGGGCCTGCTGTCCCACCTGCAGACGCACAGTGGTTCCACCTGGCGTCTATGGGACATCATCAACCTCACCCGCCCCTTAGGGGGGAGGAGGGGAGAGAAGGGGGGAGGCCAGCGAGGAAAGGAGGGAAGAGGAGGCGCTGAACATCCTCTCCACCCGTTTCCTACGCTCCCCCTCTCCCGTCTCCTCCGTCCTCCTCCTGGGCTCCGACCCCGAGTGTCTGTCGTCTGTCCTGCGGGCCGCCCAGCGCCTCGCCCCCTCGCTGCCGGCGCTGCAGTGGATCATGGGATACCCGTTGTCTCCAGACTCGCTGCACACTCTAGGGGGTCCCCTGGGCCTGCTGGCCTACGGGGAGGTCGGCCGCAAGCCGATCAGCTTCTACATCCGGGATGCCTTGCAGTTAATCGGCCGGGCGGTCACCGCGGCGACCATGGTGAGGCCGGACTTGGCGCTGATCCAGAACATGGTGAACTGTTACGACAAGCCAAACCGGCACGAGCTGCCCTCGTCTGGACAGTACCTCGCCAGGTAGACACACACACACACACACACACACACGTTAACATCAGTTATTATAACATTGTGAAACTTGATTGATCCTTGTGGGGAACTTCTATTTTGCTTTTCTCCTCCACAAGAAGGTCAGAGGTCAGAGGTCAGCTACAGCATCCCTGGAGCTGGTAGAGATTCAGTGTTTTCATCGGGGCAGATGCTTTTCTAAAGATTTCATTTGATTTAAAGAGGGGCTGGACTGTATTAGTGAAGTGAAATATCGCTTTAAGAGCACATATAGCAGGTCTGGGCCACTAGAACCACCCTGATACCCCAAAGCATGATCTACTCAGTACAGCTGCTGATTTAAAAAGACTCCTGGGTGCAAAATGCACTGACAAGGTCACGAAACTGTATGAAACCCATGTCAACCATAATACGCAAGACAAAAAACAAAGTGCACTAAATTCCCGTGTCATATCGCTGAACGTCTGTAAGCTTGTTAGCTATCTGATAGACACTTTGACACTTTTTTACGAGGAGCTGCCGGCTCCACGGGTGCTACTGTACGCTCCGGTTGCTGCCCTTGTCTGTCCTCTGCACTCCGGGGCTGGTGCCTTCTGAATAGCGCTGTCACACCGGGGGTGGGGAGGAGGAGGAGGAGGTCTTTATGGCATACAGATTCACTAGACTGCCACCGGAGAGTTTTGTCTGTTTCTGTTTGCTGCTGCTGCTTCAATCCCTCCAGCTTTAAAAGGGGCCTCTGACAGCTTTCATGTGCTCTGTCAAGGTGTGGTCTGTGATAACACACACACACACACACACACACACACACACACACACATTGAAATACATATTAAACCATAAACATTCTCACTTAAAACAGATAAAATCCCAAATCCTCACTTTTATACACAGCAAAAAAAACTCACACACACACACACACCCTCTTAAGCCACATGTGACTCTGTAGCTCTTTGGTGTAAACTCACTCCAAAGTTTAAATGCCTCCGCTTTGCCGGTTGACATGGCCACTTTTCAAATGGCGGCATGGATTAAACTGTTTGTATCCAACTGTTGTGGCCATGTGGTGTTGGTGGGTGAAGGATTTGCGGTTTGAAACAGGCCCACAGCAAATATTGAACGCGTGCTGTCTGCCAGCGGAAACTGATCATCAGCTCCACCAGCGGCCATCTCAAGCTGTCTTCTCACTTCCCTTGACTCTTTCTGCAGTTGGGTTGGTACGGTCCATAGCGGGGGTGCAATGAGAACCAGAGGCTAAGACATGTGAAGTAAAAAAAACTGTTTCTTAAGTTTTATATCATTAAGATGCTCATTGATATTCTTGGTAATAAGGAAAAAAACCTTCTTTAATGTTATTAAAGTGATTGAAAGTTTATCATATAATTTTTTAATAAAGAATAAAGAAGTGTCTTTGGGGCACTTTGGAAAGCCACAATCTCCTGTGATCCAAATAACCCAAGAGCCTCACTTTGGGCTGTCATAGTCTATAGTCATACTCAGCATAGACAATTTATAATAGACTTCTCCACAATACAGTGTCAGTGACCTTTGACCCTGGCCTGTGAGAGACTGATAAACGAGGTTGTTCTACTGCACCATTTAAACCGGGGGCCGTTAAGACACCTTGCACTCCGGTTTGGTCTTGCACTCCTGATTCTTATCCCTTCCACTGTGCGAGCCAGGCCAGCCGTGGCTTCTGGGAGCCCTAACAAAAACATGGAAAAGTCAATTAACAGCTCAAAGCCCGAGGGGGACGGAGGGAGGGAAAGCAGGGAGGGAGAGGGGATGTCTGGAGATGTACGAAGGGCAGGAATGTGGCGAGGAGGAGGAGGAGGAGGAGGAGGAGGAGGAGGAGAGCCAGATGTACCACGTCACCGGTTTATATTCAAAGCAGCAAAGCCGCGAGGAGTTTAGCGGAAATAAAGCTGGAATACAAATACCAAGTAACCAACCATGATAATGCTTCCGAAAGTGCGGAACCATAAATCCCGGGATGCTTATTCCCATAAAGACGAGAGATGGAGAACGAGGGGAGAAGAGTCAGAGAGTGAGAGAGAGAGAGAGAGAGGGATGAAAGACAGAGGAAGTAGGAAACAGCTAAGGGAAGATAGGGAGTCAAAGAAGAGGGAGGAGAGCCTTGTGTGGAAAAGGATGTGACAGAGGAGAAGAGAAAGAGAGAGAGAGGGTGGAGACAGATAGAGCGCTGTTGTTATCGGAGTGAGATCTGCCAGTCAGTGCCATCTCAAAGATACAGCCGTCAAGCCGATTCCATCTCTCCCCCACCTCCCTCCCCCGCCAAGAGATTAAAAGCACTGAAACAAGCAAAGCCTCGCATCATCCCAGACAGACAGACAGAGATAGAGGGAGTAAACTTTCCTGAAGGAGATGGAGCGATAAGGGAAAGCGTGACACATGCACCGGGACTTTGTTATGGAGTCATCATTCACCGGCCACTCCGCTGACATTTATTCTGAGCGTTGTAAACCGAGAGGCCAGGTGTGAATGAGAGGAGAGCCATCCCTCTCTGACACCACCGCTTTCTGACATCCTCAGCCCTTTTTCTTTAAACGCAGCCTCCGGATTGATGCGGCACAACAATACGCAGAAACCCATATTTAGAAGGTGGAGCTGTTTGAAAGTTCGTCATACTTCTTACAGACCCCGCCCCCCCCAAAAAAGAAAAAAGAAAATCTTATTTCTGGGCACAAATCCAAAAATGCCACATACTGGGGGTAAAAGTGGGATCTTTGTACTCAGGTAATCCCTCTCTGCTCAGATAAGAGATGTAAAGTGAGGCCTGTGGTTAATGTCTGTGGGCAGCAGCAGCAGCCACTACACTGTAGTATAGGAGGATGGAGTGGTCGGCTTGATGAATACGCTGTCTATGGGATGTGATGATTCAGCCGCGCTATTAGCATGAGTGATTTCAGCTCAAGGCGAGGCTAGCACTTCCGCTTTATGATCAGAGACAGAGAGGGAGAGGGTGGGGGGGGAGAGAGAGAGGGGGGGAGAGAGCTGCTGCTGCTGCTGCTGATGAAACATAAGTTAGCGTGGAATGGGATGAGAATGCTTGACTTTCAAATCAGGAGCAATTTCAATCAGATCCTTGAAAAACGATGGTGCAAGGCGAAGACTCTGCAAATTGGTATCATAAGGTGGCTTTAAGTGAATTACAGTGTGAGCACAGGGGCACACACACACACACACACATGAATGCACACGCACAAGACGTGCAGAGGACAGAAACCACATACCCATGTACGTACACACACACACAAAGTGCATTCGTATTCCTCGTGGCGCGCCGGCAGCCTTTCGCCCAGCCCGGCGCTCGGAGGTGAGGTTAATGACCCTCACTATCAATTTAGCCCTTTGGTTCTCCTGACCGTATCCCATATTTAATGGAGGGGAAGTTCACCAGCAGCGGTCACGCTCTCCGCTCATCCATTCACACATATATATAAAAAGAGAAAAAACAAAACAAAAGGAGAAAGACAGGGAGAGAGAAATACGACAAGGAAACTTTTATTTTGCTACTCTTGGCTTTACCAACCTTTTATATAACGACAGGAGGGAAAAACTTTCCATTTCTAGCAGCGACCCAGACGCAATCAACAGTCGCCGCACGGTCCGAACACGGTGATCCCTGCATACTTTAACATTTAGACAACCGTCCTCACGATGTCTTAACGACCCCTCTGACAATTCCCCACCAATCAAGGCGTGATCAAACAGTCCTGCGTATGAGTTCGGGTTGAGACCGATCACCACGATGATCCCAACAAGATCAAGGCAAGTCAGCCAGCAAATCCCCCCCCCTCCCCCCGTGTGGTTCAAGAGGCCGGGGCAGATTTATGTGCGAGCGGGGATTGCTCCTCCTAATGTATTCCTCCGTAAAGACCGGCGAGGGCCACCGGGAGTGTGAGGCGAATAGCAATGGACTGTCTGCATGGACGGGCAGATAGGAGGAGACCCTCAACGCACCGCATTAACTTTTAATTATGAGTTTCTGGGAGATGCAATTATTACATCCGCCCATCTGAGAGAGGAGACTCCACGGCCAGACTGTGCATGTCTGCTCCATCATTTTTGTTATTTTTTATCTTCCTTTCTCCAAGTTTTTTTTCCTCTTTTTGCTAGAAGCATATGGAGCCGCTGTGAGATGAAAATCCACCAGCATGTGTCTGACTAACCCCAGATAAACTGTTACTCTGTTGTTCTGTTTGGTTTATTTTCCCTAGCGTTACTGTTTGTCTGGCTCTTCCTCTAGGTTCTTCTCCAACACCTCCTTCACTGGGGCGACAGGCCTGATCCAAGTGGACGCCGGCCTCTCCCGGGTCCTCTCCTCTCAGCTGTTCCACGTGTGGAGCCTGAAGAGGGGCGCTCTGGGCCAGCCGGCCTGGGTGACTGTAGGCCAGTGGACCCGGGGCAGGATGGAGCTGGAGGGGGGGGTGCTGAGGCTCGGGGGAGGACTAGGGTTCGGGGGCAGCCTGGGACAGGGTCAAGGGGCTGGGGTGAGGGGAGGGGACGGCCAGGGGGACAGCAACACGGGAGGACGCTGGAGGCCGGGGCTTTCGGCGGAGGGACACCGCCTCAGGGTGGTGACGCTGGTGGAGCACCCTTTTGTCTTCACGCGGGAGGTGGACGAGGACGGGCTGTGTCCAGCCGGTCAGCTGTGTCTGGACCCCAAAACTAACCGGTCCGACCTGATCCAGACCCTCTTCAACCAGCTGCACAACCCAAACAGTACGGCTGCAGACTGGGAGAGCAACGGTGAGTTTTTATTAAAGTCTCAACAATATACATGGTGGTTTACTGTCATACTGGAAGATGTTTTAACTCGTGGGAGGGAATCCTACTGTCAGTAACGTCTGGTTTGTATGTCGCTGCTGTGTCACCGGCCACACGTCTACCTCCGGGTCTCCCCGTCATGACTGAAGTGGATTTTAGAGCTGAAATCAATAAGGGATCATAGTGGGTCAGTCAATAAAAAAAAATACCAGGCGCTATGTCAGGGGGGACATGTCTACAGCCACAGCTCACTTTCATGACTGAAGTGCATTAACAGGTTCAATCAATAACGGATTGTGGCTGCTGATTGTATTTCACGACCAGGTACTATGTCACCGGCTCAGCTACACACACAGCATATGGTATATACAGCATGGACAGAACAGACCTCATTTTTCAATACCTTCCTATTCAGGCAGATGAAGTCAGATGTCTGAGTGTGTTGTATATGCACACCTTTATATTTTGGCTCATGCTGTCATTTTTGACAGCATCATCAATTTCATATTTGAAAAGTCTGCACAATCCAAGCAAACACAATCTAAAAAAATCTATTCTAATTCTGTGTGCACAGTGAATCGTAATATATAGATTGATGTAATTGAAAAAGTAAGAAAGGAGAAAAAGGAGGCTTTTGAATTCTGCCTGAAGCGATCCCAGACGTTCAACGTGAGCTTATGGACTTACGACCTCGTCTAAACACTGTCATTAGTAAATACCCTGTCATACTGGCAGTGCTTAGCCTTTAGCTGTGGTAATCGTCATGACAGGTTCTGTCGCAAACAGGCAACTGGCATGCTTTGGACATGAAGGAGGCACGTCTGTTGTAGTTATTGCACCTCCGTCAGCGCCGCCACTGGGGTGTGTGGTGTTCCTGGGTGGATAAAAGGCAATGTCATCTGTGTCAATGGCAGCAGTGATACAGTATGTGGTTTTACAATGACGTTAAATAGGGTATAACAGTGTTTTATAGTCTTTTCTGATAGGTCAAAGGTTGTTAAACTTTCTTAGCCCAGGATTCAAACTGAGTAGATATTGTGCCACCCTCAGATCTAGTCATGACATAAAACATACGAGTACTCTTACTAGTACTCTTGTCCCATGAGCATCCAAAACAGGCCTGCGACATTTTCCTGAGACCCATAGTCAACAGCTGGTGATGAATTCTCAGAAGGACAACAATGCACATGATGCACTTTTCACATCATCATCATCCTTTTGCCTCCCAGAGCTGCCGCAGGACCTGAGGAAGTGTTGCTACGGTTACTGCATCGACCTTCTGGAGAAGCTGGCGGAGGACATGGGCTTCACCTTTGACCTCTACATCGTGGGGGACGGGAAGTACGGGGCGAGGAGCGGGACGGGCCGCTGGACGGGGCTGGTCGGGGACCTGCTGAGTGGGACCGCCGACATGGCCGTCACCTCCTTCTCCATCAACTCCGCCCGGAGCAGAGTCATCGATTTCACCTCTCCCTTCTACTCCACCAGCCTGGGCATTCTGGTGAGGAGTCGTCATTAGTCTGCTGCCGTTTTGATGTTGAGCATTTTCATTATTTGAAAAAGACACCGGGGCATGAAAACCCGCCGCATTGTGAGTGATGCAGTCAGAGGCAGCGTAGCAGGCTCCAGCGTTTCTTTGATTTGTCACTTTGATTTGGGGCTGGCACTATTTCAATATGATCCGGCACTATTTCACATCGTCCCTCTATCCCACTCGTCTGGGTCTGCCGGCGAGGAACAGCAGATCGTTCGGGAGTCAATAATTTGTTTGCTGAGTTTTGAGTGGGCTTGATAATTGTGAAAGTCCAAGTGAGAGAGTATGAGAGAGAGAGATGAGGAACGAGAGGGAGGAAATCTAGCAGTGTCCTTTGATAACCCCTCCCTCTGTGGCTGACACCGCAATATATAATATGAGCTAATGGTCCCAATCCAAAACGAGATCTCCACCATTTGCCGAAAAGTGACGCTCGCCCTTACAAAATGATCAGGTAGCACGAAATGAAAATAAATGATTGTGGATTATCATTTTTAAAAGCTATATCGAGACATGATTCTGATGTCCACCCCAGGTGCGTAGCCAGGACACGGCGGCCCCCATCGGCGCCTTCATGTGGCCCCTCCACTGGTCCATGTGGGTGGGCATCTTCGTCACGCTGCACCTCACCGCCCTCTTCCTCACCCTGTACGAGTGGAACAGCCCGTTCGGCATGACGCCCCACGGCAGGAACAGGCTGCGCGTCTTCTCCTACTCCTCCGCCCTCAATCTCTGCTACGCCATCCTGTTTGGACGCACTGTCGCCACCAAGGTAAAGTAGCTCTCCAAGTCTGTGATGGAGAGGTGTTACTGAGGGTGGGGCAGGGAGAAGATATAGGGAGGTACATTAGGGGGAGGAGGGGGGCCCGCAGACACGGGTGGGCAATTGGAAAGAGGAAGTAAAAAAAAAAGGAATGACAGAGATGGCTGCAGACAGAAAAAAGATGGATAGGAGAGAGGTTAAATTGGTGGGCAGCCATGAAGTAGAGAGGTACATGAGGAACAGGGAGGATAACCCACACACAGGGAGGGAGAGGGGAGAGGGTAATTGAGATTGAAGGAGTTATGGTGAGGACGATAGGGGATGGATGAAGGCGGAAGGGGAGGGAGTGAGTAGAGGTTAACTACTCCAGGTAGTCGGACAGAAAGTTGGAAACAGGCAGACAAGGTAGAGGGAAAGGCAATGAGGGGGAGAGAGGGGAAAGGGCAAATGGGTAGGCAGGGAGAATGTGTTTCAGCTAGGAGGGTGATCGGGGGGTTGACAGAAAAATGGCGAGAGAGGGTTGAAAGGGTAAGTGGGTAAGCAGAGGAGGAAAAAAGCAATAGAATGAGGGCAATATGGAAGTTGGTGGACAGAAAATGATTTAAAGGGGAAAGGGCGAGAAGGCGAGCCGAGTTGGAGAGCCTGGCGGGGTTGAGGTCGAGAGAGGGAGGGAATGTGAGACAGAGATGGAGTCGCTGTCCATGGTGCTGGGCTGTCCAGCTGTATAGGAGAGCTGCTGTCCAAGGTGCTGAAGACACATGGAGGTCTGATTCCCATTATGTTGATTGGAGTTTAACACAAACATTTCCCTCATTTCTCACAATTGAATTTCCTCTCATTCTCACTTGATTCTGATTTAGTATTTTTATTTTCATCTAATAAAACGTATCCTTGCGGTACCAGCAGTCTTCAGAAACCTGTCACATATGACTGATAGTGTCCCACAGTCACATTGATGAAAAACATTTTGGTTCCCTGTATTCTTTTTCTTTAAATGATCAACGTCAACATGATAACTTACGCTAGCTCTTGAAACACATTCAGATTAATATCTAAAAACAACTACTCCTCTCTGGCCTGTCTGTGCCGTCTAATACTTTTACACTGTCACTAGAGGAAGTGGAAGGGTGGCCCTGCAACAGGACATTTCTCCATCAACATGTCCTTGAGCAAGACTCTGAGCCTCTGTTAGGATCAGAGCATCTGCAAAATGCCTCAAATGTAAATATAAATGGCTTAAGTGGCACTGAGACATATGCAACCCTATCCAAGCAGTCAGATCAAGTAAACTGTTTACTTAAGTCTTATTTCCCAGGAGTCTCCTTTATGGTGGATTTAGGTCCTTTTTAACAGGTTCAGTAAGATAAATTGGCAAACCTGGAATATCCTGAAAACCTGGAATATGTTATATATGTTATGATGTGTTAATTCTAATTCAGGGGGAACAGTATTATTGTAGGACCTTGTGAAGAAAGCACCAAATTGGGCCCACACATAGAAGAGCTAAATAGAAGTATTTCTTTGTCCTACGCCTTCACAGATTTTGCCTATAGCCACTGTGGGGACAATTTTCTAAATAGCCCTAGTTAAAATGTTTTCATGACTCCCCTTATAGTCCACAGTTCTGAAAGAGATATCATTTAGTAATCTCTGCTCATAATGAGGATGCTATCTTCCCTTTCTCCCCCCTGATTACACTCGGAGCACAAAACATCTGGAACACTTTCCTGGTATTAGGCTGCAATCTTGTTTGTACATTTTTTCTTAAGCCTTAAAAACCTGCCCCTTCATTTACACCTCCTAGTAATGGGCCAAATAAATAAATGATCATAGCCTTCACCTGAATTCACCGGGGCAAGGCAATTTCGTGGAAACATGTTCCTAATGTGTCTCACTCAACAACACTCGCATTTTCCATTTCCCGTACTTTTCACTGACGCATTTTTTCATCAATCCAATTTCCCCCTTGTTCGTGTTTCTTGTCATTTAGTTTCTGTTATCCATCTCGGTTTAATTTTTGATTGACGTCAAGACATTTTTCTGTTTTGAGATAAGATATTTTTAGAAGCTTTTTTTCATCTCCCCTGCACAAGCTGCTATTTTTCCTCATTTCCTTCTGTGTTGTCTCATTTTTATATGCAGATAAACAGACAAAATAAAACTATTTTTTTTTTTACATTTGGCGTACGTCTCCACTCTGCAGACTCCCAAGTGTTGGACGGGGCGCTTCCTGATGAACCTGTGGGCGATCTTCTGCCTGCTGGTGCTGTCCAGCTACACCGCCAACCTCGCAGCCGTCATGGTGGGGGAGAAGACCTTCGAGCAGGTCTCAGGAATTCACGACGACAAGGTTACACCATGCACAAGGACACAAACCTGCAAACGCATGCATGCCACACACCAGCCCACACACACACACACCAATCTCACACAAGGACAGGCTAATGAGTAAAGAGAGGGAATTATTTATCAAGGATTACCGCCTTTTATATCCTTAAACCCTGGAGGGAGTTCACGGATACAGTGAATTTGATTACGATATCCTCTCTCTCTCTCTCTCTCTCTCTCTCTCTCTCTCTTATACCATCTCTTCCACCCACGCCTCCCTTGCATCGACGCCCCCCAGCTGCAGCACCCCTCTCTGGGCTTCCGGTTCGGGACGGTGAGGGAGAGCAGTGCCGAGGATTACATGAAGAAGAGCTTTCCCGAGATGCACGACTACATGAGGCGCTTCAACCAGCCCACCACCCCCGAAGGTGTACACATGTTAAAGTAAGACACACACATACAGCAAAAGATATTTAGAAACTTTTTATTTCATTATTTCTGAAAGCATCTCCACTTTACGGATTGTTTTGCTCATTTGTTCCACTTATTTGTTTCATTTGTTTCAATAAAAAGTAGGTAGCTAGCTTATTGCACTTCTACCTCAGCACTGGTTGTTGAGGAAGGAAATGCTCTTATGATTTCTGGTGACTAGTAGTTCTCTACCTACCTACGTTGAATGCACTTATTGTAAGTCTCTTTGGATGAAAGCGTCTGCTAAATGACTGTAATGTAATGGAGGACACTTATCTATAATACCTCTTTCACATCTGGTATTAAAAGGCAATCTGCTCTTTGATATGCCTGGATGATGTGGATAACGGACAATCCGACCACGTCCTTGCATTTATATCTGGTATTATACAGTATAAGTGGTCTGGTTGTCTGAATTCTGCTCGCTTGGTGATCGGGTCTCTTTGTCACCCGCACAATGCAAAGCAGGCGAGTGGGTGGTAGAGGAGGCAAGTCTGTCTATTGTCAACAAAAACAAACATAGCAGGTGTGGGATCATCAGAGGTGACGTTGCAGTTACAGCCTGTATTTTCATTTCCTTCGCGAGTCTTCTAGTAGGAGACGTGGAGCTGACCTTACCTTCTCACTCATTTGAACACACTGCACAGATTCACACAGTCTGGCTGAGATACGATCACATCGCGCGCTGTGTGCATTGCATTCATGTGTTTTTCCTTCTCCAGATAAAATATCTCGATGCCGATTGCATTTCAATGACAGGTGTAAAGTTGCACACACAGAAGAAAGCATGCAGGGTGTCATGCACATACACTCACATCTGTATGAATGCAATTTACACACTCACAAACACGCTACAAGAGTGAAAGACGGTTACCCTGGATGACACGGGCTCATACACTCTTTATACCAACTATACCACTCATAACTGAAGCCTCAACGCACATCAAACACATAAAGTGCACACAGAGCAACCAGCAAAGATGCTGAGATAGTGCGCGTGTGCTGACGTTGTGATACGAGGGGGGAAGACACAAAGCGCTTGTTCAGAGAAAGAGGGGATGAGAACGGCGAAGACGAAAGGCAGCGTTTGTTTGCACACGAGGCCAGGCAGAAGTGGAAGTCACAGCGGTGCAAAGAAGAAGGGGTGAGGAACTAAAATACTGCGCTGGCAGAACCACTGACCCCAATACTGCTCTCAAATCTCAGGGAAGAAAAAAAAAAAAAACACCCTCACAAGCCTGCTGAGGAGAGACAGAGTGCTGAGGGGTACACATGTGAATGCGCTTGCACACACACACATGCATGAGCTCGCAGAAATAATCCACGGCCACAAATTATACACACATACAAGCATTGGACAACTTCTGACCCTCTTTAGTCCCCAAGTCTCCATCCTCTCCCTGCTCCTTTATATTTATCCGGCATAGACGGAGACTTTTCTGCTTTGCCAGCACAGCAAAGACTTTGTAAAGTCACCCCCCTTTTGTTGTGCAGTAAATGCCCTGAATAACAAGAAGTCTCAGGTAATTTGATCAGTCTGGCCTAATATGACATCAGACTGTGTTCCTGTTAGCCTGGCTAGCTCTGTGCGTGCGTGTGTGTGTGCGTGTGTGTGTGTGTGTGTGCGTGTGTGTCCCAAGGTGTGTATGTGTGCTTCTTTATCAGTGTGTTTGTGTGTCTGCGTACTATTCCAATCCAGTGCATTGCGCTCGGTATCTTGAAACTCACCTACTGCCAGCCGTGGTCAGCAGCAGGCCGCAGGCAGAGGAACACTATAATTAGAGGTCAATTAGGGTCAATTGGATCGATATAGCCTGAGTAGGAGACTCTTCGGCAGTGTGTGTATCGCGCCTTATCAGTCGGCCACGGCTGTTGGTTTAGGTAATGATGTGTGTGTTTACACAGCGTATTAGAATGCAGTTAATCTCATCCTCTATATAAATGACAAAGTGGTGGGGTGACAGCCGGCAGCCGGAAAACTTCAGGAAAGTGAATCCGATCGTTTCCAGGTCGTGGAAAGTTTCACGAAAGAATGTCTCCACTACTTGAGACTGTATGTGACTGTATTACACACACATCTGTTTATCTATTTTGTGTGTGTGTGTGTGTGTGTTTGTGCTGAAGGACAGATCCTCCTGCCCTCGATGCGTTCATCATGGATAAAGCCCTGTTGGACTTCGAGGTGTCTATCGATGCAGACTGCAAACTGCTCACAGTGGGAAAACCGTTCGCCATAGAAGGTACGAAGGTGGCTCACACACATGCATGCATTTAAAAACACACTCTCTCTCACACACACACACACACACACATGCATACTCATATATACTTGCAGACATGCAGAGATAAAAACCTATCAAATAGTTAGTGCTGTGACTGACAGAGAACCACAATGATTCACTGTGTGAACCTAGAACGCTGCAGGGTAAAAATACACAGTTATCTATTATTAACAGGAAGCCCGGTCCGAGTACTCTCCACTTTAAACTCTCAGGTAGGACGAGCAGCAAGACAGCCAGAGAGCATATAGACAAATCGACAGGCAGTCAAAAAACTGATAATGACCCACACAGGGGGTTTCTCTCAGTCAGGTTCATGTGAGTTTCTGCAAGGATGTGTGGGAATGTGCAGGTGTGTGTGTGTGTGTGTGTGTGTGTGCATGTGGTCTTCAATCGTTGTGTGAGAACCAGTTTGAGCTTTAGACCGTCAGACATCTTGGTGAAAGTGAGGTGAATTTTGGCTGATTCTCACGTCTTCAACGGGGTTAGGACTTGGATTAAGGGTAATCTGTGAGAAGACATCGTTGGTGATAGTCGTTGCAGCGGCGTTAACGCAGCGCTCTTCCCAGGGACGACTTCGCCAGTACAGTGACACCTCGTTGGACTTTCCGGTGATGACATTTACGTTTCTGCAGGTATCGCTCTTTTTCTTTGTCTGTTCGGCCACGGTGACTACCCGGTTCTTCCTCTCTTTATTCCAAACAAAACGCTTCTGCTGCTGCTGGAAATGTAAAACGCATCACTTCCTGTGCGCCAGAGGAAGATGTACCTGTTTAGAACGTCAATACAGCAATAAAGAATAGAAAAACAGACATGTAGTTCTATGAAAATGTCACAGAGTATTATGTTCAGGTGGGGTAAGGCTAGGCATGTAGTGGTGAGGGTTAAATGAATGAATGTAGTCAGTGGAAAGTGTGTGTATTTATTGGTCTGTGTTTACGTGTGTGTGTGTGCACGTGCGTGGTGCATTTCCGCGTGTGCGTTTTGTTTGTTCGTGTCAGAGTTCGGCCATTTGTCTCATCCTCCCGTCTCCCAGACAGGCAGCTGCAGACAGATAATTGATACAAGCAAGCGGGGGCCACGCGGGACCAAACACTGATTCCAATGCAATTACTCTGCTAATCACAACCCACCCTCAGCCAGACCCCCGCTCCCAGGCTCCCCCCCTGCTCACCGTACAACTCCCCTTCACTCGGGATCATCCATTGTTTTTGTCACCGTCTGAAACGTACGAGGGAGCGAAGGAACAGCGCCGCGGCATCGCTCATGATTGTGCGGGCTGATAAAGCAAAGTCTCATTGGTATGTAGAGCGGGTCGATGTGAGGGATGATAATGATGAATCCGCACCGCCTTTGATAGCCTCCCTGCAATCTGATGTGCGAGGGAGAGCGGGGATGGAAGTGAATGGGTCCTCAAAGGTGGAGGAAGAGAGAGCAGGAAATTGAGGAAGAGGAGAGGAAGAGGAAGAGCAACAGTGGGAAAGAGAGAAAGTACTGAGGGAGGTGGGGGAGCTGGGGGTTGAGTAGTAGAGGGAGGAGATAGAGGGCTTTCATTTGCCCACTGCCAGTTTGCGCCTTTCTGCACAGCGAGTGATAAAAGAGCCAGCCAACAGAGTCTCCTAATCAAGACAAACCTTCACCCCAACCAGGCGGAGCGAGGGAGGAGAGGGGAGAGAGAGAGAGAGAAAGGGTGGTGAAAAGAAAGCGAGGGAGTGCCATTTGGTCTGTATGAGGAGGAAGGCAGGATTTATAGAGCGGTCGGCGGACTTTGGAGACGGGAGATAGAGGAGAGGAGGCGGGGGAGGGGGGGGGGGACCGGAGGGGGGAGGCGCTAGCTGAAGTCTCCTGGCCACTTCAGTGGAGAGAGAGATGCAGCGGTGCCACTGTGTGTCTGCGTTTCCGCTGAGTGCTGTTTGGAGATGTTTACGACAGCCGAGACACACCCCATTAATAACGTTGCCACTGAACACGCAGCCACTCCACGGCTTGTTTGTGTCTGTGTGTGTGTGTGTGTGTGTGTGTGTGTGTGTGTGTCCCTGTGTGTGTGCATGAATGGTCTAAACAAGCTCAGTCAAGCAGGACGGAGTGCATCTCAAGATCAAAATGAGGCGAGCAGGAAGATTTCGTTGCCAGGGGGGGAAGACGGTTGGAAAGGGGCAGCTCACATCTGGCGAGAGCGACGCGTGTGTCCTTTGTGTTTGCGTTCTCGTGCGTGTGTGTGTGTGTGTGTGTGTGTGTGTGTGTGTGTGTGTGTGTGTGTGTCAACATCTGTGAGAAACTTCATTCCAAAAACAGATTGAGTCAGAGTTGATGTCATCTCTTACAGAATGAGCGCTGGCATGAAAGTGAAATGTATTATGGGTTTCAAATAATAATCTGCAACATTTTAGTAGAAATAAATAAATCTGTTGATATATTGATATATATTGATATAAAACAACAGTGATTCAACCTCCAGCCAGTTCATGAAAGCTTTTACATTTGCTGTTCTAGGACTTTCTTTTCCTCTGGTGCACAGGAAGTGATGCGTTTTACATTTCCAGTAGCAAACAAACAGTTTGTTTCCAAGAAGAAGAACTGGGTAGTTATTATGAGCAGTGACAGACAACATGGCTGAACAGACAGAAAGAAAAGAGCGCCACCTACAGAAACTCAAACTTCATCAACAAAAAAAAAATCCAAGGAAAATGATGTCACTTTACTGGTGTGATTGACAAGTGATTGACAGGTGATGTCACCACAACAAAGACCGCTGATCAACAACGATGTTGCCAAAATCATAAAAACAAGCATTTTGTGGATTAAAGCTTCACAGTTAGGAGACTTTTACTTACAATACAGTGTTTTTATTATACTGACTGATGATTTCCAGCCAGCAAAACTTTTACAAAATCCATTTGGGAATAAACCATCATGTGCATGTGTGTGTGTGTGTGTGTGTGTGTGTGTGCATGTGGGGGTGGGTGTGTGGGGGTTTGAGTGACAGGTCCGGGACTTGTCGTTCTGTGATGGAATATGTGGATGTCTGGGGAAAAGAATCAGACAAATGACAAGTGGCTGCTCACTTGTGTTTCACTGTTTGACTGAGTGCTCGAAAGGAATGCGGATGAAGATAGGCCGACGGCAAGAAAAAGAGATGGAGGAGGAGGGAGACATACGTGGAGACTAAGTGATGGGGCTCAGGAGAGGAGGCGAGCGATAAAGAGAAGAAAGGAGTAAATCAGAAATTGAACGAAAAGTAAAGGGACAAGAGAGATAGGGAGTGAAAGAAGCAAGAACGGCGAGATGGGAAATGAGCTCGGACAGGGGAGGAGGAGGAGGAGGGATGAGGGGGAGGAAGGAAGAGGAGAGGAGAGGAGAAGTCGGAGGAAGGAAGGAAGGGGAGGAAGGAGAGGGAGGCTTAGATAGTCTTTTGTCTTGTAGGAAGCAGAGTGTGACAGTTTCGTGAACCTCCGCAGTTCTCTCTCTCTTTCTGTCCGTACGTCCATCAGCCTCACGCACCTTGACAGGCTTCCAGACGCCCGGAGACGCCGCTGACAGGTCCGTCTCTTTGACCGCAAACACAAATGAAATGAAACAAACAACCCCGGGAGGTCTCGGGGCGGCAATAAATCTGTGTGAAGTAGCGGGGGACACGTTTTCTTTCATTTTGTTACCTGCAGAAACACAGATGGAGTTGAGCAATATTTTGTTTTCTATGATTGCACTCTTGTGTTGATGCATGTGGATAAGAGCATGAGGCTCATCTCACATTTTGGGTGTGGGGACATTGCTGCTGCACCCGATGACACACAACACTTTAGTTTAGTTTAGTTTAGTTTATTGTCCTCAGGAAGAAATTGTTTTTCACAGCCAGGGCATGCAAAAAAAAAAAAAAAAAAAACATGACACAGCTACACGCCTGTCCACAGAACAGTTACAACAGTTCAACAGTAATTACAGAGGAACAATATCAACAGAAGAGCAAGATCGGTGAAAGGAACGCGATCAATAATGCCGGCATGTTATCAAGTCGCAGCCCAGAGGGTTTTGTTGAGCGTGGCGACGGTATCTGCAAGCGGGGAGGGGAGACGGGGGAAGTGGGGATGGAGGGGATGATCTGTGTCACGGGCTGAGATAAGTGCTTCGCCATTGATGGCTTCGGCGACGGGGGTCAGGCAGGTGGAGAGTTAGGGGGGGGGGGGGCTATTATGTTTGATGCTGTGTGGGCGGCGTGAAGGAGTCGGTTCCTGGTGGCGGCTGACAGCGCCGTGATGAATCAGACGGTGACGGTCTTACAGCCTGCTGTCCACAGGGGCGTCGCTCGCTGTCCAGAGGATGTTTGTGCAGATATTTATGACATAGATGTTTGTTCTTCCTAGAGAGTTGGTACGAGCATGCATAGTGGCATATGCAGGTTTATGACACTATGTACATGTGTATATGTGTATGTTGTTGTCAAACATGTATTTTTTCCCTACATAGAGGTGTAGCCGCTTGAGGAAATACATGAATTAGTGAATTAGTCTGCACAAACGTTACCAAGACAAAGACAAGACAAAGTAACGTTACAAAAGTGGTCGACTCCCTCTGAAGTCTTATAACCCGACATATGTCCTTTTACCACGGGGCATTTGACCTTTGGCTCACTGGACTGGCTTTAGTTTCCTACACAGGAGACCCAGGGTTGGCATCTAGTCTGTCGGTCGCTGCTCATACATGTGTGTGTGTGTGTGTGTGTGTGTTTCCTTTTCCCAGGCTACGGTATCGGCCTGCCCCAGGGCTCTCCGTTAACCCGTAACATGTCGGAGTTTGTGAGCCGCTACAAGTCCGACGGCTTCATGGACATGCTGCATGACAAGTGGTATAAAGTGGTTCCCTGTGGGAAGAGAGTGTTCGCCGTCACCGAGGTAAGTCTTCGGGGCGGGTGTGAGTGTGTGTTCACGCCATCGCGTACGTGTTGTGTGTGTGTGTAAAGGGAAGCTTTCTGCTGCTGCGCTCCCAATGGGACGCAGTCAGGATTGCCTGCCAGCGACGTGCACACACACACACACACACACACACAGACGACATAGATCACATAAACACAGGCCTATTTACCAGCCTTAACCAGAGCTACAGGCACGTACCGTCTGGGCGTCAATACTTATTTGTGTCTGTGCTCAGGCGGAGTACTTTTAGTTCTCTCTCCAATCCTTTTAAAGAACCGGGGAATCAGACCGCAGTGTCTATATCTGTATCTGTTGTTTGAGAAGAGCCAGACGAGCTTTTAAAATCCCACCACTTGCGTTTTTATTTGTTTTATAGCAACACACGCAATCACACGGTCGCAGGTTTCTCCACTGGAATGAAAACCTCCACTTCAACCACTTTAGGAAGTTATTACTTCTCTGTGTGTGTGTGTGTGTGTGTGTGTGTGTGTGTGTGTGTGGGGTGGGTGGGTGGTGTGTGATCTTGCCCTCTGTTGGATTGGGAGCAAAAGGAGGTCAGTGTTGTCCCTGGTGGATTCGTTAAATCAGCATGGGGCTAATTGCCATCAGAGGCAGTGCAGAAGTGAGCCGGGTGGAGGAGGAGGAGACGTGATTGGAGAGGAGCTATAGGGCCGGCCTCCTCCTCCTCCTCCTCCTCCTCCTTCCTCCTTCCTCTGGGCACATCAGCGACTCATGAGAGATAGATGTTATGTCAGAGGGGACGGAGGCGAACCAAACGGGGACAAACCGTTCTGCAATTAACTCGCAGCCTCTTTTTAACATTTCCTCGCTAAGTGCCGTTTCTATCTACCGCTCTTATTTTTGCTCTTTTCATTTTCCACTCTGCGTCACATGCTGAGAAGTCTGTCTGACGTCTTTATAGTATATCTGTTTCCTTTGAACCCTTCCTTGTTGCCTTTTCTATTTCTTTTTCACTCTCTCCTCTCTCTCCTCTCTCTCCTCTCCTCTCCTCTCCTCTCATCTCCTCATTTTAATTTCCAATTCTTGGTGTTTTATTAGCTTACACAGCCAAACTAGATATACAACAACAGAATAACAATTACATGTTCACAAATAGCCTAAATGGAAATGATGTAAATGCAAATTATCAATCTCTTTCTCTCTCTCTCTCTCTCTCTCTCTCTCTCTCTCTCTCTCCCTCCAGACTCTACAGATGGGAATCCAGCATTTTTCAGGCCTGTTTGTGTTGCTGTGCATGGGGGTGGGCGGAGCCTTGCTGACCTTGGCGGGTGAACACACCTTCTATCACCTGGTCATTCCCCGCCTCCGCCGCACACACACACTGCAGTACTGGCTGCACACCAGCCAGGTGAGTGAACACACTCGCACACACACACACACACACATGCACACAAACGCATGCACGCTAGCACACACATACACTTACACACAGCTTCAATGCTCTCACACACGTGCACAAGCGCAAGCATGCTCACAAATGCTGAACTAACAAATGCTGCAATTACAACTGCACACTAGACAGGGGATGCATGCATACACACACACACACACACACACACAGTAGCATGCTGCTATTGGTGAGATATATTCAGAGTGGGATACGTTGCTCATGTAGGTAAACTGCTCCCTCTGCTGTTGAAAACATGCAATAACCAGAATAAGACATGTAGGAAGCAACAGTAGTGGAAGCCACTAAGGGCTTTATAAACTATGACAGGTACGACGCTTTAAGAAGTTTTAAGCCAAAGTTATAAAGGAAGACATTTTGAAGGTTCCCAGCAGCATTGCTCCATGAAATGGTTCGAGAACGAAGGTTCATTGTGCAGTTGTGTCTTAGCTTGTTGTCTTGACTTGTTGTTGTTGTTTGTTTTGAGGAGAGATGTTTTTAGTAACTCCTTGCTCAGGCGCAGCACTGTGGAGAAAGGTCTGGCCAAGCGAGACTAACCCATTATTGATCGCATCTCTTCTTTGTTATCACGGTATCATCATCTTTTACCACTTCTATCAGTCTTTGTTCTGTTCCTCCGCTGCGTAGATGAATTCAGAACTAAGGTTTGATTAATGTGAACCGACACTATTGGAGTGTGTATATTTGGCAACAGCGGAATGATAAAGTTATAAATAGCTCATTCTCTATCATACTGTTTGTTTATACCAAAAATATACAAGACAATCACAGATTGGGACTTTAAAGGTCATATTTTGATTTCATGACCCTCTGAGCCAAACCCAAATGAGATGCCTGCGGACATATTTTGACTGAATAATGAAACTAGTGCAGTAAATATCAAGACAGCTGTATTCTTCTGAAAGGGCAACCACTCCCGGGCACCCTCGAGCATATATCACACACCCAGCCTGCAGTCCTCCCACTTCTCTACGTGGATGACCTTGGATGGGTTAGCCCCCCAAGACCCTCCCTATCTAATGTGAAAGTTGCCTCAGGTCCTTAGGTGTATCCTTCAGGCAAGAATTAAAGCGCTGATATGCCCTTCAAATCTGTTGCTTCAAATGTTTAGAAATGTTGAGCAGAGCACTCGGGTACCTTAATCAAAAAGGGCTGGGGCGATTGATACCTCACGAGTTTGTTTAGTAGAGAATAACAGTCTTTTGTTCCATTACAATCATGCTGTGTGCAATGAGATAGAAAAGTGATTCTAAGGCAAATCATCGTCTCTCTTGATTCACTTCAAAACTAATGAACTACTAACAGATTTCACATTACTAATCAGCGGGTCTCTCTTGTTTTTTTCTTCCTACTTGTAGAAAATCCACCGAGCGCTGCACACCACTTATGAGGATGTTGGGAAGGAGCTGACTGGCCTTGACCAAAAGTAATTGAGTTTGTAATAATCTAAATGACCAGTATTCCAGTATTATTCAGGTTATTATTATTACATATTGTGTTTACGAGTTGGCACACGTAAATGTCATATAGCATTTACACTAGAATAGATAAACTCATCCCAGTTAGAAGAAACTTGAGTATGAAAGCTGATGTATACATGCATAGATATACTTTACTTGATTATACTCCGAATGAAAATGTACAGTCCATATCATAAATGCTGAATGCCTCACCGTATAACAGCTGCTATGCCTTCTGCTCTGATCTCTCTCCCCTCCCCAGCCCCTCCCCCTGTATCTCAGAGAACTGCACCCTGCATAGGAAGCAGCAGCAGCCTCCTCCCCCTTCTCCTCGCCCATCCCTCTCTGCCACTACAACTGGAGACAGCGCTAACACCTCATCACCGTCCCACGAGCCCAAGGAGAAACGTGTGCACTTTGACCTGGAAACACTCCACAGCTACCGCCTGCGCACGCACACCGCCTCAGTGCGTGGCAGGCCGGGCATGGTGGGCCGTCCCGGGCTGGGCCTGGGAGGGCTGGGGCTGGGCAGCCTGGGGAGTTTCACCTCGCCTCCGCAGATTAGCCTCCATGCTAACGGTGGCCCAGTCTCGCTGCTCACTTCCCCGGGCTTGGTGCTCTCTCCCCTGGGGAGCAGGGCCACCCAGGCCTGCCTGTGGGAGGGGGAGCTCCAGGAGCTGCAGGGGAGGATTGAGACGTTCCGTACCCATCTGAGAGAGGCCCTGGCCAGGAGAGCGGAGATCCAGAGCAGCCTGGAGAGAGAGAGAAGTGGCCAGGGCCGCAGAGAGACCAGTCTGGAGAGGGAGAGGGAGAGGGACTGGCAGAGGATACAAACTGTTAACACAGAAAGAAGTAGCTCCACCCAGTCACAATTCCCAGAGAGAGACAGGACCAGCCAGCTGCAAACCCTGAATAATCAACAGACAGGGAGGCCTAACCAATCAGGCGGGCTGAACACTCTGGAGGATGAGAGAAGCAGCCAATTAAACACTGTTAACAGTTTAGATAGAGGGAGAGCCAACCAATTACGCACTGTTAATACTTTGACGGGCGAAAGGACTGTCCAGTCACGTACTTCCACCAGTTTGGAGCGAGGAAGAGGGAACCAACCGGATGCTGGGAACAGCACAGAAAGAGGAAGAATTGTCCAATCACGGAACACTGCTAGCCTCGACAGACAAAAGGCTAACCTATCACGTGCACTGAACACTTTGGAGAGGACAAAAGCCAACCAATCAGGTGTAAGCAGCGGGACTTGATCGTCTGTGAACCCCTTTAAGTGTAGGAGTGCAGACGGACTGCATAAGACAATGGATACTTGCATAGCCGCGGGAAGACGTCTTCAGTTGGAAGTGCTGAAGTGGGGGGGGTGCAGGGCGGAAAGTGACAATACATGTTGCCTTGGCTCATTATATGACATGTAATCTTACTTAGTGGAACCTAATCCCTTCCATCAAAGTAAAGAACACACTGGTTTAAAATTATAACCAAACATCCTTAACCACAACTAAAGAACAGAATCAACGTCTGTGTCAGTCACCTCAAATAAAATATAAAATCATTAATGTAATCTGGTCATTACGATGAAAACAAAAACAATGTTGACAGGATATCAATCCACTTAAATTGGATCAATTACAATGAGCATTGACATTGTGACATCACAATGCTCATTGTGGGGACTAACTGTCCATGTGGGGGATCATGCACCCAGAGATGCTTCCCCACAAACAGCAGCCTACCAGTTGAATAGAGCAACAGCCTGTTACACTGGCTGAAGAGGCCTACAAGCACATAAACATCAGCAGCAAGAGCACAGAAAAAAAACAAAGTTAGCCAACTGTGAAAAACAATAAAGCAAACTAAAGAAACTATTTTAAAATGTACACAACACCTGTATCGACTGACAGTCAGAACCGGTTTTTCCTACTCAGAAATTATTTTTAACCATCACTGACTATCAGAAGAAAAACAGCAAAAACAATGAAGATAGTTCATTGTAAATAATAGAAATTTCCAAAAAGTGTGAGGAAGAATGAGGAAGAGGGAGAAGGAGAGAGAGAGGGGAGGAAAACACAGAGAGACCAAACAGTGTCGTAGTCCTAAAACAATCAATCATTAAATATTTCACTCAAGACTGTTTACCAGCCCATTCTACACCCAAAACCAACAGTTAATGTTGTGTAGCAACTGATAATGTAATAACTGACAAATAACGTAATAACTTGTTAAAATTTTATAAAATTTCCTATAAATGTGTTGAAAATGTTATAATACTTGTTAAGTTCCGTTAGTGCCGTATGATGTAATAACATCTTTACATTATAACTTATGACTTTACAAGAGCTGTAACACATTTTAAACTTATGATGGAATAATAATACTGACTAATAATGTAATAATTTGTAAGACTAAGACAAATAAAATAACTAATGATGTAATAATAATATTGACTAATGATGTAATAACTTGTAAGGATAAGACAAATGTAATAACTAATGATGTAATAATAATATTGACTAATAATGTAATAACAAGACAAATGTAACAACTGAAGTTATTACATTATTAATACATGAACGTATGAAAGTATTAGAACGTTTTTTACTCATTCATGGAGAAACTTTAATAGATTTTGGCAAGTTATTACATTATCTGGCAGTGATTTAATGTTCAGTTGCTACATGCTGTCAAGTGGCACAACCAGAGCATCATTTCATTAACTAGTAATTAATGAAAGTTAATTAAGGTTTCAGGTTAACAGCTGATTGTGGCTGTAGCCTATACACAAGAGTCTTGGAATAACATAATAATTATAAACCTAGTCCATCATATTTCATTCTTGAGGTAATCTAACATGAGCCTGGCATCAAAAGTCTGCACTCAACAATTGTATCCCGCATGAATTCCCACAGGAAAATAATCTCAAACTCACCGCAGAACTCACTGAGCGCTGAGAGATCACGTTTTGTTTTTGTTTTGTTTTTTTATTTACTCCTTTTTCTAATCAATACTGATGTACACATATACGCTGTTGCTTCAATTCAGATCAAACATAATATTTTTGTGTCTGCTACTCTGCTGAATTGATTTGAAAGTGTAATGCTCCATATCAACACTTTGGCATGAAACAATTTATTTTGGGGGTTCTCGTTCAGTTTTGTCCATTAACCACCAGGGGGTGCTGCATCCCTGCTTCCCGCGGCTATGGATACTGGAGAGGTTGTGGACTGATGTGTATACAAATCATTCTAGCAAGACTCCCAGAACGCTTCAATTTGAACGACTGACAAGAAACAACAATAAGAGATGGTAGTTTTATTTTCTCTTGTCTTTCTCATGCAGCAGAGGACCAGGGGAAATAAGGCCTTTATGAAATCAGTCTGCCACTACACAATATGTCACCTAATATTGTGATACTCAATATCGTGTGAGTCTTTCAACACTTTAAACTGTTGTTGGGGATTTCACTGGGCCCAGAGGTCTGCAATACTGACAGAGAATCACTGAAACATAACTTTAGGCTGTTGTGATGGTACTGCTGTAAATTTAAACGTTTAAAAACTTTGGTGTGGTGTGAAGTGGTTGTGTGCACTTGCCATAGTGTCTATGAGAAAAAAATCTTTTAGGTCTTTGTCGGGGAGGAGCTTGTGGCACCGGATATTTAAACAGAAAACTTTACCCTAAAAATGTACCCCTTACAAAGAATTGTATCAGCATATTATTGAATTTTATCATAATGACCATTCTCATGTTTTGAAATAAACATTTATATACTTATTTACGTCCATTAATACTTTTGATACTTTGAGTGTAAATATAAGAAGAGTGTTGACAGTAAAGGAGAGTTGAAAGCTGCAATGATCAATTTAAAGCATTAAATAATTGAGAGCAGTAGACAGTTATTGCCTCCAAGCTTTGACCTGCTGCTAGGATAACCTCATATCTCAGTTTTTGTTTTGTTTTTTATTTGAAGTGAATATTTGTACGGTCCTTTATGGTCTGAGTACGTTTCAGAAACATGGGCCCCATCGAACCCATTCCACATGTTTGGTCATCACACTCAAAATATGTCTTTTTCTTCCAATGCTCTTTGGAGATACGAGGTTTCATCCAAAAGTAATGATCGATTTCTTTTTACTGACAAGAAAGACAGCGGGAGACAACGTAGGAAGAGAGGTAGAAAGGGAAACAGGACTGGGGAGATACAGGAGAGGGGGTCTCATCCTACGCCATGTTTTTTGTGAGATGGGCGTGTTGGTCATCTTACTTCAGACACCAAAATCATTATGAATCTATAGGCCAGATAATATTGCTAGTCGCTTACTATCACTCAACATAGTGTACATAGTGTATGCTAAAGAGTTAGCATGGAGCACTGGAGCGGATGATCTACCGGGGACACGTGGATGATATTGATGTCTGATGTTCTCATCACTTAACAGGTTAATTGACCAAAACTTGCTGTACTCTTTTAAGCCCTCCTTCAGTGATCTTTTAAGCCCTATGCAATTTTCAAGCTTTTTGAAGCCCATCTCAAAAAGTGATGTATGATTATCTCCACCAGTCAAAATGAGGTTTTGCAGTGCAGTAGCGGAATCGGGGTGGGAGGCCCGGCTGTCCCGCTTTCATATTGGCACAAACCGTTTATTGCTCCCATACCGGAAACCAATTATGTGCTAGAGAGGCTTGTCTGAAAAACTGTTTCTGAAGTCACTGGAGTAGGAGGTTAACCACTACTCCACCCTAAGGCACAATAATATCGCTGAGCATGTCATGCAATGACACCTCTCAACCACATAGTGGCACTTGAACCTATAGGTAACAGCAGAGGGTGATTTGACATGAGACATTTTACAGTGAGGGTGATGGAGACACATGCAGTGATTCTCCCTCATAGTATCTCAAAATCCAAAGGGTAACAATTTGGAGGCATCTAATAATTTGAGTCAAAAAGGGAGGTGCAATCCTTATCGTTTCCCCTGAAATTGGCCCCTGGGTATTAGCTAGTGAACCACAGAGTGATCTAAGCAGTGGTGGCCTAGATAACGTGGCAGCGCACATCACTGTTTTACATTTCATCATTATTGCATATATTTGATTTGTAGAGTTTTTATTTCTTACTACAGGGAAATGTATTTTCAACCACACATTTATAGAGCCATTAATACCTGTTGAGAATATCAAATCACTAACACAGAAAATCGAGTATCTCTGTGAAACCTGCCACTTAACGCAGGGAGGATTGAAATGAATTAACACAAACTAGAACCCTTCAGTATGGATGAGAGCTAAACATGTGACGATGAGAGAGAGGGGTGGGAGTAGCGCACCGCTGATTTACTGCCTGTGCATCGACTAGACCGTATAAAATGAAGATAATCACATAATGGTAAAGCCGATCAATCACTCACTCTCAGCACTCACGCATCGTTGGATTCTCCTTGTAGTAATAAAATAAACAATAGACTCAAATAACAGAGTGGTGGATGTGTGCCTACATGCATTGCTGTGTGTGTGTGTGCCTGCATGCTTGCCTTCCCCTGCATTAGACACGCAAACATGCATGTGTGTGTGTGTGTGTGTGTGTGTGTGTGTGTGGATGGAGATGGCCGGCCTTGTGCTCAGGCAAGGTAATTGGGTCAGATGTGTGAACAGTAGTCAAGAGGAATTTTAATCAAACTTAAGAATCCCCAATGTAGCCGACATCCCCCCGGCAATCAATTACCATCCAACTGAGGTTAACGGTAAAGAGTGCTGATAGCGCACCGACTCTCTGTTGTGTAGAGAACACAGAGCACAATCATGATGATGTCCTGCACCTCACGGGTTAATGTGTCCGTAATAACCAAACTACTCAACATGGTGAATTCTGTCATGTGGAAGGACCGAAAGAGGAAGGGTCTCTCTCTTTCCGGCAGCCCCCATCACACACACACACACACACACACACACACACACACACCGTATCTCTTGCCCCCACCCTCTTTGTCTAGTAGGTAAATAGGAGCCAGGGAATGTGAGTGATGAGTTTATTAGCTTCTGCCAGCTGTGACCAACCCTTGGGTATTATTGGTGTGGTGGTGGTGGTGGTGTTTGGTGATGGGGGCAGTGTGTGTGTGTGTGTGTGGGGGGGGGGGGTTACAGACAGGGCAGGGGAAGAGGAGGGGAAGAGGAGGTGAGTGAGAGGAGGGAGGGAGTCAGAGAGGAGGGAGTACCCCTGAGAACCAGCGAAAGCTCCCTGGCAACCGGAGACGGGATCAACACTAAATGGGGCGCCCCCCATTCATCTACACTGAGCCTCCACACAGAGCCAAGTGACAGAGACTGAGAGAGAGGAGGGTGGGTTGTGTGTGTGTGTGTGTGTGTGTGTGTGTGTGTGTGTGTGTGTGTACTCTGTGTGTGCGCGTATCTGAATGACAGTGAGACCATTGGCCTCTGGTCAGTTGTTCCTGCTCTGAACCTCCTATTAGTCTGGCAATTGCAGGATTATTATTAAGCAGCTGAATCTATAAGGGTTATAGTCCTTGAATGCCTCACAACCCTCATTTATTCAGTTATATCAATATGTGACATGAGGGGAAAAACAGAGCGAGCGTGGAGAGGGAGGAGAGGGGAATGGGCGCTAAATGCAAGTTTACTGTTTCAAGTCCCTATTAAGAATTCATAACTGTGGGAGCAGAGGTCCGACAAAATATAGACCTCGCAGAAAACATATATCTCAGCGTGCAGCCACACAAACACATGCACATACGCACACCTACACACGCTCCACACACACACACACGCACGGACTCAAGAGTCTTTGATGTTACAATTGCCGCAATGCAATTCATGATGAGTCACTGAATCAAAGTGATGTGAGCATGAATGTGAATGTAGGGCTATGGTGCGTGTGTGTGTGTGTGGCGACGCGCGCCGCACCGGATCCTCTGGGGCAATCCAAATGCACCACCGTGGTCAGACGCCTGCCACACCCTTCTGGAGTAAACAAAGACGGAGATTAGATATCATATCTGGAAAATCTAAACCAAAAAAGTTCAACGGTCAAAAGATAAAAGAGTATTTACAGAAGCGCGAGGCTCTTATGATAGCGAGCAGAATGTGATCATCGCTCAGAAATTGGTTGCATATCTCTCTTGCTTTATAGATTTGAGGTTATTTCCAAAAACGCCCCCTCGCTTCTACACACACATGCGCAGGCTGCCTCCAGTCCACTACACACACACACACACACACACACACACACACACACACATTCCGAAATCCACCCCTTTGTCTTGGTCGCCTCATGGCGGTAGCCCCGAATCAGGAATCCAGCATGTAAAGGAAGAGAGCATGTGTGTGTGTGTGTGTGTGTGTGTGTGTGTGTGTGTGTGTGTGTGTGTGTGTGTGAACCAGACTGTCTCCTCCCCCACCATAAGCACACACACACACACACACACACACACACACACACACTCTGTCTCGCTCTCTCCTCCCCCTGCACCCCCCACCCCAACCCCCCGCCCCCCGTCCCCAAATGCCTTTGTGTATGTATATGCGTGCAGTGAAGCTGACTGCGTACCCGAAAACCGTGTGACGGATGCCTCGCAAAGAAAATAAGCTTTTATTTCTTATAAATTCCTTTATGGAAATTTAAAAAAAACTGCAGGTGCAAATAAAGGGGAGGAACCGGGAGGACGCATGAAACCAGCGCGCCCTCTCACTTTACAAAGCCAGGAAAGGGGGAAAGCAACGCGTAACCAGCAAGTGTCGCAAATTGGACTTTCCACCATCAACAGCCCTCTCTCTCCATCCCTCCTCCTTCTCCTCCTCCTCCTCCTCATCTATAGGTCTCCCCTCTTTCTCTTTCCCTGTCTCGCTCTCATTCATCCCCATTCCCCCTGCCTGCCACGGTAATCCCAGTGTAGCCTAACGGGAGCCGTCTCGGTATTAGGGGGTTTGGGATTTCGGGGTGATTTAGCGAGCGCGTAAAAGAAACAGTTGGGAGATGGATTAACGGGACGGTGCACCGCAAAACTGGAGCAACACGCACGACCACGCCGGGGGGGAAGGGGGCGACGGGACTCGGTGAATTCACGGAGCCCCAGGGACAGAGGTGAGTACAGGCTGTCCGGTGTAGCGGCTCCTCTGCATGCTACCCCAGGAGCTAAGAGGCGAGCGAAGAAAAATCAAGCACATGGTTTTCACGTTTCCATAATTGATGATCTCATGCGCGATCTGCTCGTGTCTGTGGTGGGCAAACAGCAAACAGCTATGGGTTCACTATATTGTGCGCTTCTGTATGGCGGCAGCATTGATGTAGTGGCGAATAAAAGATGGGTAAACTCTCCCCTCCAGTAACAACCACCAATATTAACAAAACTCAATCATGTTTTCAGAAAAGCATACGTTTATGTTTTTTATGTTTAAAATACCGTTTCTTCATATACCTCACATCAGTTTTATACGTCTTACTGATGATGTATGCCAGGAATGTGTGTCATTAAGATTCACCCCACCTCAGAAAGGAGTGTAAACTCTATTGTGCACATTAAAAAGGTGGGGGACTGAGTTTTAGTGGGTCTACCCTCCACTACACCCCTGGCTGCGGACCATAGGGCTCCTCTGCTGCCTGTCTCTCTCTCTCTGCCTGTTCAGGACCCCGCAGTGGACAGCGCCAGGCAATGTAACTTTCTGTGATGGATGGATGAATAAATGATGGATGGAAAAAATCCATCGCTGTACTGATAACCTGTACAATCAGACTGCTGCCCTCCCCATTCACTCATCTTCTCACTCAAGTTCATGTTTGGGCCACAACCAGACACCAGACAGCTAGACAGAGCCATGCCTCCTCACTCTGCATTGTGATTTTACCATACCATACCGTACCGTACTGTACCGTACCGTACCATACTGTACCATACCGTACCGTACCGTACCGTACCGTACCATTCCGTACGGTACTGTACCATACCGTACCGTACCGTACCGTACCGTACCGTACCGTACCGTACCGTACCGTACCGTTCCGTACCGTACCGTACCGTTCCGTACCGTTCCGTACGGTACACTATTACACTAAACTATATTATACTCCACTATACTATATTATACTATAGGGACTGCTATTCAATCCTCTCTCTCTCTCTCTCTCTCTCTCTCTGACTTGGTCACTGTGGCTTGTATGTTCTTTGCCGCCTGACAGCCTGTTTATGTCCACCGCAGGCAGTGCCACCCCCATCTCACACACACACACACACACACACACACACATACACACATTACACAGATTTACACACAAACACTTGCATGCACACAAGCAAACACACCAACACATACATACGCACACATACAATGTGCCCCAGAGGACAAATGCTGTTGAGTTGGATAAACGAGTCCCTTTCTTCAGTGAAGAGGCTCATTGTGTGTGTGTCTGTGTGTGTGTGTGTGTGTGTGTGTGTGTGTGTGTGTGTGCGCGTGCACCCTTACATGCATGTGCCCATGTGTGTGTGTGTGTGTGTGATGTGAGCAGTGGTGAGATTTAAGTGCTGACTGCAGTAAGTTGGTGAGGCCAGGCGGCTAGCAGTCTGAGACACTGGACCCAGCATCTTCCTAAGCTGCTTTCATCCACACTGGAATCCATCCACCCCAAAATCCTCCCCCTCTCTGATCCTCACCCTCCCAACACACTTGAGCTCCTCTCTCCTCCTTTCATTTTTAGCATTCTTCTTCTTTATTCTTTGATCCCTGCTCATCTTGTTCCGTCCTCTCCTCTCCTCTTCTTTCCTCTCCTCTCTTCTCTTCTCCTCTTCTTTCCTTTCCTCTCCTCTCCTCTCCTCTCCTCTCCTCTCCTCTCCTCTCCTCTCCTCTCCCCTCCTCTCCTCTCCTCTCCTCTCCTCTCCTCTCTTCTCTTCTCCTCTTCTTTCCTCTCCTCTCCTCTCCCCTCCTCTCCTCTCCCCTCCTCTCCTCTCCTCTCCTCTCCTCTCCTCTCCTCTGCTATATTGCTAGCAGTCATGGAAATTACACTGTAGAAGTCTTTCATTCTCTGCCTTACACAGCCTCAGGGTCAGGCCCTCTAATCTGTGAGAAAGAGAGGAGGATGGAGGGAGAGAAAGGGAGAGGTAGAGAGAAAGAAGGACAGAGAGGTATAGGGAGAAGTAGAGAGGGAGAGCGATAGGGAGAAGTGGGAAGAGAGACAGAGAAAGGGAGAGGTAGAGAATGGGTAGGATGGAAAGATGGAGGGAGGTAGAAAAAGACAGAGGTGGGGCGATAGAGAGGATGGACAGATAGAAAAAGGTAGAGGGGAGGAGAGGGAGAGAGATAAGGAGAGGTAAACAGAAAGTGAGAGAAGAACAAACAAAGGGAGAGGCAGAAAGAGAAGTATAGAGAGATGGAGAGAAGAGGAGACAGATAGAGAGAACGACAGAGAGAGAGAAGACGAAGAGGAAGATATAGGTTATTCAAGGCTGATACAGATACAGATATTTCTGGACTGAAGCTGATATTTTGTGCCAATAGTTAATATCTTTATTTGACCATTTTCATTCCAGACATTTTTTTAAAAAAGTGCAAATATTCAATATCACCCCCTGAATTTCACTCTGAGCAGGATGGGAAAAGCACCTGAAACAGGATTCAGACCGTGAGACACTAAAACTCCTCTGACACCCAGACTAATGATTGGTTTTAGGCGCGTTAGCAGCTCCTTAAGTCAGAATGAGGCGGGTGTCACTGCAAGCTAACCGGCAGACGGATGGATGAAGGGAGGAGGAAGAGCAAAAGGATGGAGAAAGTGGGACAGGCTGGCAGAGATGGGGCAGAGATGAGGCTGACAGGCGAAGAGGGAGATACGGAGGGGAGGTGGGAAGAGGTACGGATCGAGAAGTGGAGGGTGGTAAAGATGGACGGATAAGTCGAGTGGGAAAGAGAGAGAGAGCGATAGGGAGAGGTAGAGGAATGGGCAGATGACAGAGAGATGGGAGCAGACGGAGACAGAAATAACGAGAAGGGAGACTGAATATTTAAGTGTTTAGTTTTCCATTTGGCCCCTTGGCTCCCTACTTCCCTCCTGATCGCCTACAGGTTCCTAATGGAAGATGTCCGCCTGTGTGTGTGTGTGTGTGTGTGTGTGTGTGTGTGTGTGTGTGTGAGAGAGAGAGAGAGAGAGAGAGTCATATGATGAATTCAGTGCAACCGTTTGAAAGTAAAGTTGAAAAGGTCTGAGAACATGCACATTAAAACATTGAGAGCATCTTAATATCCTTGTGTGAATGTTTCTCTCTCTTACTGTATGTGTGTGTGTGTGTGTGCGTGTGTCTGTGTGTGTGTGTGTGTGTGTGTACTCGTGTGCAGACAAACACAGGCCCTCAGTATGTAAGTGTGTATGTGTATGTGCCTCATTACCAAGGAAGAAAAATTGTACAGAAAAACATTTGTGTGTGTGTGTGTGTGTGTGTGTGTGTGTGTGTGTGTGTGTGTGTGTGTGTGTTCACTAACACCGGGTCTCATTTATCAAACAAATGTACAGGATGCATCTTAATGTGTGCGATATGAAACACTTCAGCCTCAAGGTAGACGCTGCCTAGCCATTAAAAACTTCTGGGATAAATGAAACATGAAGTCCAAAAGTTTTTAATGGCTAGGTAAGAGCTGCAAGAATTTCTGAGTAGAAAGTAGAAAAAATTCTCGCAGGTCTTTCAACATCTTGTAACGCTCTAAGAGACGGTGATGCTGATGAAAGTGCTCTCCTCTCCAACTAATCCTTTCAATCTGTTATCCCGACAGGCTGCGACTGGCCACACCCCAAGATGACGTCCCCCAAAAACAAAGCCAAGAAGAAACAACCCAAAGATAGCATGACACTGCTGCCGTGCTTTTACTTTGTAGAGGTACGCCTGTGTGTGTGTGCGTGTGTGTGTGTGTGCGTGTGTGTGTGTGGGTTAGTGTGAATGGACTGTAGATAGATTGCAAGGAATTGATGAATCACCCTTTCTAAACAACAAAACTCTTTGTACACGACTCACTGGATTTTCTGGATCAATAAGTGGATGATTCACTCTCTCTACAGTATATAATAATACCAGTGTGTGTGTGCGTGTGTGTGTGTGTGTGTGTGTGTGTGTGTGTGTGTCACCATGGTGAGAGTGTAGACAGATGTTTGGATGTTTCTTTCTATATATATATAGCGCACAAACAAATATTTAATGCAAGTCACTCTTTGCTTTGTCCTTGTCCTTGTGTGTGTGTGTGTGTGTGTGTGTGTGTGCGCGCGCGTGCACGTGCCCCGTCTAGCTCCCCATCGTCCTGTCCTCTCTGGTGTCCCTGTACTTCCTGGAGCTGACAGATGTGTTGTCCCCGGCGATGGTGGGCTTCCGTTGCCATGACCGCGACCTCTCCATGCCCTACATGGAGACGGGTGACGAGCTCATCCCTCTCCTGATGCTGCTGAGCCTGGCCTTCGCCGGACCCGCGGCTTCGGTCAGTCCGTCACACACACACACACACACACACACACACATAAACATGCAAACGTACAGATTCTTGAACACTTGACAAAGCAAATTCAGTCTCCCATCACAAATGCAGATCAATGGACACATTGATAAATACACACCTGGCATACCAATACACACCATCAAACACACCACGGGCCTTTCCGATCAATACACACACACACACACACACACACACATTGCTAATCCATCAGCAGCACGAGAACAAGCAGACCTCTCCACTGCTCATCTATCACTCAGATTGGAAGTGATCACTACTCGATAGCATCTTCTGCCTCGATTCTCTCTCCGTCTTTCTCGCTCACCGTCGATCACCACGGGGGAAAAGTTGATATTTGACAATTGATGACAATCTTTCTCTTTTCCCCTCTTTCTTTCTCTTTGTGTGTGTGTCTCTCTTTCTCTCTTCCTCCATTCTCATTCTCCCTTTCCGTCTCCCCCTCTCCCCCTGTAGATCATGATGGGGGAGGGCCTGCTGTACTGTATGCAGTCCAAGCTGAAGACTTGTCCCAAATCGGAGAGCAGTATCAACGCCGGGGGTTGCAACTTCAACTCCTTCCTACGCCGGACTGTGCGCTTCGTGGGTACGTCCGACTACCGCACCGCCCCGCCCGCTCAATAACAGAGTCAGCTATTTCAGGCGATACAACTTCACCTCCCTCAATATTGTTTTTTTCCGGTCAAACTGATGCTCCTATCCGCAGCAGCTTACACGGCTTGTCACAAGGATTGAACTCTCTCAATCTCCTGTAGATGTTTTGTTTCTAACCTGAATGTTAGACAATTTTTCTCTTCACTAAACTAAACTAAACTAAACTAAACTAAACTAAACGAAAAAAATCTACACAGTGGACTAGTCCTTCAGGGTCAGGTAGTCCCTGCTGTCTGTAGTGAGGGAGCACAGTGCTGTAGACTAGCATGCTGGTTAGCAGCCAACATAAGAGGGTTAAATTATATCACATAAACCTTCATAATAGAAAATCAGTTTGAGAAACAGTATTCTATTAAACGTCTGGGACCTTTATTCCACTTTAGAGCAGAGAAATGAGATAACTGAAGGGTGACTCAGGATGAAACAGGCATGATATAATGCGCCACAGCAAATATCTCCAGGCGGATTTTCGGGTCTTGAAGTGAAAAGCGTGTTTAATTCACCTCGTCAAATCTGACCGTGTGTGAATATGCTTCCTAACGTGACAGACGAAGGGGCTGGTGGTGTCACCTCGGGTCGCCGGCAGCAAAGTCAAGGTTGTTTTAAAACCGCAGGCATTCATAAATGAACAGCACAATGTGAAGAAGCCACCAGAGGCTTGCAGTTCATTTACCAAGGCTGTCTAACCGTGACTTTGTCCTGCTCTTGCTCTCTCTCTCTCTCCCCTCTCTCCCCTCTCTCTCTCTCATCAGGTGTTCATGTGTTCGGTCTCCTGGCAACAGCTCTGGTGACAGATGTCATCCAGTTGGCTACTGGTTACCATGCCCCTTTCTTCCTCACCGTCTGCCAGCCCAATTACACGGCTCCCGGAGTGTCATGTGACAACAACGCCTACATCACGCACGACATCTGCATGGGGAAAGATCAGTACGCCATCATGTCAGCCAGGTGAGACACACACACACACACACACACATCCCCATATATGAACAAGTAGTTGCTAGTTGCAGAGTTTCATAGCGCCCGGCTACAGGAGAGCGAGTGTGTTTCCTTCCTAGGCTCCCTGACCCGATTTGGTTTTCGGTGTAAACACACGGTGTAATACTCAGCCGTAGAGCAGATAAGCATACGGGTATCAGACATACTAAGTGCGTACACAGGGGTAAGATTATGTCTTAATGGACCTGATACAGGGATAATCTCACAAATACCACCCCCCCCCCCGTTTGTGTGTGTTTATGCTCACACAAACAGCACTGTTATAAGGAAGCTTACACAGGAAAACAGGATCTAAGACTCACTCCCTTCACTCTCGTTTGATGTTCCCCCCAAACACCCCATGGTATCCTTTTTATGTTTATTAATGCACATATACAAGGACGCACACTCACACACACACACACACACACACACATAGTCTCATCCCAATCAAGAGAAGCCATGACAGTTGTATTCAGGTTCAAAGAGGCAGCAAACCCACACCCTCCAGACAGCGCACTCTGTTCTGTTCACATCAGCACAGCACTTGTATGAAAACATAAATCGCTCTCCCTCGATTCCCTTACCCTCCCCTCCTCACTCTCTCACCCCTAACTCGCTTTTTTCTTTCCGTCTCTCCCCTCAGGAAAACATTTCCATCCCAGCATGCAACGCTCTCTGGCTTCGCTGCTGTCTATATTTCCGTAAGAACTTCCTGTGTCTTGCTTGTGGCCTGTGTTTGTGTGTTGTGTCTTGTTGTGTGATGTTTTTGCATTATGTGTGGTTTGTTGGGCGTGTCTCACTTGCTGAGGATGCAAACAGTTCACTCGTTGTTTCTTTAAAGTGGTAATCTGCAAAATACATGTTTTGTTTTTTTCATTTTTGGCGACATCTTTGGTGCCGAGAGCTCACTGATGTGGTGTTTCTGCACTGCACTTCCCAGAGATCACCTGTCAATCAAACCTGGCCGGCACTGCGGCATCGTTTTCCTTGGGTTTTCTGTTGATGGACTTTGAGTTGGCTATCGCTGCTCGTGCTCAACTACCCAGTTCTTCTTCTATTTGTTCTAAATAAACCGCTGTTGCTGCTGGAAACATTAACTGCATCGCCTCCTGCGTGCCAGAGGATTTTTCGCAGGAAACTTAACACCGGGTCTTTAGAGCAGCAAATGTAAAAGCATTCATGAACTGGGTAGAGGTTAAACCATGATTGTGTTTTATCAGTCGGCAAAATGGACATTTATTTATATGAAAATGTCACAGATTATTACTTTAACTGCATGTGATGTTCAGACGGTTCTTTTGGATTCGGGGCAGTCTACGAACGGCAGAGCGCCCTCGGGCCAGAGGAACCACCTCAACATCACATTAAAGAGATTCAAGCTTAGATTTCGTAATCGTTTCATGGGTTTCCACTGGGTAACTTTTGTGCTGTGCTGCAGTGAGGCGCTGACTGCAGCACATCTTTCCATGAATTAACAACCAACCCCCCGCCGCCCCCCTCCTGGTGCAAGTGGCTATTGCTACTGGCCACTTGGTGCTGCATCGCTGAGCCCAGTGTGTTCTCATTAGGCCTCACCACACAGATTTCTGACGGGATGGAGGAGGTAGAGTGCAGGAGGAGGGTGAGGGAGGGGAGGGGGGAGGGAGGGGAGCAGCAGCTCAAACACACAAACAATACTCATCTTAACATTTAGTCTCATTTAGTCTTAAAAGCTTATTTTGTGAATTCTATATAATTTTTCTTATATGTAGTTTCACTTGTTTCAGGAAGTTTCTGGAAACAAGTATATATCTTGAAACTACTGGTAGACACAATACAGCAGATCACCCCACTGATATCAAGAAAGTAATACTTGATTCAAGACAATTCTTGAAACAAGCTGATTTGCAGTGGAAACAAGTGAAATGACCTCACCCCCCCCCTGGCAGAGTGTTTCAGTCGTTTCAGTTCAGACTCAACACTACATGGAAAAGAAAAGACTTGCAAAAATGGATATTTTTGCAGTGCATGCTTTTCTGTCACTCAGCTGTCCTCCCCTCTCAACTTACTGCGTGCGTGCCGTGTATGAATGTGTCCGCAAATATATTACAGTGTCTCTCTCTTTCTCTCTCTCTCTCTCTCTCTCTCTCTCTCTCTTTCACTGTCACTCTTCACTGCCAAATAATATTCATTATAAGTCATTTAATCTTGTATCCAGTGTCAAAACCCTCTACAGTGGGGTGAGATGATTTCACTTATTGAAGAATCTTCTTGAAACAAGTACAAATATCTCGAAACGATGCAGACCTGAAGAAAATTCTTGAAATGAGTTGAAATATTACGCTTTAAGTGTTTATGTTTAGGTGTACCTTGCTGTCTGTCTGTGTCAATACGTCTTTACAGCCTGTCTATTACCTCTACCTGTCTGTCTCCATCTCTGTAGCTAATATCTCTTGCTCTCCGCAGATGTATTTCAACGCCAGCATCAGCAGCACCACCAAGCTGCTGAAGCCGTTGCTGGTGTTTGCTTTCTGCATGGCGGCGGGCCTCTCCGGGCTGACACAGATAACTCAGCACCGCAGCCACCCCATCGACGTCTACGTGGGATACCTCATAGGAACAGGCATCGGGGTCTACCTGGTCAGTCAAACGAGATGATTTTGTCAGTGTGTGTGTGTGTGTGTGTGTGTGTGTGTGTGTGTGTGTGACAAGCATAGCAAGCGATTTTTATGATCCAATCAGACCTATCAAGCTTACTGCACTCACTTATTTTGCTGGTTTCAAGAAATGTCACTTGTTTCATGGTAGTTTATTTCGCTCCAAATTTACTTTGAAACAAGTGAAATTATCTTAAAATGGACTTTTTATTTCAAGATTTATTTTTTGGAGCGGGTCTGTGCCTTTGTGTGTGTGTGTGTGTGTTTGCATTGAGGCATTTCTTCAAGCGCTGGGATGTGTTTTGTCTCCGGGGAGTTGTTAGCACTCAGTGGAAAACACCGAATGAACATAAATAGATGTTTTTTAATAATAGTAGTTTTGTTGTTTCACTGAGACTGAGAGTTCCCATGTATCACCCTAACACTATCACAGCCCGTGTTAACAAACGGCTCTTTTTTTCATCACCTCTGCGTGGCTTCCACACTCCCAACAGTTTCTCTTTCGGCAGGCTATATTTAGCCCTTTCTATTAGAGAGGGAGGAGAAGAGAGAGAATGAATAATCCGATAAGAATTCTCTGGAACAATTTCACACTTCATTTTAAGAAAACTTGTCGTCGCCATTTTTCACGCTTCCCTCCTCCTCTCACTCTCTTCCTCTCATCTTTCACTTTTGAAGAGAAAGAGCATCCCCCCCCATCATTAAAGGATGGATTGTGGCAGAGGGGGAAGAGAAAAGAGAGCAATTCATGCTGACCTCAGACTAAACAGGAGAAAGAGGGAGAGACTCCTATTCATGCACTTGAGTTTGCTGCTCCCTAATAGGAAAATCACATTTTTTTCCCACCCAAAGATTAAAGAAAATACATTTTCACGCTCCAGTACTTTATTTAACATGCTGGGTACTTCTGTCTCCTCGTTCATTCATTCCTCGCTCCCCCGCCTCCCTCCATGTGTCCTCTGTCAGGCTGTGTATGCGGTGGGAAACTTCAAAGCGTCAGAGGAAGATGCTCCTCCAGCACCCAGGCCATCCCTCGGCCATCAGAAGGACCAGCTGCGGGTGCTGAGCCAGCGGAGCCACGACTCCCTGTACAGGAAGACTCCCAGGGCCTCAGACAGCAGAGAGGAGCTGGGGGCCGGGCTGGGGCCGGCGGGGCGCAGCAAGGTGAGGAGGGAGAAGGCGTCCCTGGCCTCCCTCAAGCGAGCCAGCGCTGACGTGGAGCTCCTGGCACCCCGCGGGTCCCATGGGCAAGGAAACCATGGTAACCTTCAGCAATACCTTGCCCCGCGTCGCCAACGGCAACAGCCCCATCTCGCCCTCCGAGGAACCGGCTGCCACGCAGCGTCACATGACCTTCCACGTGCCCTTTGACCCCCAGAGATCTCGTCAGCTGGTGTCGGAGTGGAAACAGCGCTCACTGGAGCTCCGCAGCCAGAGCTCCCGGGACGAGGAGGAGGGGATGGACGGAACAGACGGGAGAGACGACGGAGAGGAAGGGGGAGCAGGTGGAGGAGAAGGAGGAGGAGGAGAACAGGGGATGCCTTCCTCCCTCTACCCGATGGTGCAGGCCAACAGGGGCACTACCCCACCGACTGGAGCCAGGGTGGTGGTGGCACCCCCGCTGGTCCACATCCCCGAGGAGGCCTCTCGGCCCCCGCCCGTCTCCCCCAAGAGCGCCAAGACCCGCGCCAAGTGGCTGTCACTCACCGAGGGGGGCGGGGCCAAAGAGCCCGGAGCAGGGGCCCATCGCGGTGTCGACTCCTCGCGTGCCCAACACCCTGCCCAACCTGCCACCCAGCCAGCCCCGAGTCATGCAGGTGAGACAGAAATGAGAAAGTAAACGGGTGCTGAGTATTACAACCACGGCGGCGCCTTCGAGCAGTCATTCTTCATACTTTGCCAAATTTAATTTCAACTGGCGAGCATCCAGTTCTGGAAAATATAGTTGAGACCGGAGAAGAAAATTTACCATCTGCCAAACATTATGTGCATTACACTTCAGATTTATTCTGTGTGTGAAATCAAAACAGAACAACACTGTTAGAGGCGATTTCATTGATTAGTTTCCTGAGTCAAATGCTTTTAAGAGGCCGCCAGCAATAACTATTTTGGACTGAAATCGTTTTGAAATCATCAGTGACAGATATAAAATATGTTAGAGTTAACCTTTACAACGTTCTCCATTGTAAAAGATCTGTCCTGGCAAAGAGCAGCTGAAATACTTTGCTGTTGCATTCCTGCCTACAGGAAGAAGCAGGTCTTCTGCAGTAGCTCCGTTCTGACAGGTTGTCTTCCGTCCTGCAGGTGATCGCGATGTCCAAGAAGCAGGGCCACAGTCCAGCCACGTCCTCCTCCAAGACCTCAGACTCCACCTCTTCCTGCGGGGGCGGGTCTTCCACCAGCTCCGAGTCGCCCTATTACCGGATCCCCTCCGACCGCGACAGCTGCACCGGGAGCAACCCCGGAAGCGTCGGCGGCAGCGTCACCGGGAGCGGGAGCATCATCACCATCGACGCCCACGCCCCCCACCACCCGGTGGTGCGGGTGTCGGCCGGCAACGGCAAGCCGTGGGAGTGGAGGAACACCATCAGCGGCAACATGATGAGCGGCGACACCGCGGGGGAGAAACACCGGGGGGCGCTGCAGCGGCAGGACAATGTCAGCCAGTACCGGGACTACCGGACGCTCCCCGTTAAAACGGACTCGCTCTGCTCCTCGTCGGCCAGCGGCGGCGAGGGGGACTCCTCCCTGCTGCCTCCCCCGCCTCTTCCCGCCTCCTCCCCGCTCCCTCCGCCGCCCCAGCTGCTGTCCTCCCCTCTTCCGCCGCCCCCCCCACCCTTCCCCCTCCCCCATACCTCCCCTTCCGCACCCCGGCTCTTCTCAAATGCTGCCTCTTCCTCACCCTGCCTCCTCTCACATGCCGCCCCCTCCTCACCCGTCCTCCTCTCACATGCCTCCCCTTCCTCACCCATGCTCCTCTCAAATGCCCCTGCCTCCTCATCCGTCCTCTTCTCCCTTGCCTCCCCCTCCGCACCACACCTCCTCCATGCTGCCACTTCCTCACCCGTCCTGCTCCCCCATGCTTCCCCCTCCTCCCCACCCCGACCTGCTGATGGACGGTCACAGCCAGGCCCTGTCCCGCTCCTCCACCCTGCCCCGTCGGCCCTCCGCCCACAGCCACGCCGAACAGGAGCACTACTACAAGACCATGCAGAACGAGAGGATGTTATAGTAGAAGGACCACGTATGATTCTACTTCAGGGTCGGTACGAGAGGAGTAAGGAGAGACTCAACTGAGAGAGAGAGTAGGTAGCAGGTGACATTAGAGATTTATGACTTTTTGAGTGGTGAAAAGTGAAAAGATGACGAAGAGGTTTCGGGACTGTAGCATCCGGCTTCATTCAGCATGCTGGAAACGAAGACACGGCAGGGGTGGAGGGCTACGGGGAGGTCTGGCAGCTCACACACACAGCAGGGGATCTAGTTTTTTTCCCCCCACCCGTCCGCAGGAGTCCTGCTCACGCTCACCGCCCACAGCGCTGGTTCGACTGGCCCTGACTGGAAAAGATCAGACAGGCGAAGGAAGGGCAGAGAAAAGAGGGTAAAGAATACAAACAATCCAGTCCGTCGCTGCAGGTCTCCAGTGTCCTCTCTCAAGAACAACGAACACACTAGAAGGAGGAAGGAGGAAGAGGCTGAAAGAGAGACATCACAATGAACGGGCTGGTATCCGCTCGATCAGGTTTCCCCCTGAGTGAGGGGAACAAGACTGAGGAAACAAAACAACCACAGGCAATACAAGCTCTCCTTAAACCACCTCAGTTCTCTCAGGTTGCCAGCCATTACACACAAACAGAGAACTTACTGTTATAACTTGCTCAAAAAAACAAATCCTGCTTCAAAACGCCCCAAAACCTCGGGAAACGTGTTACACAGCAACCACAGGTTCAAGCGTACAAACCCACGACCCACTAAAGACCCAGAAGCCTTTGGGAGGATCATCTTTTTTAACCCTCTGAATAAACAAACCAAATGGGGTAATTCTGTCTTGGAGGGCAAGAAGAAGATCTGCCAGCAGCCACCTGCAACAGCCGGCTTGGGAGGCGCTTTCTTCTGGAGGGGATAGCAGGAGGAGGATCACGCACAGTTGGGCACCCCCGGGCACCAAACTGAACGGATTACTGCTGCAAACACAAGAAGGTGGTGAAATGGAAAGATAAACGTTCAGAAAGTGAAAGGGGGGGGGGGGGGGGGGGGGGTTGGTTTGAATGGCACAGCCAGCCAGCCAGCCAGTCTGTCTTAGCTGTGTGCGAAACCTGCCGCGGAGACTGAAGCAGCACTAAGGAGATTAGCGCTTGTTTGTCAAACCGCACTAGTGCGCTTTCTCTCTCTTCAATCCTCATCCCTTCGCACTTGGCCCTGCCGGCCAATCACAACGCAGGTCGGGACTCGTATCCAGCCAGTCAGGACCACTTCTGCATCCGCTAGGCTAGAGGGTGATGAGGGGATGTGAGTGGGAAGCTACCTGGCTAGTAATGCGACCCACCATGCACATTGGTCATCCAGTTAACTGGCTAGTGTTGCTACCAGTCCACAAGGTTGTTTAGTTCTTACCATTTTGGCTAATATATAAAAATGTTGCTCGTGAAAAAACAAACAACATGTTTTAATTTGGTTCACCGGTGATCTAAAAATACAGCTTGGATAGAAATCTACGACTGGGGAAGGAGTGTGTACCCTGCTAGTGTCTTCCCTGCTAACCCCAGCCTCTCCGTGTGTATCTATGCTATGTTGTATAAAGGTATCATCTGGTAGCTATCCATCTAACACGTTTTTTTTTTTGACATTTTCACAAGATACTCCGTCCGATGAAAAGCGCTTTATTTCAGATCGAATCAAAAGGAACCTTTACATTGAAAAGACTTTATAGCCTCACACACACACACACACACACACACACACACACACAGATGGAGTCGGTTTTCGGGCCATGCAACGCGTCATCTGAAGGATATGTGATCATGTAAAGTTGTACCGGGAAAGGGGGGATGCGTTACTTGCAACAGGATGTATTTGGTAGTGGAGCTCCTCTTTTTGACGGGGAGCTGTTAGATAATGTCGCTCGTCGGTTTGTGCTGCATGTGTGTACGAGTGTGAATCTTTCTTTCTCTTGTGTCTTTCAACAATTTTGACGGACAGAGATGCTGCATTTTTCAGTGCTGGTGATTATTGTACTACTTTCCCCATTTTGACTGTAAAAATACTTGATATTACCTAATATTATTAATATTATTATTATTCTGTAGTCCTTTTTTTACGGGCTAATGTTTTCTATCTGTGGTCATGTGTAACAATGATAATAAGCTTATTGAATAAAAAAATAAGAGTTCTTAACCTCATCTCATCTTCTTTAAACTCCTACTAGCAGGGTGGGAGGCCGATGACGGTACGGCTGGAAATAGAGCTGGTCAATGTCAGAGCAAAGACTGCAGCTTTTACCGCTACACTAATGAAAAGGATCTTCTCTATTGATTCCTGGGTTGAGTACTCTCATACTCACTCATACACTTTCACACACACGCACGCACACACACACATACATGCACAAACACATGTATACACACAGACAGACACATGCACTTTGACAGTGCATCATTTGCTCCCTTCCTGTGGGCTAGTGTCAGGTTTCCATAATGAATTCTGCTGCTGTGTTGCCGAGTCCCAGATGACCAGCACTGCTGCATCTACCATCCGCTGAAGCCTGCATATTGTTCTGTGTGTGTGTGTGTGTGTGTGTGTGAGAGAGCGAGAGAGATGGGAATTGTGTAAGTGTATATCTTTCTCTACAAAATCCCATATTTCTGTCTGCTGTGTGCTGAGATATCTGTGCTTGTGTTTCCATGCACACATTAAGTAGAAAATATGTCCCGTGTGTGTGTGTGTGTGTGTGTGTGTGTTTCTGTGTGCATCTGAGTGTTTCTACCTATATGCATGTACACACGTGTTCATGCAGACTTAAATGTGCTTCTGTGTGCCTGTAAAAAGCGTAAGCATGATTCACATGTACTGAGGTGTGTGTTAATGCATCGGTTTGTGGGTGTATGGGTGGGTGGGCATGTGTGTTTGTATCAGCATGTATGTATATGGATGTGTGTGTGTGTGTGTCCAGTGCTGTGGAGCATTAAGCTGTGTGATGAGGCCGTGGAGGGAGTGGGGGTGCAGATGGTGTGCTGAGGCCTGAGGACAGTCAGCATGTCCATGACTCACACTCAGCAAGCCGGCAGCCTTCCTTCTCCCTCTGTCACCCTCTCACTCTGTCAGTCTGTCTTCCTTGTGCTTTCTTTTCTCTTTTGCCTCTCTCTCTCTCTCTCTCTCTCTCGCTCTCTCTCCTCGGTGGCCCAGAAAGCACAGGTGTGTGTAGGTGTGTGTGTGTGTGTGTGAGGGGTGTAGGGTAGAGAGGACTGCAGGAGGCAAAAGAAAATGCGGACTGAGCTGTCCATATGCATGTGTCTATTTTTGTGGCTGCACGTGTATGTGTGGGTGTGTGTGTGTGTAGTTGTGTATTTGTGTGTGTGTGTGTGTGTCAAAGCTGTCCAGGGGAAGCTGCTGACATTCTTTTCAGGACTGATTTCCCACTAAAGAACAGCACAAAAGGCTTATTGTCCACGGCTCTGCTCTTTTATCTAACCCGCTTTGTCACTGTTGTTCTACCGACCGCCGTCTCAGCCATCTCCGATATGAACCTCTACACACAGAGGAAGAGGATTTGGAGCTTATATCTTGATATTCTTTCAGCTTTCACTTTCTTGAATGAAGGATTAGGAATTAAAATGGGTCAGGGGCCTCGGGGTGGGTTCACTTCGCTTTCAGTTCAATCAATACAGGAAGTGACTTCTTCAAAATTCACATATTGAACACTTTTACACATGAAAAACATTAAAAATATTAATAGTATTAATGTTTTATCATTGCCAAATAAATTGTAGCTTCTACTTATATTACTGAAAATGCACTCCAGCCCTTTTTCTCATTTGGGTCCATCGCTGTTTCACGGCTTGTCTCTTGTCTCCATGAAGGCCTCTACCCATTACGGAAGAGGAACTGTGATGAAAGTGATATTTTGATATTCCCACGGAGTACTGGGCTGTTACATTTTTCAGCCTAGGATCCATAGTAAAGTAGATTTAGTCTCACAAGGGCTTATTAAACCAAGTTAGAAATCCTGTCACGTGGGGGGGGGGACCCAGCAGACGCAGACCTCGTAGCAACCTCTTCTGGATCCCAACCCGTAGTTAAAGAAGCCAGGCTGTGCAGGGTGATGAATGAGATACTAACGTGCCAGTCATCCATCTGCAGCCACAGCTAGAGGCGAGCGCTGACATTTTTAGGAGGGCTGGCTTCACTGAGCTGGTAGCTACAGTTCAGACGCTTGTTTTTCACCGCCTAGGAAGACTTTCTGAATCTATATAACCGTATTATTTTATATGCCAGCACAAAATAAGACCTTCAGCTACCTGCCAGTAGTAGCTGGTAGAGTAAAGTTAACATCCAGAGCTGAAATGGATCAACGTTTGGCTGGTGGCTAGTGTTCACCACCCTGGATACTTGGAGAGGAAGATATACGCTAGCTCCCTCTCTCTCTAACCCACAGGCTATAGAGGGTGATAAATGGGTCACCAGACCACCAGTTACCATTATAGCCAAGCTGGGATCTAAACCTGACATTTCTCATGACACCTAGATACTGTTGCCATTGTGCACAAAACATGCAATTGCAATTTTGACCATTTGTACTCAAACTGAGGGTCTCCATGGACCTTTACAGCAGGTTTCATGACGCTTATGCTCATGAAACTCATGCAAAATCCGTGATACAATTTTAAAAATGCATGGCCGTTGATCTGAAAATAACTCGCTTCTTGAAATTCCTGGAAAGTTGATTTTGCGATGATGCAAGGCTTTCATCTGACATATGAAGCATAAACTGTAAGCAGAGAGGGAATGCTTCTCTCTCTCTCCCTCTCTCTCTCTCTCTCTCTCTCTCTCTCTCTCTCCCTCTGCTTCTCCAATTACACCTGATGTGTCTGTTGGGCTGTCTCCTCATGCATCGCCTGGGGGACTGAGCAGGAGGAGATGGAGATGGAGATGGGAACGAGGTACTCTGGGACCACGTGCACACATACATGCACACACACACACACACACACCTATTTGTGCCCTTGTGCTATTTGTCTGCATGTAGACAAAGGGGGAGAAACAGTGTATGTGAGCGTGAGCGGGGCTGATGTGGTTGTGGCCTTACATGCATGAGTAAGACTGTACAGTACATGACTTTAATACCCTGCAGGCCTGGTGATGGGGACTAACACACTGACACAGTTATCAGACCAGACTAATTGGGGCTGGGACTGTGTGTGTGTGTGTGTGTGTGTGTGTGTGTGTGTATGAAACCCACTATATCTGCAACTGTGAGCGATTGTGTGTTTGTGTGTATAGTGTGTGTGTCCCTCTCCCTCTGCACTTTTGCTATGTCTTCTCAAATGTGTGTATGCATGTAGGAGATGTATGCATGTGTGAGAGTGTGTGTCTGTTAGTATGTGTGTAATATGCAATGTGTGTGTGTGTGTGTAGGGCACTATTGATAGTCCATAATGGGTCCATATTAACTGGTTACCTTTTCATAATGATAATGTCATCACATAAATACACGAATAAAGTGATACTTACCAATCACTAAGAGCCTTTACTACATATATAGATCTCATTTTCATCCAACATGCCACTTACACCTATCTGGCTCCAAGCCCGGTATATGGATGTGTGTGTGTGTGTGTGTGTGTGTGTGTGTGTGTGTGTGTGCGTGCATCTGTGCATGTTTGTGTCCCTTGGCGCATTTGTTATGAAGACATACGTCAGCGTCCCTGTCCCTCTCCACTCTCGTACCTTTATCTCCGTATGTCTCCTCAAATGTATAAATATCTCTCCTGCCAGAGAAAAAAGTGTCAGATGTGTCAGAGTTTTCTATGAAAGCTCTTGGCAGAGGATCACGCACTCATACAACCGTCTGACCCAGTTTCAGTCCTCGCATCCTCTCGGTTAAGATGCTGAGGGATATAATGCGTGTCGGGGGCACACAGCGAAACACACAGACAAACATTTAGCCAACTCTGAAAATAAACACACACGGACACACATCCTTGCAAAACATACGTACACTAAAAATCTCCAAATATTTCACAAAATCTGGTGGAAGTGTGTCCGGTTAGACACACTCACACACCACACATGTTCCACCAAATCTGCAAATGATTCAGTTTGAAATGAAAAAAGACAGTGATTAATCCAGTCTAACTCGGTCGGTCTGGGAACATCGATCTAACACTGCAGCGCTACACTGTGATCCGTCCTATTTAACACCAACGACTAGCAGGAGACCAGAGACAAAGACTGGATCTGGATCTGTCTGGGTTTGTTGTTTTTTTCCACTCAGGAGATAGTGAACGCTAATGTTGAAAATCTAGATGGAGATATGCATTGATTTATGAGAAGGGATAAGCTACAGAGTACACAGAGGAAAGGAAGGAAGGAAGGAAGGAAGGACGGAAGGACAGAAGGAAGGAGGAAGGAAGGAAGGAAGGAAGGAAAGAAGGAAGGGAGACAATTAAAATAGGTAAAAATAAGGGAAGGAAGGAAGGATGGAAGGAAGGAAGGAAGGAAGGAACATGAAATAAAGGAAGGAGAAAAGGATGCAAGGAAAACAGGAAAGACAGAAAGGGCAGAATAAAAGACAGAAGAAGGAAGGGAGGAATGAAGGAAGGAAGGAAGGAAGAAGAAGGAAGGGAGACAATTAAAATAGGTAAAAATAAGGGAAGGAAGAGAATAAAAGAGGAAGGAAGGAAGGAAGGAAGGAAGAGAGGGCAGAACATAAAAGAGAAAGGAAGGAAGGAGAAAAGGATGCAAGGAAAACAGGAAAGGAAGGAAGAAAGGGCAGAATAAAAGACAGAAGAAGGAAGGGAGGAATGAAGGAAGGAACGAACAAACAAAAGGAAGGCAGGAAGGAAAGACGAGAATAAAAGACTGAATGAAGAGGCGGGAAAAGAGCTCCTAGTCAAGTGTCAAGTGGCTTCAGACGATGAAACACAGAAATAACAAGACTGTCACTCCAGCGCGGCTCCCAGTCGAGACCATGAATGGATGGTTGACTCCATGCCCATATTCACTGACCTGCGTAACAGCCGCCGATTAACACGTTGTCACTTCTGATGCCAAGTTGATCGAGCACCAAGGGGGAGAAATCGCAGCGATGGCGAGTATGAGAGAGAGAGAGAGAGACAGACAGAGACAGCGAAAGAGAGAGAGAGAGAGAGAGAGAGAGAGAGAGAGGAAATGGCTCCAATGCCACGAGCCAAACATGACAGGAGAGAGAGAGTGTGTAGGTGGATGCGGTGACGGGACGGCGGCAGTAGGTGTGTAACTAACGACGACGCCTCATAACGAGGCCGCCACATGACCATTATGCTCCCGTGGATTTATGGGTATGTGCATTTTGCCGTGCATATCCAAACACAAACGGACAGCCAGATGGAGAGAGAGAGAGAGAGGCAGTTAGAGAGGGATTCAGACGGAGACAAAACACTCGTCTTACATTATTCATGTCTTGTTTAGTGGCATTAAAGAGAATCCATTCTGCTGCCGTGGAGAGAGGTGCAAAGAGAGAGAGAGAGAGAGAGAGAGAGAGAGAGAGAGAGAGAGAGAGAGGGTAAAAAGCAGACAGAGATACATAGACAGGGTAAAAGAGAGAGAGAGAGAGAGAGAGCTGCAAAGAGACAAAGGAAAAGAGAAACTGAGATGGAATGAGCAAAAGAGAGGGGTGGGAAAAGAGAGAGAGAGAGAGAGGGTAAAAAGCAGACAGAGATACATAGACAGGGTAAAAGAGAGAGAGAGAGAGAGAGAGAGAGAGATTCACCCGCCCACACACCCACACCCACCCACCCACATCCACAGCAACAACATAACTGAGGATACAAAAACATCCACAGTGCCAGTAGCCCAGAGGAGCACAATTGACCTTTTAACACCTAGAGTGAGAGACAGAAACAAGATCAGGTAGAGAGAGAGAGACAGCGAGAGAGAGAGAGAGAGAGAGAGAGAGCGAGAGAGAGGAAATAGAAGTATTTTGGCATTTTCGCCCCAGTGCACTGAGGGTATTCCGGGATGGAGGCAACTCTTTATACTTGTTCTCTCCCCCAGGCCTCAATCTGCCTTTCAACTCTCTCTCTCTCTCTCTCTCTCTCTCTCTCTCTCTCTTACCCATTCACTTTCTCGCCCCACCCCTCCCCCCTCCCCTCCTGTGGATTTACACCCGCCTCCTCCCCAAATTTCACTCAGTTATTTTCATTTTGGGTAATTTTATTCCGGGCGATGTTTATTCATGACCGAGGTTCTGAGAGCGAGATAAGACGCCGACTGCTGAGCCGGCCCCGAGGGCTGCGAGTCGGTCCACACACACACACACACACACACACACACACACACGTGCATTGACACACATAATCACACAGAACTCTCACACACTCACAAGAAGCACGTCTGCAAACACACACACACACACACGTGCACGCCGACATGCCCGCCCTCCCACAAACACGCAAACAAACAAAACCGCCTTTTTTTTTTCTTCCAGTTTCTCGTCACGTTCGAGCCGAGGTATCTTGTCCGTGAGCGGTGTTATCATTATCAGATGGAGACAGAACCGGCTGCCTCCTGTCACTGTTTCTGTTTCGTGGAGGAGAAAATTATTTATTTTAAAGACAAAAAAAAAACAGTCCTGACCCTCATCTGTCAGCAACGTTTATCATGATGTCATGACAGACACACACACACAAACACACACACACAGCACAGCACAGCACAAAGGAGGGAGGCTGTGTTTTGTTTCTAAAGCCACCTCCTACGCAAAGTTGTGTTTATATGTCACCTACTTGGTGTGTGTGTGTGTGTGTGTGTGTGTGTGTGTGTGTGTGAGAAAGCGAGAGAGAGAGAAAGAATGTGTGCAAGTACAAAATATGTGTTCATATTTAGCAGGTGAAGAGAACCGAGATGTGTGCGTGTGTGTGTGTGTGTGAGAGAGAGAGACAGAAAGTGATATACAGGCAGAGAGAATGATGGCTTTGTCTCTCAGGGTTAAAATCCTTCTTATTCTCCCTCAACTCCCAAATCTGCTCAGCCAGTTTCCTGTTCCTCTCTCTGAGTCCGCAGACAATACAACCTGATCTCCTTCAGTGGCTCTCTCCACCTACCCCACCTACCCCACCCTTTCAACACCTGTCCGGAAGCCAGGGACACAGCAGGTGCTCGTGTCTGGCAGGGGGGCGGCTTCTAGATAAACTTTATTCCCAGAACTGCTTCATGTACTGAAATAACCATACAGCACCGAGAACAGGACCTCCCCTTGGTTCCTACCTGGTTGCAGTGGGTGTAGTAGGTAGGGACATCAGGGTTTGGGGAAGTCAGCCCATTGGTCAACTTACCTGTTAAGTGATGAGAACATAGACACCAAAATCTTCCATTTGTCACCGGTAGATCGTTCAGTCCGTTGCTCCATGCTAACATACACTATGTTGAGTGATAGTAGACGACTAGCATTATCTCAGTGACAAAATGAGACCTTGCAGCAGCTCTAAAGCTAAATGGAAAGTCATTTTAAATGATATGTGGCCACGTCTGGTTTTATGTAGGACATTGGTATCTGTACACAACTTGTGAAAATACTGCTTGGAACTACCGGGAAGTATTTTCCCTGTTTCCATAGGACGTGGAGGTGGTGGGCGGTGCTAAAAATCAATACACAGTGGATGAATATGGGCTGTTGACCTAAAATAGTTTCAAAAATAAACCTGGGTTTCATTTCTTAAATGTATTAATCTAAAAGCCATATATATTTTTAAAAACACAACATTGTTTTCACTCTCTTCCTGCAGAAGAGTCCTTGAGCCAGAACAGCAGGGGGGCTATCCTGCATCTGACCCTGACCTCTGACCTCCTGTGGAAGTTGAAAGGGAGAAGAGCTGTTCTCCCTCAGGGATCATTAAAGTATTAGTACTAGTACATTAGTACTGTACTGGTGGCAGGGGTGTTGGATTCACTTTCAGTTCAATCATTCAGTTCAATTCAGAAAGGGGAATTTTCTTCAGAATTCAAAAACATAAGAGAGAATCAAAAACGCGACACATCCAGTTTTGAGAAATGTCATTACATTCATTACTCAGTACCTCTACAATGACTTGATCAAGTCTGTAAAATAAAAAGGATTAGCCTATAATATTGCCTACTATCCTTTAATAAGTACTCTAACTTGTCTTAATTGTGTGCTAGCAGTCATTTTGTAAGAGTACGTGTCACATATTTCAAATGGTTGATTTCTCATTCTGGACCAAAACTCTATTATTGGCCATTTTCTTAGCATAGAAATGTTCCTATGTCCGTTCTTTTGAGAAACAATTGACAGCGGAGGTTATTGGTAAGTGAGTTGTAGTATCTTTTTTACATTAATTGGCAGGTTTGAGAAAATCCATGAGAAATCCAGAAAGCCATTAATATTTGTCTGGGACTCGAGCACCCCCTGCTGGATGTGAAGTGCAGGTGCAAAATGTAGATTTGAAGTCATTTATAGTCTAGATATAAATCTATACATATATTTTTGCTGCTGTGGTCCATTTAGTATGTTTCTGACTAAATGGAAAAAGATTACATAAGAGCTCTCTAATCGCTCAGTTCACTCAAAAATGCTGCTTTATTGCTGGTGCAATTCAGCGACATAGCCTAAGGTTATGTACGTCAGCATGAATAAGAAAATGAAGGCGTCTCGATATGAAGACTTTCCGCCGCTAGATGGTGAAGTGGGGCAGGAGGACTGGAAGAATGGTCCTTTCTGTTTTGGGGGAATTGGATTTGATCCCACCTCGGGCTGCACACCATTCTTGTGCAAGCGTGTTCGCGTTTAACGCAGACAGCCCGGACGTCATATGATAAGGCTGGAGGAGAGCCAGGGGAGGAGAGGAGGAGGCCCCATATCTCGGTTAACGCGCGCAGGGCCCCCTTTATCTCCATAAGGGAGGGAGGCGTATCCCTTTCCCTCTCCCGCACCCTTTACATACCACTCTGATTCTCACACTCGTACATAAAATATAACCTGCTTCAGACGACGACGCCCCTCACACACACACCACACAGCCTATATGCGATTTCCATTGAGCGGGCGGAGATCCAAGCCAAGTCCGCCGCGCGTCTTTTTCGGTCGAGAGGGAAATCATTGAGGTCTTATTATTCTCGGGCTGAGCGCACTAGCTGCCCGCGGCATCACCTCGGCAATAACAGAAGGGGTGCCAGCCAGAAGAGGAGGAGGAGGAGGAGGAGGAGGAGGAAGAGGAGAGGAAGGGGTGGCTGAATACTGAGAATTGACGCTTAGAAATAAACAATTGCGACCGCTGAGACAGAGACACCCTGTTTGGAAGACGTCTGCGGTGGGAAGCGAAAGGGATCTGCTACTGAGTAAGTCCTGATTTGCAGTGTGTGGTGGTGGTCACCCGTGTATGCCCGTGGCTGACCTGGTTTAGGTGATTTGTCCAGCGCTGGTAGCAGCGGCGCAATATTCAAGCCTCCAGCCCAGCAGCATCCTTTCAGTCGGAGCGGGACGGAGGGATGGAGGGATGGAGGGATGGAGACAAAAAAAAAACACTTGTTTGGCTTTTGACAGTGGTGAGATGCTGGTGAAATCCCTGACTTGTGGCGATCGTGTGACCGTCGTCGCATTATTACGAGCTTGCACCGTTAGGTTACAATTGGTAAACACGCGAGGCGCAACATCATTCAAGGGGGACGCAAAACGCCAGCTTTAAATAATAGGCCTATAATAAAGTCAGCCGCTGGTAGTCAGATGAATTACAGTGAAAATGCTCCATTAGTGTGTCAGGTCAACATCATTTATTACATGCCTAGAGGCCCGCTGTACTGTACTTTCAATAGCCTATATAGAGCCAGGCCGACAGGTGTAACACGACGACATGTTTACGCGAATGGCTTTGATGCTCCATCATGTAATATCGACCTGTTTTGCAAGAAGAGCGATTCTGCATGAGGGACAGTTTGTTTTTTGTTTTTTGTTTTTTGCGTCGATGGTGAATTTCCAGTAGCGCCAGGGGAGAGATGCTGCTGGCTGGCTGTTTTCAGGGAGTGAAGAGAGTGAGAGAGTACCAGGGTATTTCTATGGTGTGTTGTGATGCGAGCAGTCTGCTCCAACATGGCGCGCACGAGCTGATACACCATGGCCATTACATACTCCTGTCTGGAATTTACACTGTGCAGTGGACCGGGGTAGTTTTCTAACCAAGCCACTGGGTTTGGGAGTGGTACAGCAGGTACATCACTTAAAGCCTGAGTTTACATCATATAAAACTCAGCTTAGGTTACCAGTGGTGATATCACTTGGCCCCCTCCACCCTCTGTGTTCACCTTGTACATCTGCCTCTGCCAGAATATAATAACCAATTCCATTCCAGAATAATAGGCGTATCAACTGGACCAATTCCTTTCACTTTTCCCATTTCCCATTACCTTTGAACACAGCAGGCATAGGCATGGTAACAAAAAAAGTACTTGGATTGGGTATTGGAGTATGTTTTGTTTGTTCTTGTGTCCATTGTTCCTGACATTCTCCTGGGTGTCTGTCCTGTGAGCCGAGGGGGACTGTCGGTGGACAACATCTTTGTTGACAAGGCCAATAAGTTGCGTGACAATAGCAGAGTCCATAAACACAACACACCCATTACTTAAGGATGTCATGTGGGACATCAAAGTACTGTTAGTCCACCGCTGGTTGTTTTCATCAGCAAAACTAGGAGTTGTTGTTACACCCATAGACATCATTTCTGTCCCTTAAATCTCAAGTTAAATTTGAAATTTGAGTCTCTAGCTGTTCATAGTTCATAATTAGGACTAGAAAACCATCATCGTCTAACAGTGGAAATCCCAGATCATCTCCAAAATCTAATCAATTGTTCCTTGGCCTTTCTCTCCACCAAATGTCATGAAAATCCATTGATGAGTTTTTGAGATATCCTGCTGACAGACAGACAGACAGACAGACGGAGACAATCTAACTAACGGGTGAAAACATCATTTCCTTGGCAGAGGGAATAACTGGAATGTCGCTTGTTCAATTCCTGGACTTGTTGAGGAAAATCTGGGAGTTCTCTCCTCTCTTAACAGCTACTGCCAAGGTGCCCTGGAGCAAAGCATTTAACCCCATGTGCTCCAGTGCAGCTGCTCAGGAGTCGACTGTAGTAGACTGGTTGTACTGGGCAGCTCCCAGGTGTGGATGTAAAGCAGGGCCATGCTGAAAAAGAGCGTGCACGGTCAACTGATCCTTCCACGTTAAATAAATGTTGGAAATAAATCTGGACTTGGCTGCCTATTTTTTTCCATTCTAGTTAATCCCATGGATTGTGACACATCTGTTGTTTCACCCATCACTCTATTTTCTAACTAGTTTAGTCTATTGAGGATACAAATTGGCTTATTCTTTACTGGGCTCTTAGTCAAAGTCTTATCTAACCTTTACACACACACACACACACACACACACATATTATGTAATATATTTCTCATCAAGAGTAAAAGTTTAAGACCTTTACTTTTTAAATAAAGTAAATTGACCAGGTGAATAAAAGGGAAGGACCTGATCCCTTTTTGAGTTCCCTATTGAATCCACTTCACTTAAGAGGAAGACGGGTTAACAAACAATAGTGAAGGCTTCAGACAGTTTGAACATGGGTTGAATGCATGTTGCATATGGCATCCTGTGTATTGTTTAGTTTTATTGTATGTATGAGACGTGACATCCTCCATAGGCCTCAGACACACGGTGTGTTAGCTCACATCCGATTGGCTGCTCTGTGTTGTGTCAGCTAGTCACAGTCGAGGTGACAGCACTTGTCCACCCAATCACCAGCCGTGTGTGTGTGTGTGTGTGTGGCTTTGTGTATGTATGTGTATAGGTCTTTCTTTGCATGTCTGTGTATGTGGGAGAGAGAAAGAGATTGAGATAGTGTGTATGTATGCCTGTGTGTGTGTGTGTGTGTGTGTGATTTGTGATGACAGTCCACTGGCCTGGCAGGCTGTGCACTGGCTTGGATCTGCTGTCACCAGTGTAGATTGGGGGCCAGTGACCGGAAGGTCATTGGTTCGTATCTTCTGAACCGGCTGTGAAAAGTTGGGTTGGAAAAGTGAGAGAGTAACTCTTGAGCAAGACTCTTACCCCATGATTGCTGCATTGGAACTGTGCAGTGGCCGACACTGGGAGAAAGTGGTTGCACTGGGCAGCTCCCTGGGGTGGAGGTGTGAATCTGTGTGTGAAGCAGGACGTTGGTAAAACAGAGTCTCCCTGATTCAACGAAGGGTAAACAAGCAGAAGACAAAAGATACCAGTCAACTGTTGTGACGTGTATGAGCTCTGTAACAACCACGGTACATTTCAACTGTTCTGCAAGGCATTGGTCTAAGTTGACTGTGTTGCAAATCCATTGCACAGCTCAGGATTTTGCCTTATCAGTGAAGACGCCGACGCACAAACATTATTGGAAAGGATGAAAATGGTCCAGGGGGATAAAGGTACATTTCCTAGCTTGGAGGTGTTAGCACTACTATTAACTAACTATTGCGTAAGTTTCCGTGACTGCTGGGTAGAACGTCATTAGTACAGGACAGCAGGTACCTCATGGGTTCACATCCCGCCTTGAGCAAGTAGCCTCAGAGTGATGGATATTGCTCATCGCCCTAGCTGGCCTCGCCGTCGTTAAGGACATTAAACTTCATGCAGTGGTTATAAAAATCAATTTAGTGCGACAACCGTGGAAAATGGGAGGATGTGCATTACAGGAGCCCTTCCACTCAGTTAGCGCCTGGTGCTGAAAGCTGATGTTGGGTAAAAGAGGAAGTGGAACCGAACGCTGGCTCATCATGTAAACAGTGATAAGGAGTAGCATCTGGTTAGACAGCAAGGTGTGAAGTATTATTAGATACTATGATGCCACCTTACACCTCACCCTTTCTCCCTCACCATCCTTTTTCTCCTTATATAAATCTCTATTTCCTTGATAGTCCTTTTTTCCTTCCCTCTTTTTCTGACTTTCTTCTCGTACGTCTTGCTGCTTTGTCGTGACAGATAAGGAGAGAGGATTTGTTTTTTTCACTTTCTTCGCAGCGCAGCCGGTTTTCTGATGAACTATGTCATTTTTAGCCACTAAGCCCCTTTAATCTCAGAGGAAAATATGCTCAGCAGTTGTGTGTGTGTGTGTGTTGGTGTGTGTACTTCCCCTCCCGAAACACAAAGACAACACACACACACACACACACAAACACACACACTCATATGATGATCATCAGTATTTCTCCAGAGAGATATTATCAAAAGCACTATTGATAAGCAGCAGAGAGGAATTCATCTATGTGTGCCCTGTGATAACCGAAACCAAGCACACACACACACACACACACACACACACACACACACACACACATCTGGCTTAAGGCGAAGGAAGAGAATGAATATTGTGTCTTGTCCTGCAGTGAATCAAACAAAGCATTTAGTAAGAGATGGGCTGGATATTGGACAAACACGGTGCACATATACTGAGCGAAAACAATCCCTCAGCCTCTTGAGAGCCTTAAGTGGGAATTGGGACCTCGCCATAAGGGAAGGTACCTATTTGGCCTAATGGTTCCTGTGTTAACATTGACAGGCCGGTCCAGTAATGCAAGGCCATAGACTTTCCATATCCGGATATACCCGTTTGTTAGTTTGCTGACTGACCAGAGAGAGAGAGAGAGAGAGAGAGAGAGAGAGAGAGAGAGAGAGAGAGAGAGAGCACCAGGAGACTGGCCTCTGTGGAAATGGACTGTCTGTAAACATCAAAGCAACGCCGTCAGCCAGTCAATGCTAATGCTGTTACATTGTTTGGGCACAAAGAGGGAGACCGAGGATAATTTCAAATCCTGAGGACCATTACCCTTTTGTGGACTCATTCCGGTTAACTTCCCAAAACTCCCTCTTGAATTAAAGGCGCCATAAAAGCCTCGATACCGCTCGATACAAATAGGAAATCGCGGCTTACAATTAGAACGATCACAACATTGTTCTCGTCTGCCGACCTCCCGATGATTGATCCTTGCATGCTATCCAAGGTTGCAACTTCTGTTTTGCTGCAATGCCTAAAGCACATCCACAGATCCCCTTCAAGTGATGGACAACAGATATACTGTAGACCTCCAGGCTGCTCGGTGGCAAACAGTACAAGGCTTATACTTGGGAGTACTGGGAAGCTCCTATGTGTGAATGGGTGGACCTGTGTGAACGTGAAGCAAAGGATGGGTGTTGTGAGACCCTGTGTCCTGCTGAAGTGTCCTTGAGCAAGACGCTGAAATCCCTACCGGCTGTTCTGTCCTGTAGCCGACCCATGAGTAAATATAGTATCACAAGAGCACTCATACCCTGGATAAATGAATTTAAAAATAAAACTTGCCCGGAGCGAAACCATTTGCCTGGGACTAGTGGGCTTGTAAGATCTCGACCTATCACGTCCTGTTGTATCACAACGGCACCGAGGACGACGTACAACGACACTACGACACACGACTCCTTCACGGCCTCCTCATCTCTCCCCGGTGTCTCAGTGTTACGCAGTATTTCCCACATCCATCTACTCTCGCTGACAGAGCTGTTATCTCTGGGCGACCTCTCGGGGGGGGGACCGGAGCTTTACACTCTGACCCCCCCCGGCATACTAACATGTGACCTCAGTGGACTTCCTCCAGTTTTTATTGGCCTCGTGCTGTTTACGTTGGGCAGGTTCTGTATCATGCGTCGCAAAGATAGGACACAGCGCTCTGTGTTTTGCAGCAGTGCAGTGGTGGTGTGTGTGTGTGTGTGTGTGTGTGTGTGTGTGTGTGTGTGTGTGGCCTGGGGGAATGGCAGGGAGGAGTATTATTGTCCCTGTGCTCTTTTGGCCTGAAGGAAGGAAGAGGGAGAAGTGGTGAGTAGAGAGAAGAAGACAGAAGTGCCACTCCAGTGCTGCGAGTGTGAAAAGGATTTGAGATTAGTTTCCTCCTCCAGAGTCTCTCGGTTTTCTAATGCAGGGCCAGGGTCATTAGGCTCAAGAGAGACATTTTCACAGGCCTCATTCTCTCTGAAGAGGAAGCGTTTTCGTGCCAGACAGTGTTTGTGTGTGTGTGTGTGTGTGTGTGTGCACGCCTAATTTGTTCATTTTGGTGCATCTGTTCGCACGCCTCAATTTCGCTCATCTTTTCCGTCTCTCCACTAAAGGAGTGTGTGTTGGTGTGTTCGTTAACGTGTGCGTTAGGGCTGCACGATATTGGGTAAAAAAAAAAAAGTCCCTACTGCAATTATGTAAGTGGATATCGTGATTGCAAGTTGAACTGCAATATGAAAAACAACACATCTTATTTCCCTGTTACACGGATGAGAGCACAGAAATAGATCGTCTGAATGAAAATACCAGCAGTGTAATAACTGAAGCCATTTAGGCTATTTTAACCTTTATTTACTGGATGAGTCACTCGAGCGCTGCTGGAAAATGTATTCCAATACCTTTAATAAATGCAATATTATTAGACACCCTTTCAAAATAAAGGTAGGCGCTATTTTACAAGACATGTGAGCTTGGGTTGCACTTCTACTGGTTTCATGGTACTCAGCTGCTATTCATTCTTCATACAGTTTTCTTTGCCGTTGTTCTGAACTGTCTGCTATTTTTACAGCACCTGAGGTTGTGATCATTTGTACAATCCAATGTATTGCCAAATGACTGTTCAACTCTTTTTCGGACCAAATCATCCTCATCCACTGGAACGTTGCTACCAACAACCTCCTCCTCCTCCTCCTCATCCTCCTCAGTGTCATTCATTTCTTCCAGTTGGCTGCTTCTCTCCTCCACCCTTCTCGCTTTCTAACTATCCTCTCATTCTGACTGCCTCGCTGGCTTCTGATTGGTTAACAAGAGGGAAGGAGGCCTCTAATTGGCCACCAAGTCAACATCAGCTCCATATGTGCACAGACACTGCAGTGGGATTCTGAGTTTGGTGAATTGGTAATGGGTGAAAGATTATAAAACTGCCTGCAGTTTAGATATCACACATTTAATTAGATTAGTTGTGCAGCCCTAATGTGTGTATGGGTCTTCATTAAAGTGTGTGTGTGTTCAAGATTCAAGATTCAAGAACTTTATTTGTCACATACACACACGGGGTGTGCAGTGAAATGAAAAAGTGGCAATGCTCAACGGGAATGTGCAAAGGGCAACAGTACACAGTATTTACAATAAAAGAACAACACAATATTTACAGTATTACAGTAAGAGCTCTTATATAAAAAAACAACAACACAATATTTACAGTAAGAGCACTACAAAATTATAGTAATATGAGAAATATGAGAAATTGTATATATGTATATAAATTATGTGTAGTCATTACCTAAGTGTGTGTGTGTGTGTGTCCATAAGAGGGGCAGTGTGTGTGTCTTGGTGGGGGCCCTGGTGAGGTCGGAGTTCACAGTCCTGATGGCCTGAGGAAAGAAACTCCGTCTCAGTCTCTCTGTTTTTGCAGCGTGACTACGGAGGCGCTTGCCTGACCGCAGCAGCTGAAACAGTCCGTTGTTGGGGTGGTGAGGATCCTTCATGATCCTGCAGGCTCTGGTTCTGCACCTCCTGGTGTATAAGTCCTGCAGGGTGGGGAGTGTAATTCCAATAGTGCGCTCGGCCGAACGCACTACTCTCTGCAGAGCCTTCCTGTCCTGAGCGGAGCTGTTGCCAAACCAGGCAGTGATGCTTCCTGTCAGGATGCTCTCTACAGCTCCAGAGTAGAAGGACTGAAGGATCCTCCGGGAGACTTTGAATTTCCTCAGCTGCCTGAGGTGGTAAAGGCGCTGCCTCGCCTTTCTCACCAGAGTGTCAGTGTGTGTGGACCATGTCAGATCTTCGGTGATGTTGACTCCCAGGTATTTATACCTGCTCACCCTCTCCACAGTAGTCCCATTAATCCCCAGTGGTGAGTACGTCCTCTGTTGTTGTGTCCTCCTAAAGTCCACAATCAGCTCCTTAGTTTTGGTGACATTCAGGAGGAGGCTGTTGTCCTGGCACCAGAGTGACAGATCAGCAACTTCCTCCAGGTAGGCCTTCTCGTCGTTGTTGGAGATCAGGCCCACCACCACTGTGTCATCCGCAAACTTAATGATGGTGTTGGTGTTCATGAATATCTGTGTGTGTGGTTGTGTGTCGAATGCCCTCTCTTGCATCTTTTGAAAACAATCTTAAAAAATGTGTGTGTGTGTGTGTGTGTGTGTGTGTGTGTGTGTGTGTGTGTGTGTGTGCAGGATCCAAATATATCAGTATGTTGATGTGTCCTAATCCAGGTTGTTGTGGTGTTTGTTCAAGATAATCCCAGATTAGCAGTGATGAGACCTGGTCTAATCGGGCACTTCCAGCAGACAGATATCTGAAAGGCCTTTTCTGGCCCAGAGACACACAGTGTGACTAGTCTCGTGTACAGATCGGTACGGCGTGTACTCGCTGGCCGAGACGCTGTCGCATAAATAATGAAGACAAAGTTTCCTATTAGGGGTTTTCAGATTGGGTGTGTCATTCTCCTCTGCTTTACAAAAACAGTTTAAAAAGTCACTGCGAGAATCGTGCTGACTTTTTTTAGACCATGCAACCTTTGCGCTAATCAACCAACACAGATCTATTGAGTAATATTTCCCCCTGACGATTGTCTTTGCAGGGTGAAAAGGCCCCCGAAACAACACTAAACACCACGTAACACTAAAACTCACAATAAAGTCACAGGGGAAAAGGCATTTTGGTGGGTTAGGTTACGTAATTCAGTGTATTTCTGGTTGAACCAGGACGTCGGGGTGGGACACAACACATGAATACAGCGCTATTAGAAGAAAGGATGCAGCCTGTTAATGTGTTCCTGGAAGTAGCAGTGCAGCCAACAGGGAATAGGGCGAGTCATCAGTCTGTTTCCCCGACCTCTCCACGCTGCACACCTGCCTAGACCCACCTACTTTCGGTCTACTGTCTGCCTGTCTGTCTGCCTGCCTGTCTGTCTGTCCAGACTACTTCCTCTCTCATTCTTGGTCTATTTATCTATCGGCCTTGTTTCTGTTTGCCTGTGACTGCCTGCCTAGCTTCCTTCCTCCATCATAAACGTGATTACTGTTGTAACTATGTTATAAAGACGTCCGTCTGTGTGTTTGCTTTCCTGTCTGCCTGCTTGTCCTGTCTGTCTGACTGGCGTAGTTCATGAGAGAGACAGCAGGACAAGTTCCAACAAGCCAGATTGATCTCTTTCAATAAATTGCAAAACTTTATTACAGCAGTAGCCTAGAGATTAGAGAAGCAGGTGTGTGATAAGAGGTCGTCAGTTCGAATCCCTGGACCAGTTGGGAAACACACACACACTTGGGCACCCCGAGTTGCTCCAGTGGACCTCCTTAGTAGCACACTGGAAGAAAGTGGTTATACTGGGCAGCTCCCAGGACTGGATCAGGTGTAGTACATGTGTGGGTCAGGTTCTCTGCGGTGTCAAAGAAAATGATTGTTGGCGATGTTAAAGATGGCCCACTCCATGACTAGAATAAAACGAGACATCTTCCCTGCTGCCTGCCTTGCTGCCGCTAAGCCGTGTGGGTGTTCTTCTTCTCTGCTGATGGTCTCGGTGACCTTTCCCAGGTCGGGACGGCCTAATGGTCGTCTAATGGCAACAAGAGTTCAGCCTTGTGCTTCCAGCCCAGCCTCAAGCCCACTGATGGACTGAGCCACATGGATTCCTCGATTCACACAGTCAGCTAACCGCCCTGTCTCCACCGTGCCCTGGGGGCTGAGCAGGGATGAGGAGGTAGATTTGGGGATTAAATAGGGATAAAACACCGTCAGCACACTGTCAAAAATACACCAGAATTAATGCCTTGACAAAATAATTCAATTTAACAAAGAAAAAGATAAGCTAGATGATTTTGGCAATCTATTTTATTGTTGATTCATTTAGTTATTTTAGCTATTAGTCCAGGTGTATTTTTGAAGTATTTTCTGTCTATTTTCTTCCTATATTCAGGCTTGTTTTACTCTATGCCTCTGCAGATATACTTTTTCTTCTTCTATGAGGTAAACTGGTGTCTGTTTGTGCTGGAGGGGTAAAGCTGATGAGAGTGGGAATGTGAAGAGCGAAGAAGAGCAATGAATTAGTAGAGAAGAAGAGAAATGAGAAAGTGCAAACCATGTGTCTGTATATATATATATATATTTGGGGGAGGGATCAGAAGACTGTGGTTTTACTTTTGTCCGAAGGGTCTCCATGTGATGGTGATGTGGTTTGGTGCGACAGCAGTGGGGTGTTTGTGTATGTGTGTGTGCATGCGCAGGCAAGCTTGAAATGCGTGCATGAACTGTGCATGCCGCGGATCGTAGAAAACGCCCCTGAGCATTTCCGAAGAGCCTCAGTGATTGGACAGTAAATGAACAACCATAAAGGAAAATTTATACGCCAATTTATTTTTGACAAGGACGACCATTGTTGCACTGTGTGCCTCCCCATGGGAAATAATAGTGTAGAAAGTCAAACCACCCCTAAAGCGAGGAGGGAGGAGGGATTTGATCTGCCGTTTGGCCTAGTGGTATTTCTCTCTGAGTAAATGATGCTTTCAGATTCAAAAGGTGGCAGTGAGTGTGGAGCCCCGCTCATCAGGAGTGGCATGGTCACACGATATCAACACACATTAGTTGTTAGCTGTATGTGAGAGCCTGGTTTGGACCAGGCTTGGGAAATGAGGATCCCATATGTGGTGTGATTCAGTTTCAGTCAGGGCTGGGAAAGGCATGCGGCTGCTGAGATGGTGTGGCCACACTACGGGCTGTACACGCCACCTCGGCTGCTCCATAGAAACAACAAGGACAGGATGCTTGTACAGCCGCGGAAACAGCATCACCAAGCATCCATACCACAGGCAGCTTGAGACACAAGGCATCGTAGGTCAATTTGTTTTCTAGGAGTTGAGCAACCAGAACAATTGACACCAATCATCAGCGTGCTACTGATGCAGAAATATTGATTGCAGCTAGAGGACTACAGCAACTTCTTGGGAAATTGGCTTGTTGGTCAACTTACAACTCAGCTATACTTACATGTTATGATAGGATGTAGACAGATAGATATCTCTGTCCTGTGCACATGCTAACGTGTTAGCATGCAAGACGTTCTGTACCCATAGGTAGCTAGCATCGTCTAACGTAAGAAGATAGACCTTTCTTATAGATCCTGTCAACACATAAAGTGTAAGTTGCCCAATGGGACAATTTCCTCAAAAAGTTGGACTAGTCCTTTAACTTTTGGCTGCATTGGTTGTTAGCGACCAGTTGCATTATAACGTTTCTATTTCTCCAATCACAGAACAATCATTATATCTATGATACATTCTGGTTGATGTTCCCATTAAAGTTCATGTATCTTTGACATTTTACCCTTTAACTTTAATTTTATGTCTGGCTGATGATTTCCTCCAAAGGTCAAGAATACTTTTTACAAGGGATAATGTCAGAGGTTAAAAACTACAAAACAACTGGAGGTCAGAAATATGTTTCTGAGGGATCCCAACAGAATGATAACTCTGTCCTGTCCTGTAAGTAGAGCAACAGCAGTAGTAGGAGCGTCTCTCCCCTCTGGCTGCAGCTCAGCCTCCGTCCACTCTCCATCCTGGAGCTCTGGAAGCGATTAGAGCAGGAATCTCCAGCAGCGCTCGGCTAGCACATCAGCATGCTCTCTCTGACTCTCTCTGACAGAGGAGAGGCTCTGACTTAGCCCGGAGAGACAGAGACTGAACCACAGCCACTGGGAAGTCGCTTGGACAGTAAATGGCTGGTGAGGAAATGATACAAACAGGGAACGTTGTTTGTCACCAAGGTCAGCATGGCCTCCGATGCTGGTGGTAATGTGTGGTTGTAACTCTCTCGCTCTCTCTCTCTCTCTCTCTCTCTCTCTCTCTCTCTCTCTCAGGATGGCTGAAGTGTCACAACAGGAGAAACTCCAGGCCATCGCTGTAAGTTATTCCTGCACACACACTCTCTCTCTCTTATAATTTCTCTCTCTCCCTTTCTCTCTCTCTTTCTCTCTCACACACACACACACACACACATGCAGGTACATGCACGCAGACACACACACATACCTAGGAGCACATTGATGGCTTGAGAAACAACAAATCATTGCTGTCAGGCCCTGACCGCCAGTCTTAATGACTCTCAACCTTTCAGACCCCATCTCCTTTACCCATTAGTGGCCATAGGAAGCAGTAATGCACTGCAGCTTTCTCACTCCCTCTCTTTATCTCTGTCTGTCTCACTCTGTCTGTCTCGCTCGCTCTTTGTATGTATCTTCCCTTTTCTCTCTCTGTGTCTTTCACCCTTTATCTCTGTGTCTGTCTCATCCTAACTCATACACACAATAGCTGGGATTTTATATGCAAGTTTTAATGTATAACAATAGAAAAGGTGATTAAATAGTCATTATTTATTTGGAAAATGTGTTTCCATCACATTTGTTGTATTGTTATCATTATTGTGGGTTTGGCATGATTGGCCTCTCCTAACACATGTACACATATACACACTAAGTCCTTACATTGACTCATACATAATGCACAGAAACGATCACAGGTTGTCAGTACTACTATAATGGCACAGAGTGGCATCCTTGCTGCTGTTCCACTTTGATCGTGATGTTGATGCCATCTAAAGATGAGCTGTGTGAATGTGTGTGGCAGGAGAAAAGGAAGAGGCAGACAGAGATCGAGAACAAGAGGAGGCAGCTGGATGATGACCGACGGCAGCTCCAACATCTCAAGGTATACACACACACACACACACACACACAATAAAAGCTGTATTATGCAACTTTGCATGTTGTCGGTTCCAAATGGCAGAAAGAGGTAAATTTGAACTTCAATACCGAGAAATCCTGTGACTTGATGTCAGTAAACAGTAAACCGGCCGGTCTGTGATTGCTTCATACCAAAGGAAACCAAAGAGACAAAAGATCTAACGCTGGTGAGCCCAGTTTTATCTGGATGGAGCGCTCGCTTGCGGTTGTTTAGGAGACAGTTTTATTTCACTCTCAAGGTTTGATTTGTCACTTCCTGTGGGGTGGAGAAGTGACCATACCGACACCAGCAAATAGGGCAAATCTATGGGATCTCAATTAGGGGCCACTTAGTGATTTAGGCGGATAACACAGGTGTACTTTTACATGGATGTATCGCCTAGTGGGGCTTCAACTGCTAAAATACTTTAACCAAACCCAAATTGTAGCCTGAACCCCGACACTAAACTAAGCTTTTCTTTTCAGTTCAGTACCGACACACACTCCTGTGTTTTCCGGTAATCAAACCACACTCGCAACGGATTCCTTTCAGATCCATCAGGTCTGCCTCGGTAGCAGAATGAGATACTCCCCAACTTCTGCTGTCACGGAATGTTCAGAATGGACAGATAACACCAGCAGCTCCTCCACATGCTGTTTATAGACACACACACACACACACACACACACACACACACACTCACATATCAGAGCCAAGGCTTTTGTCAGTGTGTGTGTGTGTGTGTGTGTGTGTGTGTGTGTGTCAGCATTATCAAAGCTATTTCAGCTCTGGACAATTCATCTGGTCAGAGATAAGTCCAAAGGTTGTGGTGTGTATGCGCCTGCGCAGACGTGTGTGTGTGTGTGTGTGTGTGTGTGTGTGTGTGTGTGTGGTAACAGTGCCTGTGACCTGCACTATTGCCCTTGTGTGCTCCCACTTTTCTATTTTCAGAGCAAACCTTTGTGTGTCGTGTGTGTGTGAGTGTGAGTGTGAGTGTGAGTGTGTGTGTGTGTGTGTGTGTGTGTGTGTGTGTGTGTGTGAGTGTTACTCCACAAAAGAGCATAGAAGCCTCGGACAATGCAGAGGGTTTAGGCAGAGGAAACAGATTTTTGTCCCACTCCCGCCAACAGGAAACAGCTCTTACACCCACCGCACCCCGCTTTCGTCTGATACACACACACACACACACACACTCACACACACACACACACAGTGTAGTCACGTAGTACAGGAGCATTAGGAGGCAGACCGCAGCATGTAAGTCCTTTTCCAGAGGCAGCGTTCCTGTGGAAAACCTAATAAATGTCTTTATTTACACTTATTTTATGTTTCTGGGTTTTTATAGGAGTGTACCTGCCCACCATTAAGCCACACTAACACAGGCTCACACACACACACACACACACACACACACACGCACACACACACAGAGACTCACACTGTAGATGGAACAGTGAGGTGAGGTGTTATAATGTTGTTAAGCCCAGATTAAAACCTCTGGGTGTCGTTATCTAGGAAATATTTCATAGAGGAGCATATGAAGAGTTATAGAGATATTATTATTACTTACAAAATTATTGATAGCACAAAATGAAAACTAATCCAGGTCCTCTTAATGACAGTTAAGTCACCAAGTCCCTAGACGGGATGAACAAAGTGACTGTGGTGTTTTGGAACAGAACTCCTTGATAGAAAGAAGGAAGTACGTGAATTTTGAGCTTGTAAAGATCCTCGACCACTACTCAGTGTGTGTGTGTGTGTGTGTGTGTGTGTGTGTGTGTGTGTGAGTGTGTGTGTGTGCATCAAAGTTCCGCCCATTGTCTGCTACGTTAGCAGCTTTTACTCCAAAGAACAATGGGACAGACGTAGCTTCAGCTCTCTCTCTACCGTGGTGTGTGTGTGTGTGTGTGTGCATGAGTGAGTACATTAAGTGATGTCAGACTTTCGGGGTAGGGTGTGGTGAGAGAGGGAGCGTGATTGAGAGAGAGAGAGAGAGAGAGAGAGAGAGAGAGAAAGAGAGGGAGGCAGGGCCGGATTCAGTACCCAGGAGACCGTGCAGGGCTGGGGCATTTCAGTGTTGAATTACACTGTGTGTGTGTGTGTGTGTGTGTGTGTGTGTGTGTGTGTGTGTCGTAGAGCTCTGTGCAGCTGGGCGTCTGGAGCTGAACCATGTACTCCACTCTTAGAGAGCGTGGAAACAGAAGGACAGTCAAACAGATAAACAGAGATAGAAACCGAGGAAGATTCACATGGACAGTTACAACTCTATTGGAAACACAAAGAGCACAAAGCAAAAAAAGTTCATGAACTTCATGACGGATAGATGCATGCACGAGAGAGGAAGGGGCGGGGGTGGGTGGGAGAAGAATAAAAAGAGGGGGAGTTTTTTTTAGGGGGGGGGAAATTCTTGTTGCATCACTGGAGAGGAATTCACATGAAGCTCAGGTCCAGATTTTCAGACGGATCATGGAAACAAGAGCTTTTCTAACACTTTTCCATATGTCCGGTCAGGGTTTGTCTCTCGCCCCGCGGTCCAACAGCTGACAACAAAACAAATAGTTTCTGCTCACCTCTGAGCATGCCAGATATTTGAAGAGGAGGAAGAGGAGAGAATGTGGCAGGATAAAGAGACAGGAGCATGTAAAAAAATAAGTGAAGAAAAAAAATTGAAGAAAAAGGTGCAGATGTGGAACGAAAGAGAAAAAATGACCATCAAAGTGAAAACAGTTTGGAACCAGAAAATGCAATCACCACTGGTACTCTCAACTTAACTCCCCATGCCCCTTTGGCTTTAGGGTGGAATTTCTCTTCAAGCCCAGAGGCCTCGACGTCCTGGCAGTGTTACCGTAGTCCAGTTGGCAGACGAGTTGGCAGCAGAGGTGAAGTGTGTGACAGAGTCATTGAGTGGAAGCAGTCAGAAGAGTGCTGGACACACTCACTGGCAGATTTAGTGTCCGGGCGGCTAAAGGGCCTCGTCCATTCCGGGCGCTTGTCAAAGTGCCGCTAATCTCTCCTGAAAGACGTCATATTGGGGACCAAGTGAGAAAGTCTGGGGCTTGAAGTGCTGCTATTAAATTAATTAACAGCGTGAGCAAACGTCCTCTATCTGTGGAAGCTCCTATCAGTAGGGCACACATGTACATGCACACAGACAGATAGGGGTGGGGTGGGGGGGGCTGCATCTGTCTGCTTCATATCGAAAATGGAATAATCTCGATATATTGCCGTTGACAGTTCTAACTTACCCAACTAGTTTTTTTGTTCAAATTCGATGACTCACCTCGTTGATCTCCTCCTATATTTGTAACGTCCCCCGGTGTAGTCGAAGGCTCTGAGGGAACGCTGGTTGTTGGATGGAGCTCCGGAGGAAGAGGAGACTCAGATGCGTCTGCACGAGGACGAGGTGAAGACCAAACTCCTGGAGCAGGTCATCCTCAGGTCAGTACCTATCAAAACCCGCAGGACCAGGGCTGCAAGATGACACACGAGCAGCCGGTCAGCAGCTTTTTGAGGCCATGTAGACGAGCAGATAGAAGAAAACCATGTGGATGACGTGACGTGAAACTTTTTAGGAGCAAGACGTTTGATGAAAAGTGTTCAGAATTGGTCATACGTTTTGGAAGAACAGGTCATCTACTGTTAATGATTAAAGCATGTGATCCTCTCTAATGACTCCGTGTGTGTGTGTGTGTGTGTGTGTGTCTCTCTCTCTGAGCCAGGCTGGAGCAGGATATTGAGGAACTGGAGACAGACGTGCCAGCCAATCAGGGCGTGGCCATAGAAAATGGAGGTAAGTTCGGTATCCATGGCAACCTCAGGTTACACATGAAACCCTGGAAAACAGAGCATGGACAACTGAGTCAGACGGGAAGAGGTTGAGCGAGCTAACAGTGGCACTCTGCGCTTGATCTATCAAATCTCTCCTCTCATCCTGAGGTCATTAAAACAGCATTTCCTTTCTTCCCTTGTCTGTCTGATTTACTCTGGCCACCCTCTTCTCTCCCCTCTTCTCTGTGATACCCTGGTGCCCCCTGCAGGAGAGAACGGAGTAGTGCAGGCCTCCGGTCAGACTCCCAGGAGAGAGGTGACGGGGATGGAGGCCAAGCTGCTGGGCCCCAGCCCCGACCAGGCGAGCGCCGACAACCCCGTCACCCTGGTCTTCATGGGCTACAAGACCGTGGAGGAGGAGCAGGAGAGCCGCACGGCCATGGAGGGGGTGGACGGCAACGTCAAGGCCGAGTTTGTGGTCATCGAGGACGGGGAAGGAAAAGCGGGGGGAGAGGGGGCCACGGAAGAGCAGGCTCCGCCCAATGGGAGCATGGCGGAGAAGGAGAAGGCCAACGGGGGAGGGGAGGAGGGGGAGAAGGAGAAGGAGAAGAAACAGACCTGCAAATGCTGCACGGTCATGTGAGTCGCGCGTGTGTGTGTGTGTGTGTGTGTGTGTGTGTGTATATGCATGCATGTATGTATGCCTGAGTGCACGCCTGCCCCCGTGTGGGCTTGTGTACAGTTGTGTGTGTCTGTACTTGCAAGTGTGTGTGTGTGCGTAACTGTGTGTCTGTGTGCAAGTGTGTGTGTACCAGGACTGGGGGAGAAAAACAACAACAACAGAAGTACAGTACAGTAACAGTACCACAGCCAAGACAACAACAAAGGAAGCCAATACTGCATCTTCAGCCACAACAACAAGAACCACAAAAAACTCATAAGTACACTTTACTCTGTATACTTTCTCTGATATGTATTTTACTTTTTGATTTTTATTGATATTTTTCTATTTTTCTGTCTTGACATTTATATTGTATTCAGTATGTATATCTTTATTATGGGACTGTGTACTGTAAGTTCATTGTTATTATTGGTGAAAAAAAAAAAAAAAAAATGTAATAGCTCTCTGGATTGTACTGCTACGCCCACTGGGAACATCTGGAAACTTTCAATCATTGTACTTTAGTCCAAAACGGCAAAATATGAAGGACACAGATACCCAAATATATATATTTCTCTGTGTAGGCCTACCAACTATTTATCGGTCAATTTCATATTGCAATATTGTCTAAGATATTATTTTAAATAGTATTTTAATATATTGATATCAAATTATGTTTTATACAATGTATTTATTGTTTTTTGGTTCTCTACATCTCAAACCATCGATTGCATGTAAGCTTGTAAGCACTACCAAATCCATGTTACAATCATAACGCGTGTCTGTGCTTTCTTAGACTCATATGTGCTCATACCTTTAGTCACGTAAGTCATTATATCAGTAACAAGTAAATATAATAATAATAAAAAATCAAAACTATACAGAGACAAAGAGGCAGAGTAGAATCGTATTAAAACCACGTTAATCTCAGATACTATACGCCACACTTAATGAAAATCAACGCTTTTTCTATTTTTGAAAAAAGGAAAACCAGAGTCGCGTCAAGCCATCGTAGAAATGCTTAAATGATTTTCTCAGCAGTAACGTCGATGTGGAATCGTATGATGAGGTAGCACTGCATGAAGCCGTCTTGTCACTGTCGGGTCGTCTCTCTATATCTATCACGTTCACCTGAATGTACGTTCGGGGGTTAAATTGGGATTCGTTCTACCACATTGGGAGGACCGGGGCTCGCCCGGCTCACCGTGAAAAAAGCTTTTTGTCTCTTCATGAACCAAATAAAATCTCTGTTAATACTGTATTTTCACTGTGTGTGGGTCGGCTGCTGGTTTCTGTCTTGGTTTCGCTCCCAGTTTAACCCCCTGTTTGTCTAGACCTGGGCCCAATAGTGGTTGAATAGATACCAAACGAAAAAAGGTGCAGGGCCTTTTCTTACAAATAATCAAACCTGGGGATCTAAAACATTTCCAGCCTGGGACCCAGATTTGAGGAATTTAGTCATGTACAGGTACCCAGGCTCTTAAGGGGCCCAATAGAAATACACCACATAGTTAAAGAGACGCCATTCTAACTATCTGAAATTGTTCAAGGGTGCAGAAAGTTAAATCAAGCGCACCTCAAGTAACTCAACCCCCTGAAAGCCTATTCAAGTACATTGTGGCCCTAGTCTCTGTATGTGGATGGTCTGGGTCAGTGATGCTATGCCGCCTATATTTCTACCCCCCCATGCCCAACATCGTCTCTCATTCACAGACACATCATCACCACCATCATCATCCCACACCACAATCACAATCACACCACAGACCCACCGTCTCTGCTCGCAGACATGCGAACAACCTCTGAAGTTGGTGCTAACCTTGAGTCTGTTCTAACTCTCCATCCACCAACTACTGTTCCAACTAGGTCCCTGTGTCACGCTCAAAGGACTTGGTGAGGGGGATTGTGGGAAATATAGTTCACCGGGACTCTACTGCCTCCTGCCAACACCTGTTGGATAAAAGAGTCTTTTGCAGCTCTCAGTGCCAGGTGCATCCTCTCAAGCCCCGCCTCCATGTACCAACAGAAATGGCCCTTCCAACAGCCCGAGGGAAGCCAAGTCACGGACAGACAACCTACAGGCTTTCCATGTGTACAGTTCCACTGTAATTGTACGATTTACAACTTTTGTTTCTTATATTGACTCTCATGTTTTTTTTTCTCCTATGGCCTCTTTGCAGGGCAGTATATTGTATTTGATGTGTGTATTTTTAAAAAAAAAGAAAGATGACTACATCTGTGTATTGTTGGTGCCTTTGTCAGGTTCAGTTGGTTGGACTTGTCTGTCTGCCATCCATATTAGACCGGGGTTTGTCCTGCTCTGCTCCTGGTCCTGATGAGATGTGGCCCTCTACCCTGGAGGGTCACCACACTGACAGAGTGTTACGCTGGTTTTATTTCAGAATTACACTCTACACTAGATTAGAGGATATTACTGGTGTCTTGAGGAAACTCTGTATCACCAATTTTGCCTTTTTTTTATTGTTTAATTGTTTTTTTTACTGTAACTGACTTATGACTTTTTATCCCACATGTACAAAAGGCTTCGTGACGAAAGCCAAACCACACATAATGCATGGGCTTTAATGTGATTCTCAACAGGCTTTTCTCAATTCCTGAAAGGTTTCTGTGGAGATATCAGGTTTATGTAGGAGACCGACAGTCTATATATGTACATGTATATGTATAGTATATGCATATTTATATATACATATTTGTATACATGTACAGGGAGTAAATCTGTCAAAGTAAAATCCTGCATCACAGTGGGTCTCTGGGCCAGGAGCAGACAGCAGCCCCGTGTTAGACCAATGCCTGTTCATCTATTCTGTGGTCGTCCAAATGTTTAATCTTGAATAAAACTACTGTTTGTTTACAGCAAGTCAGACAAGTGTGTATGTAATTAGCCAAATGTACACACACACACACACACACACACACACACACACAAGCCATGGCTAATGATGTGAGCAGTTTTGGCATCTTAGCTTCCTAATGCGTGAGGCAGTAATTCACTGGTGCTAATGGAGTCACTCACAGATGGGTGTACTGGGGACTCCTGGGGAGACTTGCAACAGTGGTGCCGCTGCCTACAGGCCCAGACGTACACACATAATAACACATACACACATTTACAGTTAGAGTAACAGGGGAAATGAAATAAAAGTGGAGTAATTTGGTCAAAGGTGTGATTTGAGAACAGAGATTTCAGACAGGAAGGAAAGATGAAACAGAAACCTTCCAGCAGTAGCTTGTAGGGTACATGTGAAACTTCAGCTTCATCAGAGCGGCCAGAAGCTGCCACTAGAGAGCATACCTCTACCATCCTGGCAAAGCGGTTACAAACAAAGATCTATCCTCGTCTATAAACAAGAGTGACTGAGTCAGCAGGGAGAGCAAGAGACTGACTGACTGACTGACTGACTGACTGAGTCTTGTAACACTATATGGCTTTATGCTGCTTCAAATGAACTGCAATAAGAAAATTCCCTTGAGCCCAGCGTGAACTAGGCCTGCCCTCAGTTCACAGAGAGAGAGAGAGAGAGAGAGAGAGAGAGAGAGAGAGAGAGAGAGAAAGAAAGAAAGAAAGAAAGAAAGAAAGAAAGAAAGAAAGAAAGAAAGAAAGAAAGAGAGAGAGAGAGAGAGAGAGAGAGAGAAAGAAAGAGAGAGAGAGAAAGAAAGAAAGAAAGAAAGAAAGAAAGAAAGAAAGAAGAGAGAGAGAGAGAGAGAGAAAAGAAAGAAAGAAAGAAAGAAAGAGAGAGAGAGAGAGAGAGAGAGGTCTACGGTCTTTAAGATACCATTCCCTGTTATTTGGCTCTATTGGCGCTACAGAAAATACCATTAACTACAGATAGGACTATAGCCATGTCACAGGGCAGAGAATATGTTGTGGTCTGTGTTTGGGTCATGCCCCTGACAATGCTTGCCAGGTGGCAAACGCATGCACGCACTTACACGTGTCTGCACACACACACACACACACACACACACACACACACACACACATATAGATACAGACACTGCAGTAATCATATTATTCTGTATCCACCTGGTGTAGTCAGAATAAATGAAAAACATCAGTATCATGGATTGACTAGTGTGACATAAAAAAGAAAATAATGGGGAAAAGAAGTGAAATGGAAACTTTCATTTGACTCCTAAAACCCCCCAAAAAAAGAAAAGGAATTCCCCTCCTGCCACAGTCCCACCACAGGGGTTCTACATTTGTCAAGGTGTGCCGTACATTTCTTGGCATGGAATCAATACAATCAAAAATAGATCTTTATTTATTAGTTAAAAACATGACATTTCGGTCTAGATGACGTCCATAAGACCTTAGCAGCTCTTCTCTTGTTGCTGGAGAAACTATCTCCCTTCTACACATGGAATCAACCCAATCCTTCCTATGAGGGCAAAATGTAATTGCTGCTAACATGACGTGTGTGCGTACCTTTCTTACATGATTCATTTGTTTAGTATATAAGCCTCACCCAACCTCCACACGTCATCCCGACATAATTTACACTACATTTGGAACCAAGTCCCACAACCTTTGTGTGTGTGTGTGTGTGTGTGTGTGTGTGTACCTGCTCCAGAGCTTGGTCTATGAAGTAACATGTGGGCCTTAGTAGGATTTCACATGTTGTCAGTCACTGGAAGCCTTCCAGCAACTCAATCAGGAACTTTGGTCCACTAGTAGGTCGCATTCACTATATCAGACACTTGTGAGGGAGGGAGGGAGGAAGAGAGAGTCATAACATTACCATTATTTGCTCTTCCTTACTTTCCCATAACCCCATTCACCCTCTGGCTGTGACAAAACTGAAACAAACAGTAGCCCTAGGTGGTGCACCCAGTCAGCACCAGTCGCTGTCCCCAGGTTGCATTTGTATTCCTACAAACTATGTGTGCAGACACAATTCACAACAAATTTCCCCATCTGTGACAATTCGCCAGTATCTACATATTAGTCGTAGTTTGCCAAGATAAGTGTGTGCTTGTGTTGCTTCACGACCTCATAGCTGCAAGACAAACGATTCATTACATTCTATTGCCTCGTACCCCGTAATGAGCCTACAAACAGTTACGTTAGACGTCCGTGTAGAATAAATAATTGGAAGACTTTCTTGATGTGGAAATTTGCCGCGGCCTTCTTCTTTTTTTTTTTTTTTTTTTACAAATGATAGTTGTCTTGCCCAATCATGGCGCCGGTCGTTGCTTGTCCCCGCCCCTTTTTGGCTCTTGGAAGTGGCTGGACTAATCAGCGCTCGCCTCCGTGTGTTCAGCCATTTTGTAAGAAAATCAAGCAAGTCTGCCGCCCTACCTTCGCTACAGACCTGCAGTTTTTATTGTGCAATGGACGGGTAAGTGAAAAAGAACCACATTTATGTCTTAAAAATTCTAAGAAAAACCGACCGTTGTGTAACTTCTTTTGATACATCGGTTGTTTATGGAATTGTTCGGGTTGCGATGGTTGCCTTACTTTACTGTTAGACGAGCAAAGTTTACTTGAAACGGTTTTTGTTTTTTTTCAAAACATGCAACAGTTAGCCGGAGCGTTAGCTAGCCAGCGTCAGCTACCTCCTGCTACTGCTAGCAAACTGCCTTAGGCCGTTTGTGCGAGTTTATCGCACGTTCTTATTTAAACGACAGTAACATTTAGCAAACTAACCTAAACACAATTTAGTAGACAATCGTTCTTTATCCCTTTTAGTCGTTTTGTGCCGATAATTTATCGTCTGATAATGCTGACGTTAGTTAACATTGGCAGACTATACCTTGGTAACTTGGTTTCGTGGGAACTCAGGCGCTAGCTAAAGCAACGTGTCTCATTTCCGCATTCATTTGTCCGCGGACTGCCAGGGCCATGTTGAAGATGCCTGGCCTGAGCATTTCGTACTCTAGTTGATTGAATCAAAGATTATTACACTGTGTTGTCTAAACTAGGTGAGTAACGCAATATCTGATTGTTAACTAACTACATTTAAACATATTTAGCACGTATCGATCCGTCTCAATTCGCCCGTTTTAAAGGACTGAAGGCAGAGTGACGCCAGTATGTTTTGTTGAACTCCGCCAGCAACAAGCTAAACTCAGATCTTTCCTTTGGGATCATTTTCATTAATTGTGCAAAGTTGCCCATACTGAAATGTGGTTTTGTATTTTCCAACTTTCTACAGCCGCCTAGACGCTGACCTGTACCCTCTGGGATCCGGCTACGTCCCTGAAATTGAGTAAGTACCTTGTTTGTAGCTGTAGGTTTATCGGGTGTAAACGTAAAACTTGGTAAAAAGAGAAAAAAAAGATATCGCGCTTGCAGAGGCAGCTAACTGTTAATGGAGCTATTTTAAGGAATGCTGTTGAGAAGTGCCTCCTCACCTATATTCTGTGTTTCTCCTGGACATTTTCTCTCACTTTAGAGGGGTTGTTTTTTTTTTCATTGGTGTGAAGGCGTATGTTTTTCTACAGAGATCTCTCCAATTAGCATTGCTCTTAATAGCCCTGTTCCGTCTTTGGCCTAAAGGATTTACTGGATTTCATGCTTCCTGAATTTTGAGCTTTGTGCATACAATCATCTCTGAATGAGGAAGTCACCCCATGTCTTTGGTTAAACAGTAATATATCATTATTTTGTAAGGACTGTGTGTTCTCATAGTGCAGAATGCTAGTCGGTCGTGTTGCACTGTTCTTGAAGCCTTGGGGATTCACAATAGATATGACCACGTTGCTTTTGTCTCATTTTCGTGCTTAACTGAAATCATTCTTTCTCTTTCTCTTTCGCAGAAGTGTCCATGACATATCAGTTGGCACCAAGGTAAGCATCTCCTCTATTCAATTCCCCTGCCTTATTTCACTGTAGTGAAGTGTACAGAATGTTTACCAAGAGTTGTTAGTATGTTAAATTAGCCATTTGGTGACGCAAAACCTCAAGTGGATATTTAAGCAACGTGTCCCGTTGTGTTGTGTTTGGACTTGCGGGGGCAATTACAGCTAAATGAATGTACAGGAAACGCTGGTTTGAGCAAGTCTTTCCCCAAGTCAGTCAGATTGGAAATGGTGAAGAGCCTTGCCGACGGTGGCTGAGAAGCAGCACAGTCTGTCCGTGTTTGGTCAATTAGTCAGAGCTTCCTCTGTAATTACAGAACTGCGGTCTAAAGCCGTTTCTCATGTGTAATGAATTGGTAGTTAGATGCTACCCTTTTAAAGATTAATGATAAACAACCCATGGGTCAGCAGAAAAAGAATACAGCAACACTTGGACTGTGGACAAGGAATATCTGATGAATCCGTTAAAATGGATTATCTGAGGCAGGGCTGCTTTCTCCTATCCGGTCTGTTGCGTTTTGTGGCCGTTGTGAAATGAAACTTCCTGTTCATTTCCTGTGTTCATTTATAGCTTGTTGATCTTGTTGGAAAGTTAAGAAAGCAGTTGAATCCTGTGCCAATGAGATTTACCCACGGTCTCCTTCTGTCAAGAGACTACTTAGCAAGACCAGCAAAGTGTTGTCCATTCTGTTTAAATTGATAGGCTCTCGTAATACATGATCATTCCAATTGACGAGGGGGTGGTGTACGCCTCTGTAACTGAAGTAGCAAGCTTATTCTACTTGTGTGTACAAACATGTTTAAAGAAGGCTCACACTTGTATTTGGCAAACGGCTGTTTGGTGCTTGTGTACCCAATAAAAATGCCTGTTTAAGTGGTAAGCCTGGCCTGGAGCAGATGTGTAGGTGGAGTAATTGAACACAACTTAGGGCCGTAGCCGTCCTCCCACTGCCTCCCCCACCCTCCCGGCCAAAGGTCTTTCGCTGTTTAAACAAGCACTCTGATACACACACACACACACACACAAAAAAAAAAAGAGGCGCACTGCCCCCTCCATTCATTTGCAGCTCCTTCAATCAGGCCCATTGTTTTTCCAAGCATGATCAACAATGCACCGTTTAATGGCTTCTGATCGATACTTGAGATTTGAGTAGAACCACTCCCGGTGTGATTGCCTGTCTTTTGACTTTTCCTGTTTTTTTGGTTTTACTGTTTTGTGGGAGCGATGATGCAGAGTGCTGCCTCGCTGGAATCTGTAATTATTCCGTCTGGGCAGAGTGTCTGGAATTCCGCGGTCACATTCCAACCCCCACCACCCACCACCCACCCCCACCCTGTGTGGCACAGCTCCCTGCCCCCCTCTCCCCCTGGCCAAGGCTGATCACAGTGAATAAACATGCCCCTACCTGCACTTTTTCTCTCTGTGCCTTCCCTGAAACTTTACGCCCCCCAGTCGAGGCCAGGTGGGTGCATGCCGAAGTCATCAGTGAACAAAGTAGGAGTTAAGCATCTCAGGTTTCTTGTAAGAGGGTAGTGTCTTTCCATGTGTTACACCAGACTAGTAGAGCCTTAGTGCAGCTTGTGGACGTTTTGTCCGTGTGGTCCTTAATGATATTAAGGAGTCATGTTGTTTTAAATGCACATGGATTTAATTTACCAGCTACTTTTTTTTTTTCCCTGAATGCACACCCGGTTTGAGGGGGTGTGTGGTGCAGGGACATTACCTCTAGTCACATTCCCATATCAAGTTAGGTTTGGGGTAAGCCACCACCATTGAAAGGAAACTGCTCTACAGTTTCAGTATGTGGGTCGGCAGTGTGTCATCATCCCTACAGGTTACCATTAAACTGTCAGCCTTCTGAGCAAACAAAGGACACATACAAGTCGATACTTGTTGGGCGGGTTTGTGTCGGAAGAATGGGGTTGGCTTGGTTTTGGAGTCAGCTAACAAAGCCTCACTCTTTAGATCTGTCTGCACTGTAATTTAACCTAGCCTGTGAGCTGTCTCTCCCCCTCTGAAACAAACACCTTCAGGGCGCCCAACTACGTTATTCAGTCCACAGTAACATAATCCTCCATTTTGTTGCTGTAACTGTCTTTCTGCTGGATGTCCCTCCGCTGTACTGTATTCTGCCTTGCCTCCGTGGCTATTATTAGAATGAGGAAGTAGGAGGGGGGAGAGAGTGCTGCTATGGAACAATGACCATCAGTCCCGGGGAGGAAGTGGCCTAACCCTGGAGGAAGGTCTGATCTGGATCCTCTTCCTGTTTGGTGTTGGTCTGCTAACTGGTAGTGTGACCCCGCCCGCCCACAACCACTGAGTCAGGCTGGCGTCATTTCCACCATTTCTCGTGGCCTGGGCCATTTTATGTATGTTTGTAGAATTTGCTTTGTAAGTCAAACTTCGGCGGCACTCCCATAACTTCTGATGACTTGTATGCCTTTTCATTTTATTTTTACATTTCCTACCAGATCTCAGAGTGGATTACACAGATATGATTTGTACTCTCTACACACTTTCATTTGTATTGAGATTACCAGTTTTACTGATTGCATCCCTTAGAAGTCATGTAGAATAGCTTTTCAATTCTGTGACATTTTGAGCGAGATGCTCGAAGGCAAGGATCCTTATTTTTTCCAAATGGGATCCAATTGCGAAATTTATGCATTCTTCCTGGTACACATGGTCATTAAAACATTCATGTTGTCATTTTGAGGCCTACCAGAAACTGTCCTGCAATCCATTTTGCAATGTGACCCTGTGGTTAAAGAAACCAGAACTTGGCCGATAGTCTTTCGTCTGTGATGCTTCATTCTGCATTCCATATAAGCAAAGTAGGGGTGGGCGGTATAACGGTTGAACCGGTATACCGGTAGAAATCCGTGCCAAGGTAGAGATTTGACTCTACCGGATGTACCGGTAGAAGGCTACTTTTAGGCTCTTTGAATGTAAAAATACTTTTTCACATTTACAAGCGTAACACACAAAGCTAGCAAAGCTAGCCATTTAAAGATAATAAACTAGTTTGTGGAAAAAGACGATGTGAAAAAGTTAGTAGTACAACGTAAACTTCGACGTAAACAGACGCATGCTTTCTGAAGATGCATGGTGAAATGGAGGGCAGCGAGCATGATGCGGGAGCTCCCGTTCCTGATGCAAACAAAGAAGAATAATTAGTTAGAAAGAAAGGTGCTTCGTCCATCATCTGGACGTGGTCTGGGTTTAAAAAGTCAGACCTTGAGCAGAAAACTATTATCTGCAAGTAATGTCAAGCAAGAGTTGTTGCCGGCGGTGGTAACGCGAGCAATCTCTTTTATCACCTCAAAACAAAACATGTCCGCGAGTATGAAGAGAGTACTAGGATGCGCGCAGACACAAGCAGTCCTTCCGCAAGTGGTGCTAAACGAAAAACCACAATGCAGACGTCGCTAGCCGAGTCATTTTCCAGCAAGCGGTGGAAGGACATTCCACATTCCATACCGGAGTACCTATGTAAGGACATGGTTCCTATACAAACAGGTTTAAGGCATTGATCAAAACACTGGATCCGAGGTATGTGATGCCAGGTCGAAAATACTTCAGCCAAACTGGAAAAAAGTTTGCATATAATGTGCTATTTATCTTTATAATTCTTTTCTTGGCATGTTGCCTAACCTTTGAAGTTTTTGTTATATACAGTAGAAGTTATTTGAAGTATTGGAATACTTGCAATTTACATTTTTATGTTTTTTTTTGGAAGATATTTCTTTGTATTGTTCAGAACCTATTTTGGAAAAAAGTTTGCATATAAGGTGCTATTTATATTTAATACAGTGCAGTTTTGCACAATAAAACATTCATAAACACTTAAGTTCAATGTCAATTTTGTCATAATATACAGATTACAGAATACTAATGGAAGAGCCCAGTAGAAACCTCATAGTTAACCCCCCGGGAATAAACTGTTACCATCCCAGAGACTTGTACTGCTCCTAAAGCATTTTTTATTATTATTATAAGAAAAACAAATATACCGTGATATATACCGTTACCGTCCAAAATTCTAAATATACCGTGATATAAATTTTAAGCCATACCGCCCACCCCTAAAGCAAAGGTCAGTGAAGATGAGGCGGGAGGCCCCTAATCCTGAGTAGTGAAAAGACACAGGGCTGGCTCTTGTTGTGTAAGTCTAGGCGTTGAGATACGAGCTCCTGTTTGCATGGGCCTCAGAGTGAGTCAGCCCAACCATCTGGAAGTCAAAGGGTAGTTTATATTACTGCTAACAGTCAGTGTTGTGCTCCCATAGCAACAACTATGTCCCAGTACCCCATACCCTCCTCCAGAAAGCACCACCAAACTTTGTTTCAGAGATCTGCTTATTCTTGCCTTCTTTGAGTAGTCATGCAGCCGAACTGGAACCCCCTCCCCACCTGGCCCAAGAGCCACAAGGCAGAGAAGAATGCCGGCAGACCTGCATGGCTGGTTGTTGTCAAAACGCTCTGGGGCTCTTCAACTCCCAGAGTGTCCTCAGGGCTCCATATGTGTGTGTGCTGCCACATAACAATGGCCCCAGTCTCAGCCTGAATAGGACCTTCATTGTAGAGTGATGGAGAGCTTAGGCTGCTGAGCCACTCCTTGTGACTGCTACACTTCATCTCTCTCTCACACACACATTCACACACACCAGCTATGAGTACAGCCCTGAAACAGCACTTTTTATCAACTGGAGCTAGAGGGGCCAGACAAGGCTGTCTCAGAGGACAGTACAGTAGTGTGTCGTCCCATCCAGAAGGCTTCAATGTGTCCTCCTCCTCCTTTTCACTTATTAGAAGATGGCTTGTACTGGCTGGCAGCTTGTTGTAGGGTGGAAGCCTTTCTGCTGACATAGCCGCTGAAATCCTAATGCTAGCTGTTCTTGCATGAGCGCGATGGGTGTGAAAACGTGATCGTTTGGAACATTGCCCTGAGTCAGAAATAATAGCCTGGCGTGACTTGACTTTATGGTTTGTAACTTGGCAGTAGTGTAGGAGAGGAGGATAAAATGGAAGGGGAACACATGATTATGGTGGGAAGTTGAATATCCCTGCCAAACTAGGTCAGTGTATTCTTCCTGTGGGGAAGGTGGGGTTCTTCTCAAAGCTTGTTGCTCTATCCTCTTCGGTTATCAGATGACTTCCTGCTTTCTCACACAAGGGCTTGGTAATGTGAGAGCCGTGCTTTCCACCTGCCATGCTGTGCCCTCATTGCAGAATGCACTGAAGTGAACCATTGTTTTCTCTCTGCAGAGGGGATCCGACGAACTCTTTTCTTCCTGCGTATCCAACGGGCCCTATATCATGAGCTCAGGTAGGAGGGTTGCTATGGAGGGGTGAATCCTTTTTTATTGAAGTGCTTGTTGTCTGTTTGGGTTTCCATGGCGATCAATCCATTATTCAAAGAACCAGCGCCTTCTGTTCCCTCCCTGATTGTGTGTTTCTGTTTTCTCTTGCAGCCAATGGCAACGACAGCAAAAAATTCAAAGGTGACATACGGAGCCCTGGTGTTCCGTCACGTGTCGTCCATGTACGCAAGCTGCCCAATGACATCAATGAGGCTGAGGTCATCAGCCTGGGACTGCCCTTCGGGAAGGTCACCAATCTGCTGATGCTGAAAGGGAAGAACCAGGTAAGGGAAAAACCAGACACCTTGTAATCCTGGGTGAAATTTCTCTTGAGGCCTGAGACCAGGGATCATCTTTCTAGCTTCCAGTCCTGATTTTGAAAAGTAGGACAATAGGCTTTTTGTCATCCCCTTGTGGTGTAGTGGGTAGGAACATCACCAAGCATCCTCCTTGAACAAGATATTGAGTATTTACCCATTCCAGGGGCTGTGCTCTGTAGCTGACCCTGCAAATATGTTTTGTCTTGTCCACCCCTGCAGGCGTTCCTGGAGCTGAACAGCGAGGAGTGTGCCCAGACGATGGTGAGCTACTACTCCTCTGTCACCCCCGTCATAAGGAACCACCCCATCTTCATGCAGTACTCCACACACAAGGAGCTCAAGACCGACAACTCCCCAAACCAAGTGGTATGATCTCACTCTCACATGCTTGCTTGTAATGCTGCTATTTAGGAAATGACACTTAATGTACTGTTGCACTGCCTGTAAGTCGTTGAGGTGTCAGCTAAATGCCTAAAATGTAAACTTAACACGGTGACAAAAGTGCCTCCTGACACCAGTCTCAAATTCATTGGTATAAACCTTGTGATCCTATTAAAGACTCGGCTCAGAGCAATATTTGCGTCAGGGTTGCAGACTAGACACATTAATCAAAGTAATAATTCGGTGCCAACGTTGTTTGAAGGATTATTAGCACGCCACAGGAAGACGCGGCTTGTTGAGGACTGCAGTCATTTGCACAGTCATGTCACACCTTGTTATATATTCTTAACCACACATGCTAAAACGTTTCTGTTTGTCTACCCCAGCGTGCCCAGGCTGCGCTGCAAGCAGTGAATGCACTGCATGGTGGAGGAATGGGAGGCATGGGAGGAATGGGAGGCATGGCCATGACAGGCGATGCAAGTGGTATGGTAGGCGCAGGAAGCCAAAGCCCCGTACTCAGAGTCATAGTGGAGAACCTCTTCTACCCCGTCACCCTGGATGTACTGCACCAGGTACACACTTTGTTTTTGTCCTTTAGTCATTGTATTCTTTCTGTCTTTATTTCACATGTGTATGCATTAGCCAATTTAACTAATTTGTAACCACAGAATGAATAGATAAACGACAAACAAAACAACATTTAGAAATTATTATTTTCTTAATATTTGAGGGACTTAAACACAACCATCATTTATAATGGAGATTACCCAACAGTAGCAAAGGTAGCTATACACCCGTACTGTACCAGGTACACACAGTTTGCCTTATACCGACTTATTCACAGCTCAGCTGACCACCTTTTAAGATGTAATCTTCTCTTCTCACCTCTTAAAACATTTATACATAATTTGTGTTATACTTAGTTTCTTCTTGTTGCAGTCCCTCTTTTATTCTTCTTTAATCCATGCTTGTCTTTGGCTGACGTTTTATTCACTTAGGCACTGTGTTACACAAAGCATACTCATTCATCATATTGGGACTCCTATACATGTGGATTTGTCCCCTTTGTCTCGAACAAGTTTTAAAGGTTTCCATTCTTCATTCCTGTCCCTCATTGTATTCGATCATGCTGTCTCTCCTCCCCAGATCTTTTCCAAGTTCGGCACTGTGCTGAAGATCATCACCTTCACCAAGAACAACCAGTTCCAGGCTCTGGTCCAGTATGCCGATGGCATGACTGCTCAGCACGCTAAACTGGTTGGTGGAGTTTCTATTCTCTATTTTTCTTTGATGTCTCAACTTTCATGTGTGACCATTTTACAGCGTTACACCACACTGCCTTTTTATAGCTGTTTTGCCAACCTTGTAAGTGTATGACAAATTGAAAACTACTGAATGCAGGGTATAATTTGGGGTCAGTTGATCAAACTTGCTGTAGTTATAATCTCCAGTATCTCAGTTTAGAGAGGAACCTAGAAACACAGTTGAAATCAAAGCATATACATGGTCCTCACACGTCCACCTCTGTCCCAGTCTCTGGACGGCCAGAACATCTACAATGCCTGCTGTACCCTGAGAATCAGCTTCTCTAAGCTCACCAGCCTCAATGTCAAGTACAACAACGACAAGAGCAGGGACTACACCCGACCAGACCTGCCTACCGGGGACTCGCAGCCCTCCCTTGATCACCAGGCCATGGCAGCTGCTGCATTTGGTAAGAAACACATGAACGAGGGGTGTCATTTTCTGTTTTTTCTGTTTCTGGGTGTGTTGTTTTAAATTTTACATTTACTTCAAATGGTGAAGTTGGAATCATACATTGCATTGTAACGGGCATTAAAAAGGTGTGTTTCCTCCTCTGTCCCAGCTGCTCCAGGCCTAATATCAGCCTCTCCCTATGGTGGAGCTCATGCCTTCCCCCCGGCATTTGCCATCCAGCAAGGTCAGTACGCAAACATCTTCTCCACCCTGCTGTGCCATTTACACTCAGACATTCCTCCTACTATCTAAACGTTCCTTGACCCAACACCATTGTTTTGTTACTTGGATCAGATCCCGCCTCCATGATAAGTTAAAGTGCAATAAATTGACAGTAATTGATGGTCTTTTCCCATTAGGTCTGGGTGTGCCTGGTATGCCCGGTGCCCTGGCATCCCTGGGTGTTGGCCATGGTGGCATGGCGGCTGCAGCCGCCGCTGCCAGCCGGCTCGGCCTATCAGGCCTCGCTGGCGTCGGGGGACACAATGTCCTATTGGTCAGCAATCTGAACCCTGAGGTCAGTACAGTTACTAGATGTAAACTCCTCTACATCCTCCCTCTGTTTCAGTTCTGAGCAACATTATATGAATTTAGTGCCGTTCGGTTGCCCCTCAGTTTATCGGCCTCCATACTCTTAAAGAGGTCAACTATTGTGGCCCCGTCTCCCTCTTCCTCCTCCTGATCAAAACGGCGGGAGAACTCGTATCACTCTTTGAAACAAAAAGGGGGTCATCTAGTCATCTCTCTCTCTCAGGACCTCTCTTTGTGTTTGACCAAACCTGCTGCATTTCTGATCTGCCACTTTGCTCACTGAAGTTTTTAAGTTTATTCAAAACACTAACTACTTTTTTTTTTTTTTTTTTTTATCTTGCCATTTCATATCTTTATTTTTGTCCATTAGTTGGAATCATTCTTGAGTTGTTGGAGAGACAATATTACTTTTTTAAAGAAACACATCATGTTCATGAGTAGCTGCTTGACGTCTAGAATGTATAACTAGTCTTTTACACTCATTACATTTAGCCATGTAGTCATTACATTAAGCATGTTACTTTTAAAACCAGCTCTTAAATTGGTGCAGGGGATTATTGGACTTGATATCCAGGGTAGACTGACTGTCTTAATCACAATGTAATTTTTAATCATCTAAACGAAACACCGTATGTAATTCAAAAGTACATATTGTCTCTGCCTTTTTCTGTATTTCATTGTTAATCTTTTTTCTCTTCTTTTTCTCCTAGTGTTCCCATAGTGACAGTGCATTTTAATTTAGCCAATTCTACTGTCTGAAGCACTACATTTCTTTGTGTATACTGACCTTGTTTTTTACTTCCTTTTCCTTTTTCTCTCTCTCCTTTCTCTTTTCCCTTCTCCCTCTTTTATTTTAAAATCCCCTCACCTGAACTCTTGCCAACTGACTGCACGCCCCATGACCAATTGTTCCCTCTCTCCTCCTCCCCCCCTCTTCCATTCTTCTGTTACTACTCCAACCACTCCCTCTCCCACCCCTACAACTCCCGTTCCACTCCCCATCCATTGTCCCTAATTTGGACACCACCCACCAATTGAAACCACAACACAATATTGGCACCTTTTTGGTCCTTCTGACTTTCCTGTCATCTCTCTTTCCCCCCTCCTACCCTTTCTTTCCTCCTCTACCTCCCATCTACATCTTTCTCTGTTCCTCTCGACTCTTCCTCCTCACACCCTGTTGGAACCCTCTCCTCTTCCTCCTCCTCTTTCTGTCTTCTCTCCATTCTCTCCGTCCCTCATGCCTCTCCTCCCTCCATGGTACTGTGGCCTTCCTGTGGACCTCGCTGCCTGTGGCCTGCGGACATGTCCCGACTCCACTCCACTGTCCTCCGCTCCGTCTCTTTTCCCCTGTCCCCTGTCCCCTGTTCCCCGCTCCCCACCCTCCCTGCCCCGCTGCTCCCCCTGCTGTCTCTAAAGAGCGTTACACCACACTGCCTCTTTATTCTTTTCGGTACGTTATCATCCTTTCATCTCCTTTTTTATTACTACTGTTACCTGATGAGGTGGGCTTGTCTCGTCTCATGATGATGGCTTTTTTATTTATTTTTTTAAACCACTGATGGCTACAGAGCTATGAGGGGCGGTGGTGTCTGGTTTTTTTTTTGTGGGGTTTGTATGACCCGTTTTGGTTGTTGTGGGTTTGTGTGTGTGTGTGAGTGTGTGAGTGTGTGAGGAAAGCGAGATGAGAACACTACAAAAAGCGGCAGCATTTCATTTGATTTTGAACGGCTCCAGTTTACTGTCCACAGGCAATGCACGTTCATAGTTTTTCGTCTTCAAAGCCAGCAAAGCCCCTAGATGAAACACAGCCCTCCTAATAGAAATGTGGGGGTCATTTGGTTCAGAGATGAGGTGGGAAGCCGTTCCAAATCCTAAAGTGACACCCTCAGGAAGTGGATAAAAGCAAGCACTTTGTTTGGTTCCGCACGGTCCAATTTTAAGCCGTGGAAATTCAGCGAATTTCATTTTGGTCTGGTTGATTTCTCTGTGGTTGCCTTCAGTCACTTGGCAACAGTGCATACAAAATGAAATGCTGCTGCTTTTTAGTGATATTGAGCCGACATATCCCTAGGATTATGTCGCTGTATTATTGTTTTGCAGTTTGTCTCAGTTTTCCTAATGTAGGTCTCTGCATGTTTAGTTTACTCCTGCATGTCTCTCTATCAGGCTGTCTGTCACGTCTCCATTAGGCCCTGTCTGTCAAGTAATCAACTCTTCCTTTATTGTAGTTGTGATTGTACCAATCAAAACCACTCATTTTGTTTGACGCTTTGATTTTTTTTGCCTTCAAATCACTACCCCTGTCAAGCAAACCATTCAGCTGATATGTGTTATTGTTAACTGAAAAGGCTTTTGTAGGCTTCGCTTTTAGAGCTTTCATACAAAATGAAAAACCAGAAAACCATTAGAATAGTCTGATTCTGACATGAGTTATTGATTATAGACAGAATGAACATCATTGTCCCTGATTTGATGGTTCAAATTGTTATTGTTGCTGTGATTGGCTCTGTGGTTCGTGGGTAGGCTGTTTTGTTCTCACTTGGTTGTGATTGCATCTTGACACATCCTCTCTCCCTCCCTAGGTGTGTATGGCGATGTGATGAGAGTGAAGATCCTGTTCAATAAAAAGGAGAACGCTCTGATCCAGATGTCCGATGGCACACAGGCTCAGCTAGGTAGCTACGTACGCCCATCTCCACCAAACACTATTTGGTTGTCAAACATTTTCTTTGATTTGAGCAGTTTCTTTGATCTTGGTTAGTGCTCACATCTCACATCACATTTACCATACACAGTCTTGTGCTTTTGCGGAGTGGGGCTCAACTGAGCAAACAAGTCTTCCTTTGATAAATAGCTGATTGCTTGTTTGTTCCTTTTGCTTTTCTACACTTTGAAACTACATTAAAAGCAACATACAAATGATAACTTTTGCAATAGTGATCAATTTACAAGGAAGTACATTCCATGTGCAAAATGTCTTTGAAATCCACAAGCAGCAAGTCAGGGAGCTTGAGTGGTTGGATATAGTTAGAGTATTTACTCCCAGCATCTAGTTTGCTTTAGATCTGCAAGCAGACCTGGCAGAGGCTATGGCAACAGGGGCCTTTTTTTTTTTCACAGCAAATGGGAACGGGCCAAGTGGAGCCTGATAGGGCCAAATAAAATGATGACCAATAGAAAACACTTGCCTATTAGATTTGTTGTCAGTTGATCTATATATCAGTTTGCAACAAGGAAAATTGTGTGAAATAAATGATATAGCCTTGCTTGGACTCGAAGGAGAAACCAGTGATTGCGTGGCTTTTCAAACAAATGTTGATTCTCGACATGTTTGCCCCCAGCTATGAGCCACTTGAACGGCCAGCGGCTCCACGGCAGGGCCATGCGCGTGACCTTGTCCAAACACACCACGGTGCAGCTGCCCAGGGAGGGCCACGAAGACCAGGGCCTCACCAAGGACTACAGCAACTCACCGCTGCACCGCTTCAAGAAGCCTGGTTCCAAGAACTACTCCAACATCTTTCCCCCGTCTGCCACACTCCACCTCTCCAACATACCGTGAGTGCTGCAAGCATCTCATTTTCATTCTCATGCTACTCTTAACGGCTTTTGTGCTCTAAGCTTTTTCCTTTGTACTCGTGACTCATTTATTCTATACGTGTGCTTGGGATTAAGTAGTTGTGACATTATTTGGGATGTGCTAAATGTGCAACTCTAGAGGTGCATTTCATTAGATTTAATTATACCTCGTGTCTTGTTATAATACACCAGTAGACAAATAAAATGAGTAAAGGAAATGTTAACCCACCTGGACGTGTTGGATTGAATCATTCTGTCTTCATGCAGGCCTTCCGTGGCGGAGGACGACCTCAGGGGGCTGTTTGCCAGCTCAGGAGCCACAGTCAAGGCCTTCAAGTTCTTTCAGTTAGTCTCACTCCTATTTTACTGTTTCCTTGGCTTTTTGTTTCCTTACTTAAACATCAGTCATATTGGCTTTTACCAGCCAGTGTTTGAAATTCTTTCTTTCTTTGTAACGGTCTTCGACCTTGACAGCTAAAGTCTGAGTCAAGTTCGGGAAAAGGTTTCATGAGAAGTTTTTGGTTTTTTTCCCCCTGGTGTCTAAGTAAGGCATTTTGTATGGATATGGTGCAATGTGGTGCAATATGGTGCAAAGGAGAAAATTCAATTTACCAAGTCCAACACATAAAATGGTGTGCATTGCACGTAATAGTGGGCAACATGTGACATTTTCCAGAAGTTAACACTCTTATGTCTGCCTTTTTAGGAAGGACCGCAAGATGGCCCTGATCCAGATGGGCTCGGTCGAGGAGGCCATCGAGTGCCTCATCGAGTTCCACAACCACGACCTGGGAGAGAACCACCACCTCAGAGTCTCCTTCTCAAAGTCCACCATCTGAGTGCCCTTCACCCAAGTGCCCTCCCTTCCAAGTCTGTGGCCATCTGACCGCCCTTATCCCAAGGTTGCTGTCAGAGGAAATAGCCACCATTAGCCTGCATATTTATGGCTGCGTTTCTTTCCAGAATGCTGCTCCCTTTTCTTGTCGTTCCCCGCCATTAATTTGATCTGTCATCGGTGGTGTCTAAAGTGGGGTCTTGGCAAATGGGCAACATTCTGCAAGGAAATGTCTTATCTTGGAGGTGAAGTAGGGGCCGCTGATAGACTGTCACTTTAGACCAAATTGCTTAACAACTACACCCTCCACCATGGATGTATACTTCTGTGGATGAATCGAATCCACACCAGACACACTTCAGCATTCCTTTACCATTACTATGATACTTGTATGGATATATATCTGTGTGCCTTCTTGAATTGCCACTTTGAACCTATTGGGCCAGTCAGAGGGAGTTTGAGACAGAGGATTTTATCGTGGTTCGTAGACCATCAAGCGATTTTCTTTTTCTTTTCCAAATTCAATAATCATCTTTATTTTATCGTCTTATAAGTACCCACCTATTCGCCTTCGGGGATCCATACCACTAGCTAAAGTCACTTACTAAGGAAGCTTTTTTTTCTCTAATATCTTTCACTATAGTCTTGTGCCTTACTTTGCCCCAGCCAGATTGCCTTAAACATTGCTCTGGCGTCATTCGCAAATTACATGGCATTCAAAACACCTCTTGATTTTTATCAGCGTTGTTATTAGAGGGGGGGTGAAAGTGGCTCCTTCTGTTTTTCTCTGAAACAGAAATGTTTGAGGATTTGTGTGCATATAGCCCCAGTAAATATATATGTAGAAACTATGAATGTAAGTGAACTAGACGCCTATCCTTGCTAGGTGCTGTAGCTCTGTTAGGTGTGTTGTAGCAGGAGGAGAGGCGTATCCAGCCTTCCTGTCTTACAGTCCCCATCCGCCTTTATTTACTCCCTTTTTTCCTGACTAGAGGCCCCCGCTGTACGGAGGCCTCACTTAACCATATTATATTCTTCTGTAGGTGGACACCTTTTCTATTCCTCTGTATCTTTAATTTTTTTTAATGTTAGCATTTACACGTGTATCACTTCTATACTGTACTGATATCTATGTGTAGTGGCTGGGTTTGATAACAATCGCGGTGCCTTCACTTCCTGAGTTAGTATCTCTGAGGCTGAAAGATTTCCTGGCCTGGGCAGTTGACCCCGTTTACCTCTCTGTGTTTCTTACTCTACCTGCAAAGACGCCTTCATCACCCTTTTTTAGATTCAGGTAATCCTACCCCGTTGCCTTGAGAGGGCAGCTCGGAGGCATTTGTCAGTTGATGTTAATGGCAGTGTTGGTCAAATCATTGTGGTTGTCTGCCAGCTGGTTTGTGTTTCTAATAACCCAGTAGATATATATTTTTTAATATTCAGGACAGCAGGGTGGGGTGGACCTCCCTCGTACCCTGTCTGTCCTGTTAGGCTCCAGTCAGGTTCCTTAGTGCACTTTGCCTCCATGTTGGCACCATCACGCTGAAGTCTTAAACGTCGTCACATTCCTGTGTGCCTCCAGCACCACGTTCCACAGCCTCGACCACGGTAGTCTCGGGCCAGATACAGATGCGCTCTGTCTCTATTTTTGTACAAGATTCTTATGCATGGATTAACAAGCTTCATGTAGCTACAGACGGTTATTGCTGTTAAGGACCAAAGTATCTTCCACCCCTGCTGTTTTCTAGTGTTGTGATCTCTTGTTGTTTTTGTACAATCCTGCAACTCCACAAATAGACATGGCTTCAAATACCCTTTTTTTTTTTTTTAAACCCATTTCTCAGATACCTTGGACAAGTCACATGAAGTTAAATGATCTTATGAGTCACTAGTTGTACTGTACATTGTACCCCTCTTGTTTAATTGACTTTAAAACAAGCCTGCTTTGGTAGAGAATGCTTTAGAATGGATGCTTAATTGAACCACAGGTAATAGCTGTGATGTTGATGGTGTAGTAGATTATATATGCCTGTCCATTTTTTGTTTAAAGCTTTTATTTTTCATTTCTTTTTTATATCGGGTCGGGGGGTTAAACGTTATATGAAGCGGGGTTGATGGTTGTATATATTCATGTTTTTGTACCACAAAATCATTTGGATTATATCTACTTTACATTCAAAACATGTATATTTTGATAAAACAACAGTACAGACCTATTAAGCTCTCTTGAGCTGTAAAGACAATTTTTGTACCACAAAGACATTAAACCTGTCTGAACACAAAGTGTCTCTGTATGTGCCCCGCTCCCCCCCTTTGCCATTCTGTTCTTCTCTCTTGCGTCTTCTGCTGCCTTCAATAAATCCTTAGTTTGTTCCTTCTTTCATCTGGCCTTGTTTGGTTTCTGTCTCTTCCTCTTCTGTCTTGTGGAACTGCTGTTCTGTATCGGTTAACATCTCGTAACATTTTCCAAGTTTCCCATCCTGTTGACTACTGGTGGGTTTTTTAATCTTACTGTATTTCCAGCTTTGTACTCATCCCCATCTGAACCTTGACTGACTGCTCGTCTGGACCGAGCTCATCCTCCATTCCAGTCCCTTGGTGACTCATGGCTCTCATAATGAAAGCAAAAGGTGACAGGGTGGAGAGTTAATAATATGCATAGCTGGATATTTAATCCCCCACATCTCCTGTGCTCGGTTTTGACCTTTTCAATTAAGTAGGTATGCCTAATACACGGTGAGTCAGGTTACTATGGCAACCGAGTTGACGCATCTAAAGGGAAAAATAATTGAGACCAATGCAAACATGGTTATCGGGCGTATCTGGCATCCATGTTTATCAGCCAGTTCCTCCAGGATGTAAAAGGGAAAACGTTTGACACAAACACTGGTTGTGCACCTGCTGGACCACTAGGTGGAGGTGTTGCACTCTGGTGAAGAGGCTGTTGAACAGAGGTGACTTTACCTGCCACTCACACAATGTCAATAGTTAGTGGCTTAATCTCTCAAGTGCCTCCTTGTGCTTTCTGGTATACTTTTTCTTTTTTTTTAAACTTCCTTATAAAGCAGCAGAGGGGATTAAACTCAGATCTTTCATGCCTTTTGAGAAGGGGACAAATGAGAGGAGGAGAATCAGTCTAGTGGAGTCTGTATTTGTGCTGGAGAGGAGATGGATTTTGTTTTAATCCCAGGTGTTGTATAATCCCAGCACCTTGTTGAGTAGTGTCAATCAATTTGGACACAATGGCTCTTATGTTTTTGCACTAGCAAGAAATCATACTTTGAGGTCAAGCTGCAGCTAGGCAGCTCTCCATTTGAGGGTATTAGATCTAACATATGACATTGATGAGCATTTTAAACCTTACAGCACAAAAATATTAAAAGTCACGTTTTCAAGTGTGCTGCCAAGAAACGTTACCTCCCTCAGCCTGCGCTTAAACCTCTTTGCATTTCAATGTATCCTTGCCAATCACAAAACTTCATGGCAGGAGCTGGAGGCTTTGATGCTGCTTTGATACCTCAGACCGTTGTTTACTCGCAGCATCTTAGTATTTCACTCTGCACCAAGAGTAATTTAGAGCAGAGTGCAGTCTGCACCGAATTCTCATCGGGATATACTGAAATGCAAAGAGATTGTATAATTGGGTGGAGGGTTAACGCAAAGTAAGACGATATTAACACAGTTTGGTGATGTTTCTGGGTTACCGAGTTCTGGAAGTTATTGGCTTTCAAAAAATCAGCCAGGAAGCCTTTGAAACACAAATGGGGAGACTTATTTTCCTCTGTATCAAATATAGAAGTAGCCCCATTTTAACTGTTAATATCATCTTACTTTGCGTTAACCCTCCACCCAATTATACAATCTCTTTACATAGGGTACTTCTATATCTGATACAGTGGAAAATAAGTCTTCCCATTTGTGTTCCCGGACAGATGGCTTAAAAGATATTTATATTTTAACCTTGACACTCTTTAATGTAACATCCAGAATCATACAGCAAAAAGCCAAAACATCAAACATGTCACTGTCTCAACAGTTTTAAGTAGTTCAATGTGTGGCGCTTGTAACCATACCCCCTTTCTCCTCTCTGTTTCGGAGTCCTGCCTTATCGAGTTTCATTCTGGTTTCATGTGATTGAGTGAAACCATGTGGGGCGCTGATCCCTCCACATCTGGGAGCGTTTACTTGCATTAGTTTGTGGTCTCTAATCAAGCAAGCACTGGTGAACGCCGAGGCCGAACACCGAGCCCACACACTAACACACCCCAGAGCGAGCCTGGCCGGGGTGGCCTAGTGGTTCGAGACCGTACTGTATAGGAATGGCCACGGGTTTGGCGCCCGTGTTGAGCAAGAAACTGAACCTCATTGTAAAACGGTCTGAATAAGAGTCAGCTAAATATAAATGGGATTGTATTAATCAATAGCTTGAAAAGTGAGTCTTTCATCTGTGTTATTTACATTTTACAGCCGGGAGATAATTCACATGTCTGTAATTGATGTATCTCTTGACTTGAGTTTAAGTGGAGAGCAATCGCTGACTTAACCAACCAGCTATTCTGGGATTAAAGGCTCTCTTACAGAAACATACATCCACTCTCATGGCCCACATTCGCTGTGATTTAGCATCACTTAACACGCCCGTCATCTGAATTCGTGCAATGCTGTTTAGTCTAACTCAGTTTATGTGAGATTTAGAATTACTTTTAGAGTGACGCAGCCGAGGCTAAGGTGAATGATGTCTGTGGTCCATGGTAGCTCCCCTTAAAAAAGCCATCAGGAGACCATCCACCTGTTTACATATGCACGCCTCAGACAGATGTTGAATAATTCATCCAGAGAGGCGGACAACATGCAGCTGTATTTGGGTTATGGGGGTGCATGGGTTCGCTCCCTGCCTGAATTCATGCAGCCCAAATTATAGGCATTACTTTGCAGGCAGAGCGGGGCACTGAAAAACTAGGACACTTTGCATAAAGGATCCAACAGAGAGGCACAATAAGATGTGAAAGATGGAGCTGCAGAGTTTAAAATTATAACACGAGCCTGTTAGGATGAGGAACGTCAGGACAAGTCAGTCGGTCTCCCTTTGGGAAACCTTATTGTAGTTACTCCTGAGGGTTGGTACACTGCAAAAAAATACCATTTAATCTAGAATTGAGGTGCAAAATCTTATTTTTCTTGAAACAAGTGACACAATCTGCCAATAGTTTGAGATAACTTGACATGTTTCCAATCAACTTGCTGCAAGATATTAACACCCAGTTCTAGAAAAATCCTGAACAAGATGCATGTGCAAACACGTGGAATAACCTCCCCCTGTTGATTTCTTTCAATTAAAAAAAAATAGATTTACAATGAATATGAGACTGCCCACAACACACACATACACACTACCCAGAGTCAGGGATGGTAGTATTCTGTCAGACAGCTATCTGGAGGTTTATGGCTCAGAGGGTTTAGAGTCGGTGATGCCTCCGCTTGCCCTTTGGGCCTAATGGACACTGATGGAAAATGACTCCACTGTTCCACCGATCCATCACACGCCTTTACTCTGAGCCCATCCGTCAGTCCGCTCCTTTCAAACAGAAAGACCAGTTAGATAGTGAACTTCATGTAAGGTGCTTTACATTCAGATTGCAGTGCAAACTGATGCTTGTAGTGGTAATTAACCTCCAGTCGGTGATCACCATGAGGACAATCAATTTGTGTAACCTTTAAAAAACAAACTACTTACTTACTTATGATGCATACTATGAATCATGCTGTAAAGATTTCATTCAGCCCACACAGGTTAAACTAATCTGCAAGTACAAATGTGGGTAAACACAGATCAAGTGGGTTAGCTTCCATTACACCCCATAGTTGTGGCTGTAGGGCGCAGTGAGTCAGCCAGCGCCAGAGTCCCCAGAGGGTGAGAGGCACGGCGCGCGGCACGGCCCCGCCCGCACAGAGACACACACAGAGAGAGAGAGAGAGAGAGAGATGTGGAGAGGGAGGGGGTGGGGGGTTACTTACACTGAATCTGGATGCCGGTGAATGTTGTCGTCGCCGTAGGTGGAGGTTGCATGGGAGCGGGTTTGGATTGAAGCCGCGTGATCAATAAACGGGGCATCTAGCCGCGCCGCTCAGCTTGACGCGCCAGAACTAAAAGGCGCACCGCGAATGAAGTCGCATTGGATTAGAGCCAGCGGCAGCGGAGGGATCACCAACTTGAGATGCTGAGAGCCTTTTAGTGTGTGAGGAGGATGCTGCTGTCTCGCGTTTCCAATGTCATTTGATTTGCTTTGACAAAAAAAAAAAAAGAAAGGAGCGCGCTCGCCGTTTAGGGATCTATTTCCTTGAACTGCCATAAAGGTCAAGTGGATGTAGTTTTCAGTTTGGTTGAGGCTCTTGGTCAGTCAGCGAGGAGATTTCGTCCTGCGCTGTGAGCGGAGGAAAACAAAGCGTGTCTCGAGCTGAATGAACCAACAACCGCCGAGATCTGCAGGGTAAATAAATATGACGGCCGGTTTTGACGGTGTCTTAGGTGTGCTGCTGAGCGAAAATATCAACGTGAGTGAAATTCCAAATCTCGGATGAATTTCGGAGTGTGATTGTTATTATTTTTTTTGCTTCATTTTTTTTGGAGGGAGGAGACCCGATCCAGGTGGCGCATCTCTCCTCGGCTGCGCGTAATGGGAGAAAAGTTTCGGACCTTGCAGAGGAGACGCGCTCGTAAATAACATGTGAATGAGCTTCTGTTTATTCGCGGCCGACGAAGTTTCGAAGTGATTTTTTTTAACGATCCAGCATGACTTGAAACACCCCTCCGGCTGTCGGAAGTCGCAATTAAGCCAACGCTCCATGAACCACCGACCCCGGCTTGTCCAAAGACGCGCAGACGGACATTTAATGATCTAGAGAGGGTTTTCTGCCGGTGCAGCAGCAGCAGCGCAGAGAAAAGCCTGACCCCCCCCCCGTTAAGAGAGAGAGCGGTCCCGTTGGATGTCTGTGATGTTGTGCCAGCTCGGTCAGAGGTGTGTGATGGAGGTGGTGGTGCTGACCGTCCTGTCCTGGGTGTCCGTCTGGGCGGAGGAGAAGATCATATTTGACAGACACTCTGTCTACTGGAACAGCTCCAACCCCAAGTGAGTGTCAGTAGGAGTTATATGTGTGTGTGTGTGTGTGTGTGTGTGTGTGTGTGTGTGTGTGTGTGTCTGTCTGACTGACTGACAAAATTACTTTCTTGGCTCTCAAAATAAATAGAGGCTTTCCTAGCAGGCTGAACCTTCCCACATGTCTGCTGAAATCCAAACAGTACTACACATGTTATTTATTTCTTTAACGCCGTGTGTGTGTGTGTGTGTGTGTGTGTGTGTGAGTGTGTGTGAGTGTGAGTGTGTTTTTGACCATATCAGTCTATTTTCTTTTCAATTTATTCGCCTTCCCCTCCCTGGTTCACCAGTGGATACCTGTCATATTGCTGCTCTTTGAGGTGTGTTGGCTGAGTATTGTTGGTTTTTTTTATAGTGAGAAAGGAAGAAACACACATGCAGACACACACACATAAACACAAAGACACAAATGGAAGTGTGTGTTAAAGGCGTGTGTGTGTGTGTGTGTGTGTGTGTGTGTGTGTGTGTGTGTGTGCTGTGGATATTTTGTTCTGTGGCACAGGGAGCTCCTTTTGTCTTAGACAGACAATGAGGGCATCCTGCCTTCTCTTGTCATCAGTGTCTAGAGACTCTCTCTCTCTCTCTCTCTCTCTCTCACACACACACACACACACACACACACACACACGAAACCTTTACCTTTTTTTTGAGACACACATTATTTCTCTGTCAACTGCAAGTACGTGTGCTAAAAACACACTCATAAATAAACAGACACAGAAATATAAACACACAGAGGCTGCACTCTCTCTCTCTCTCTCTCTCTCTCTCTCTCTCGCTCTCTCTCTCTCTCTCTCTCTCTCTCTCTCTCTCTCTCTGTCACACACACACACACACTCTGGGCCTTTCTCATTGACATGGGGCAGAGCACACTGGGTCCGTCTGTCTAATGGTTTGTGACAGCCTGGCCAGGCTCTCTCTCTCTCTCTCTCTCTCTCTCGCTCTCTCTCTCTCTCTCTCTCGCTCTCTCCCTCTCTCTCTTTCTCTCTCTCTCTCCCTCTCTCTCTCTGTCTCTCTCTCGCTCTCTCCCTCTCTCTCTTTCGCTCTCTCTCTCCCTCTCTCTCTCTCCTCTCTCTCTCTCTCTCCCTCTCTCCCTCTCTCTCTCTGTCTCTCTCTCTCTCTCCATCCTGTCTCCCTCCCTCTCTCTTTTGCCTTCTCCCTCTCCCAGGTAGATAAATAAACAGTGAAAGTGCTCCCTCTCGCTTGCTCACGGCTGAATTAGTCCGACTAACGGCCCTGTCTCCCTCTGCATCACCCGCACACACACACACACACACACACACACACACACACACAGTGAGCTAACAGGCCTGTCTCTGACTGCATCACTTTTCCACAGAAGGCTCCTCAAATATTTAACAGGCATGAGGGAACATTCTCTCTCTTTCTGTGTTTTTTTTCTTCTCTCACTCTCTCTCACTGTTTTTCTCACCACCTCCACCACCTCCCCCCTCCACACACACACACACACACACACACATGTAAACGTCATAGGGTAAATTTAAGCTGTATGGACGGTTGTTGTCGGCGCTGCGATTCCGTCAGGGTCATATGAACAAGTTGAAGTAGAAAGGGGCACATCAAAAATGCATTGGTACTAAAGCAATGAATCTAGGCTCTGGAGCCCGGCGAGGTCGGTTCCCCCTGTTAGTCCCTGGCACTGTCGTTGGTCACGCTGCACCTTTTTCTCCACACACACACACACACACACTACACTTACTACACTTGTGAGGACTACATCCATTCATCCCCTAACCCTAACATAAACCTAACCCTAACGCTAACTTTTATAGGACACAAGTTTTGGGGAGATCGGCCCATTGATCAATTTAGCCATTAAGTGACACCAAGATCATCCATGTGTCCCCGGTAGATCGCTCACTGTGTTAACATGTTAACACTTTTTAAATACACTAGGTTGAGTTATAGCATTATCCTATATCTTATCGTGTTTTTTATATAGGTGAAAAATGAGAGTTTGTAGCTCTAAAGCTGAGTCATCTTAAATGACATGCAGTGTGGCAGTGTTGGGAGGAGATTGGTACATTTTACACAAAATAAGAAACCAAATGAACACGCTGGGTATTTCTCAGTATGAATTCTTGTGCCTTCTTGTTTGCTCAATTTCTCCAAAACAACAAACAGCTGGGAAAGCGAACAGCTGTGTGTCTTAATTGATGGAGCAACCTCAAGCAGCCAGTCCATCTCTGACTGCGGAGATGCTACTCTCTGTGCTCCGGAGAAGTTCGATCGCTCCGACACAACTCGGGAAGAACTTTCTTCACAAGGACAAAAGTATTGACTTGGCAAACTTAGAATTGATAATCAGCGACTGTTCTGAACTACCAGGGACTACTTTCCCTGTTTCTCTAGGAAGAGGAGGGAGGTGGTGGGTGATGGGGATTTAAAAATCACTGTGCAGCAGACTCAACACAGAGTGAATGATCTACCAGGGGCACATGGATAACTTTGGTGTTCGTCTTCTCCCAAACGTTTCCCAAAAACTTCCTTTCACCCTAAACCCGAGCCCTCACTCTGAACTAACCCCTTGAAGATGTGATGACCGGCCAAAACAACCTCACTTCGCAAAAAAGGCCTCACTCCGAATGTCTACAATGCATGAGCATAGCAAAACAAAATCAGACACACACACACACACACATGATGATGGTCCTGAAGGAGGACAGACAGAGTGTGGTCTTTGTGGTGGCACTGGCTGGCATGTTAGCGCCAGCCAGTGGAGAACTACTGAGCTAAAGAGGAACAAGGTATTGCTCTTTGATAGCGTGTGACCTGCTTTGACGTTCACCGGGCGACCGCAGACAGAAGGCGAAACCGTCTATGCTAAATAAAAACTTTCATAGCAGTGTACATGCAAAAACATAACTAAGGACGGGCTGGTTCCTGATTCATGTTGTGGCTGAATATGAAAGATGAAAACAACTGTAAGACTGTTGTATAAAATGCTGTTGTAACCATTGAACTGGAGCACACTCTTGGTAAGAGTGGCTGATGCTTGCAAGCATTAAAGGAGACTCATAAAGGACAGATATTGTGTAATGCTTTATTGAGCTGTTCACCACTTAGACAGTGCAAGTTCATTGCATGGATCTAGTATCCAGCCAAAGGTCCAGTTGTAACAGTAGTTCTGATCTATAGAGCGCAACAGTGACCGCCCACTTTTTTTACGGCTCTGGTTCCGGAAGTAAATTTCCCATTCATTTACTCCATTGACATTTCAGAAAATCCTTATATAAAGAGTGTTAAGGCTGGAACCAAGCCAACCAGCTAGACGATGAATCGTGACCATAAAACATTTGATTCTGACCAAACAAAAGATCGGAAAACGGAAGAAAAGGCAAAGGTACAAGACTGTGTACATAATTATTTTATGAAGTGAAGGAACTACTCATCCCATAAACCATTGCGAATGATACTTTTCCAAAAACCTCCAAACTAACGATAGTTTAGCGCGCTTCTTCTTGAATTTAACATTTGTCAATAGTATAGTGTTGATATTGTTGTTGTTTTGTGAGCGTATATATAGTTTTCATATAGTATAGTGTAAAGTGTTGTCATCGACATGGTACAGTGATTCGTTCCAGCTGCATAGGATAAGCAGCTAGCTAGGTTACGTTAGTAGCTAACGTTAACGTTAGCTGACAAGACGTTCGCGGGTGCGGTAAACATTTCCATGGTAACAGCGAGCTCCACCAATCAGAGACGTCGCTGTTACACTTTAGGATTGTGGGTAGTGTAGTACTTCTCCATGACATCGCGAATAAAACATGTTTTTCTCAAAACAAGGTTGATATCATACGGACTTGTGGCTTCTACAGGAGCATACACTATCGTTTCACAACCTACTAGCTTGTGGTGAGTCTACATTGGATGGTTACGACATTATGGCTGATAATCAAAATCCCTATGCAGAATATGAATGGGATTTTCACTTCCTGGAACCTCACTGTTGAGCTCTATTGGAGTTGCATTGTAGTACATTTGGGCAATAAACTCAGAGCTGTTGTCGTCTCATCATGGTGAAATAGTACTACCTCAAAGACTCCTCTCTCATCTGTCTTGCCTGATTGTACATTTTCTGTGTTTCTGCTGCTTTTCATCAAGTACTTTCTTCTATCCATCTATGGAGAAACAGGTTTATTTGTAGGCTTTCGTTGTTATATGTACTTTTTTGGCTATCATGAGAGAAACTGACAGTTCAGTAATTATTTTTGCTAACATTATACCTGTCAAGTTACACAGCTAGTGTGTGTTGTAGCTAGCTAATGTTAGCTAACTATAACAAAGGGGAGTAACATGCCTTTTAATTTCTATTACAGTAATAGACGATTGAGTGTGTGTTTCTCAAGCCTCTGTCCCACTCACCTCCTCTCTGGGATGCTACGCTGACCTGAGTTCAGTTGTTAGTGCTGCTGTCTGCCTGCTCTTCATTATGTCTCTCAGACGAGCTGGGGCTGAAGACCCTGACTGACCCTCACTCTCTTTCCCCTCGACTCCTTTTCCTTCACTTTTTTGAGATGATCTATTACCCATAATGCCATTTCTTACATATTTTTTTCTACCTGTTACTAAATGTGTCACTGCTTGATATGGATAAACCAAGAAACATAAAATTAGTTATTATTCAAGAGAGGGTGCCATGCAGTATAAATTGCCCCCAACTCTTTATATCAAGGGCTCTGGCTCTCAGCAGGCCATTTCTTTCAAGGTCTTGCTGGATAATAGAAAATGGATGAGATAATCCAATTCAAACAGCTCCGGCCACTTTTCGGTCACGGTGGGGAGCGGCGCAACTCACACACACACACGCCGAGTGTTGTCCGTCCTCCCGTCGAGATATGTGCCGCCGCACAGCCGCACGAGTACGGCAACGCATTATCACAACAATACTCCGACTAGAGAGCAGAATCTGGAAACAACCCAGACCCACATAAGGGGATTTATATCACAGGAAGGCATATAGGAAGAACACACACACACACAACACCCACACCCACACACACACACACACACACACAAAATACATATACCACACACACAGTCCCCTTCCAGGCCTGCATTATAAAGCTTGCAGGTGAGGGGCTTTGTTCACCCTGAGCAGCTAATGTGCTCAGAGCAATGGGTTCTTCTCCACACACACACACACACACACACACACACATGCACGCACACACACACAGGCTCGATGGTCCAGAAGGAGTACCTTATCTAATCCCATGGTTTATCCTTCAAAAGACTTTCTCTTCCTTTTCTTCTGAGTTCCTCCTCTCTCCGTTCTCTTCATCTCTCTGTCTTTGAGGAACTCTGTGTCAGTGAAAAGCGGTGATGGTTGACGACACTCTCATTCTATGGGACAGAATCTATCTCCTCGGAGACGCATGCACGCACGCACACACACACACACACACACACATGCACATGCACACCCACAGAGCCTTTGAAGGAAACAAAGTGTTGCACACATGCACTCTCGTACGTATACCCCATATACTGTACATAGATACAGGCATGTGCACACACACTCAAATGCACATACACACACACACACACACACACACACACAAACCCACATCCACAGTGTCTTTTTGTGGTGTCCCCTGTGGCGTCCAGTGATATGTGTAGCCTCTAACGCATCCCCAGCCCTACCACACACATACAGACACACACACACACACACACACACACACACACACACACACACACACACACACACACACACAGATTTGCATCCAATTTACATGTAGACTCGCACTCGCCCCCACAGTTACTGACAGTTTGTCAGACTCAAACCTGCCCCTGGGTTAAATCTATCTTCCACTGCCACCACCAACCCCCTCTCCATCTCCCTCTCTCCCCCCCTCTCTCTCTCTCTGTGTGTCTCTCTATCATGCTCTCAGCACCCTCTCTCTCTCCTTATCTCTGTTTGTCTCCCACCCTCTCTTTCTCTCTCTCTCTCTTTCCCTTGGGATAGGGTTAGCATGTTTTCCCGTGCGTAACTTGTCCCGAGCGCGGCTCCCATGGCCTCGGGCAGCAGCTGCAGAACACACATGAAGCGACAGCACATCGGGTTACATGTTCTTAGCGTGTTCTACAGGGTCAGACCATGTATGAATCCTAGTTGAATGTCAACACTCTGCCATTCATGGAGAACGAAGAAGAAAAATCCATTTAGAGAGGGTTAGAGAGGGCTGCTGGGCCTGCAACACATCGGTCAGCCTTTACTTACAATAAAGGCAACTTACTGTAACTTCTCTGAGAGGGCTTTTGATTTTTCTTCTTTTTTCCACCATGTAGGACACTTCACCCTCCAGTGAGCACCTCTTCACGACAAGCTGATGGCTGTTCAGCCTCGTGTGCTGAGTACCGTACAGCCTGCTGTCAGAGCTTGTAACAATTAGCGCTGTAAATGAATCTGAGATTGAAAAATATCTCCAGTCTCCAGATTTCATTTCTCCGTGGCACATCGGACATCCTTTCCTTCACCTTTCGGATTAAAGATTTTATTCTTCCCCGGAAAAGATTTTTTTTTTTTTTTGTCATCTCCATGCATTGCTTGCAGACAGTGCCCTTTTTCAGATTTCCACCCCCTGCCCCAGAGCGTGCCTGCGCATGCTGTTGACTGCAAAATACCATCTCCATTTGATCTGCCCGGAGAAAACTGCGATGGCCTGTTTAGTATGTCGCTAGCATGGCGGCTGCGATATGAAATGTTTACTTACTTCCCCCCGCGTTTGATTGTTCACTCAGGGAAGCAGCTTGAAAGAATGAGTAGAGATATTACTGCTTAGCGTTGCTGCTTCTGTTGCTACCTTCCGCTAATGAGGTTTGTTGATGATAATGACTGTGGCAATGATGGTGATGATGATGATGTAAGGGCTCCGAAACAACCTGGGGAGATCCCAGGAGCCGTTGTTTTTAATGAAGAGAGAGAGACACCGGTAGAGCCAGGCAACGCAGGAAGACAGAGAGAGAGGGTTTAGATAGAGAGAGAGAAGGAAAGAATTGATATAGAATGGAGAAGGAGGAAGAGGAAGGGTAAAATACGGAGATACAAGCCCAGAATATGAAAGGCGGCCGACTGCGCTCCACATAGGAAACAATGGGTATTGTCATTCCTGCTCCATTCCTGTTCCTGCTCCCCCTCTAATACTTTTTTCCTCACGTCCCGGTTGGGTGTGCTGATTGTGTTAGCCGGGCGTAAGAATAGGACTCTTTCAGTTCTGTCGGACTAATGCGCTGATGGGACCCCAGCCTCTCGCTCCTCATACAGACCAGCAGGAGATTGATAATAACACTTATACTACTGTCTGGCTACGCCTTTGACTGGCCCTGAGAGACGGGAACGAGAGAGAAGTGTGAAGGGAGGGGGGGGGAAATAGAGAGATCGTCTTGAAGGATTAGGGACACTCAGAGCATGAATATGAAGAAGGACAAAAAAACGAGTGTATAACACAGAGAGAGAGAGAGAGAGAGAGAGAGAGAGAGAGAGAGAGAGAGAGAGAGAGAGAGAGAGAGAGAGAGAGAGAGAGAGAAGAGGCCATCAGGGTTTTTTTTTCTTTCTGTTTTTAGGAGCAAGCTGCTATATATGTGAAAGTAAGGGAGGTGCAGTAATGGAGGAGGCATGGAGGAAAGGAAGAGGGAGGAGAGGAGTGAGAGAGAGAGTGCAGGGAGAAAGAGGAAGAGGGGGAAGAGAATCAAAGGAAAGGAAGAGATGCAGAGGAAAGAGAAATTAGGTGGGAAAAGAGAGGGAAAGTGGTGGGAGGAAGAGGTGGGGAGTTGGGGGGGGGATGAGCAAAGGGAAAAGGAAGAGTATTTGCACCACTCTGGAAGTATGAGTCAGGCAGGCATACAGCATAGTGGGAGAGAAAGCAGCAACGTACATGGTTGGTTGGGTCTCAGCAGGTGAATGTCGAGGGTCTGGTACTACAGGAGAAACACACGGCGTTAGCATGGAGATGCGCTGGATGTTAAGGATGCCCTCTGGCGCACCACGCAGCTCTCACAACGAGAACGCTGCCATCTAAAATAGAGAAGGAGAGAAGTTGTGTCGGAGGGATGAGGTGAAGGATTGATGTCTTGCTCTTGTAAACGCCCCGTTTTCCACTCGGTGAGATGAAACTCCGTGAAACATTTACTGTCGGACCCCGGCAACAACTGATAACTTTGCCAGAAAATTCTTCGTGAGACTTCGCCAACCAAGTTCATCTTACAAATGTTGGACCCTGTGTGCGGGAACAACGGGGTTACTTTCTCTCTGTGATACTACACTATCGCATCCAGAGACTCTTGGCTTGCGCTTATGTGTGTGTGAGCGTTTCAGAAATAATGAAAAACAAAAGTTTTTCATCTTCATCCAAAAAAAAATCCCCAGTAGATTTTGAGCAGAAGGAGTGGAGAGAGAAACAAAGGAAAAAGAGAATGCATCATTTGCATTGTAATCCATCAGACCCGCTATGATCGGCCCACTACCCTGGTATTATCCAAGCAGGGGGGGCTCTGTATACAAACCCCTCATTTTGGGCGCTGCTAACAGGACATAATAAGGCAGAACCAGCAGATGTTGCACCACTCTCTGATTTTGTCATTAGTTAATTATGCCCGGTGCCGGCTAACCAGTAAACAAACCAAGTCCTCTGATTGCTAAACACTCGTCTCCAGGGTGTCCGTTCGTATGTGGCCTTCTGGTTCAGTGGGTTTGGCTGAACTGTCCCTGTAATCCTCACCTGTAGAGTAATCCCCACCTGAGGTCTAATCCTGAGATTACTTCAAGCAACCCTCTGAGAGCCTGATAGCAACAACTGGCCACTAATCTGATGGGGAGACAGAGAGGAGCAGAGGAGATGGAGATGATGATGATGATGGTGATGATGATGATGATGATGATGATGACGACGATGATGATGATGGTGATGATGACGATGATGATGATGACGATGATGACGATCATGATGATGATGATGATGATGACGATCATGATGATGATGATGATGACGATGATGACGATCATGATGATGATGATGATGACGACGACGATGATGATGGTGACGATCATGATGATGATGATGACGATCATGATGATGATGATGATTATGATAATGATGATGATTATAGAGGCATGATAGAGATGGTGATAGTGATAGAAATGGTGATGATGAAGACGAGAGTGAGGATGATGATAGTGATGATGATGATAGTGATGGAAATGGTGATGATGAAGATGAGGGTGAGAATAATGATGGTGATGGTGATGATAAAGACAGTAGTTGTGATGTTGATGATGATGATGATGATGGTCATGCTGATGATAGTGATGGTCGTAGTGATGGTAGTCGGTGATGATGATGATGATGATGATGATAATGATGATGGTCATGCTGATGATAGTGATGGTCGTAGTGATGGCAGTCGGTGATGATGATGATGATGATGATGATAATGATGATGGTCATGCTGATGATAGTGATGGTCGTAGTGATGGCAGTCGGTGATGATGATGATGATGATGATGATGGTCATGCTGATGATAGTGATGGTCGTAGTGATGGTAGTCGGTGATGATGATGATGGTGATGATGATAATGATGATGGTCATGCTGATGATAGTGATGGTCGTAGTGATGGCAGTCGGTGATGATGATGATGATGATGATGATGGTCATGCTGATGATAGTGATGGTCGTAGTGATGGTAGTCGGTGATGATGATGATGATGATGATGATAATGATGATGGTCATGCTGATGATAATGATGATGATAATGGTGATGATAATGATGATGGTCATGCTGATGATAGTGATGGTCGTAGTGATGGCAGTCGGTGATGATGATGATGATGATGATGATGACGGTGATGATGATGATGATGATAATGTTGATGATAATGGTTCATGCTGATGATAGTGATGGTCGTAGTGATGGCAGTCGGTGATGATGACGGTGATGATGATGACAGTGATGACGATGATAGTGATGAAGGACTTCTGAATCACTCCCTCTGGGCGGTACCCTCCCCTCCTCTGGCCCCACTTTAAAAAGAAAAAATCCCTCCCTCTCTTCCTCCCACCAACTCCCCCCTCCCTCTCTCGCTCGAGGGGGGATGCGGGAAGAGGAGGAATCAGAGAACTCCATTAAGATTCTTCTTCTCTCCCCTCTTTTGCTCTCCGTGGAAAATGAATAGGGAGAGAAAAGATGGGAGAATATTATTAGGTGGTTTTTTTTTCGCAGTTCTGTCTTTTCTTAAAATGGAAATGGAAAATGAGGAGATTCTCCGCCGATGAGATTGCTCCATTCTTTGAAGCATCACCCCTAACCCACTCACACAACCGGAGAGAGGTGTTACGCCACAAATGAATCCGGGCTTGATCACTTCTTCTTCTTTTGTGTCCCATTTATATGTGTATATATATATATATATGTATGTGTGTGTGTGTGTGCCTGCCTGCATGCTTTCTCATGTGGAAGTATGTGTGTGTGCATACGTGTGTGTGTCTTTTTCTGCCTACTTTGTGTGTTTAGATGTGGCTCAGGAGTGTGCAAGTGGGTTGGCTTCAGGAGGAAAAAAAGATCCTTATACCGATTTGAAGAGCCTAATCAGAGGCTGGCAATTTTTCCTCAGCTCTTGTGTAGTTCTAAGGCAACTGCTGGGCTCCTCATCTTTCTTCTCCCTCCTTTTTCTCCCACCGCTCCTCTCCTCTCCTCTCTCCTCCTCTCATCCCTGATTACTGAAGGGGCTGCAGGAGGGCTCTGTTCTTCACCAGGCTTCATGTTGACGTCCTTCATAGCTTTTCGTAGCTGTAGAAGAATGTGCATCCTCTGGAGGTATCAGTTTCGGAAACAAACAGAGCTTCTGCAGAATCTGTGACTGACTGCATTTGTTATTTTCCACCCTAGCCGTGGTGAGGGTGGGCAGGCGTGGGTGACGTGAGGCCTGCAGAGCCACCAATCATCCACAGACAAAGGCAAAGCCCGAGACAGGAAGGAATACAGTACGGAGAGAGAATACCAGAGATATATAAATGTACTGTAGTGCATCATATCTGCCTAGCAAGCACTATGGCTCCCCAGAGTCTGTTATTTCATGAGATAAGGAAGAAATATGTTATGCTATAATTGGGTAAGTGAAATTGCTCCAAATGAAATAATTTCAAGTAAACATAAAGATGCATCAAACAAAAAAAGCTGCCAGTATTTATTAAGAGTGCAGTCATGTGTCTTAATGGGACTAATGTCTACAGCAAGCCGTTACGTGATCTGTGAGGGTAATGACTACCAAAAAAATGGCATCAAATAAAAAAAAAATGGAAAGAGGGATGCAATGGAGCCAGAAATGTGGAAAGAGATGGAGGGGAAGAAAAGAGAAAACAGAGCAGAAAAAAATGAGATGAGAAAAGAAGGGGGGAAAGTCAAAGATGATGGGAAAAGAGGAAAGAGAGAGAGAGAGAATTGACAGGGGGCGTGTATTGCTGTCTTTGGGCGCAGTGAGGAGTATAGGCTGTGGCATCCGCTAGTGGTGCTGCATACTCTCTGTTTGATCACACACACTTCAAACGCCCTCTCTGACTTCCTCTTGCAGAGAGTTAGTTGGGAGACGGGGCGAGCGGGTGTGTGTTTTCGTCTCTCTCGCTCACTCCCTGTGTGTGTGTGTGTGTGTCTGTGTGTGTGTGCTCAGCTGTATGTTTGCTGAGGAAAGCGTTATTGATGTTTTGTTGATCTAAAATGGGTCGACCCTAAACAAAACAAGCACGGCGTCTACAGTGGCTGGGATGTTGACTGCTGTAAACCGCGGCTTCATCGGGGGGCTGCCGAATCTATGAATAATGTTGATAAATAACCCTATGTGTGTGTGTGTGTGTGTGTGTGTGTGTGACTTTGTGTGCTTCGCCGTTGCCTCATCCGTCATTCTCTCTCCTCTATTATGTGGCTCCCTGTAAATCAGACTGTGTGTCTACTTTGTTTCAAGTCTTCATTCCCTCCATTTCCTCCCGTTCTGTATCTCCTCGGTGTTTCTGGGTCCTAAAGAGCTCCGGCTTCCGGAGAGCTCGTTAGGGCCATTAGCAGGAAAACAGTCAGAGAGTAGTTCGGTGTCTGCTCTGATATCGCTGACCTCTCCTAGATGAATCCATCCACCGGCTCAGTCCAGTCAGTCCTGCAGTTCCTCTGCGTGCACGTTGCTTCCTCATGCATGTTGCATACTGTACACACTGGCTCGTTATGACTTCTTTAATTTTTCTCTATTAAAATCATTATTACACAGCCGACCTGTCACATAAAAGTTTGATTAAGAACATTATTGAAGATTAGACTGATGAATTATTGATCAGCGAGGTGGGAAGTCTGTGGGGAGTAGATTAGAAGTCACAGTGTGTGTGTGTTAATACATGTACATGAGTGCATGCGTGCGATCATGCATGTGTGTGTGTGTGTGTGTGTGTGTGTGTGTGTGTAATTGAGCATGTGTGTGTGTATGCCTGTGTGTGATCAAGTGTATGTGAGTGAGATCAAATGTGTGCATATGTGATGGTGTGTGTATGATCGAGCATGTGTGTGTTGTGTGTTTGTGTTTGATGGAGTGCGGTGATCGAGAGTATGTGTGTGTGGGTGTGTGACAGAGAGAGAGAGAGAGAGAGAGAGAGAGAGCAATAAACCCGCTGGGAGATGATGGTAAGACGATGGTTCTATTAAAGACAGTCATTTAGGATGCTCTCTGAAGTTACAGCTGAAACTTTTCAGGTTCAACAAGTCAACAGCTCTGAGTGACGTTGTACCTCCAGAGCTGAACCGTAGCACTGGGCTTCATAATAATCACGCTTGTTACGTTGTTGTGTGCACACCGTCATTGTGAACGGCTGAACTGCAGCCATGTTCTGATCAGTTGGTCACATTACATTGTCAGGGAAACAAAGAATTGCAGAAATCTGATTGGCTGTTGATCCAATCCAATCCAATCCAACTTTATTTATAAAGCACATTTAAAACAACACAGTTGACCAAAGTGCTGTACAATCAATCAATCGTAAAAACTTAAAAACACAATAAAACACAAGGACCAGTTTAAGAGACAGAATGACAGTAATATAAAAGCAACAAGACCAAACAAAAAGAAAAATGCAACTCTCATACTGAGTTAAAAGCCAAGGAGTACAAATGTGTTTTGAGGCGAGATTTAAAAACAGACAATGTAGGAGCCAGCCTAACATGTAGAGGCAGCTCGTTCCAGAGTTTGGGGGCTACAACTGCAAAAGCGCGATCTCCCCTGAGCTTAAGCTTAGCCTTAGGTACAACCAGGAGCAACTGATCAGCGGACCTGAGTGACCTTAATGGAACATATCGCTGTAAAACATCAGAGAGATAAGGTTGAGCAAGCCCATTTAATGATTTGTAAGCAAACAATAAAATCTTAAAATGAATCCTAAAACGTACAGGGAGCCAGTGGAGGGAGGCCAGTACGGGGGAAATGTGCTCTCGCTTGCGCGTTCCTGTTAAAAGACGAGCTGCAGCATTCTGGACCAACTGCAGGCGTGAGAGAGAGGCCTGGCTAACACCAACATACAGGGCATTGCAGTAGTCAAGTCGGGTCGTGATAAAAACATGTATAACCCTTTCAAAATCGGCAAACGATAAAAAAGACTTGACCTTCGATAAGAGCCTCAGCTGGAAAAAGCTAGATTTTACCACAGAATTTATCTGTTTGTCCAATTGAAAATCACAGTCCATTATCACACCCAGATTTTTTACAGTGGGTTTTACATATGATTCCAGGGAACCCAGGTCCATATGAAAAGCGTCACAGGCACTACTGGGTCCAAACATCAGGATTTCAGTTTTACTGTCATTCAAATTTAAAAAGTTTAAGGCCATCCAAGCTTTGATGTCCTTGAGACAGTCCATCAAAGGTTTTAAAGAGTTAGCATCTTTCCGTTTTAAAGGCAAGTAAATCTGTGTATCATCTGCGTAACAGTGGAACGAGATGCCATGCTTTCTAAGAATAGACCCTAAGGGGAGCAAATAAAGGGAAAAAAGGATTTTTTGATGAGTTGATGGCTCGTTGACCGTCCACACGTCGGCCAAGTTTCCCTGGTCGGCTCAGCTCCATAGGAAACGAATGGTGACTTGTTGATCGCGTTTCTGGGATTAGCAGCATTGAACTCCACCCTGTTCATGCGCAGCACACTGAGTTTATATCATTCACATGTCTATAGGTTAACTCTATTTAAGCACTAACAAGTCGGTAAACCTCATTTCACAACTGAAAAGGTTAAGTGGGTTTTTTGTCACACGGGGTGATGCATCCAGAGAGTGCCTGCGCGCTTCATCTTCATAATTGGAAGCAACCTTTGTACCCCGGGTCCTAACCACTCTCTCTCACACCGGAGCGTCTGGGGAGCTGCTTAGCCGACAACTCCGAGTCGGGTAATGAGGAAGGTAGTTTCACTCTCGCCGAAGCGTCTCCTCTTTCCCCCAAACGAGCAAAGTCAGCTTGTGTTTGTTGATAGCGTTCTGCTGTGTCACTCAGCTGTGACACCACCTGCCACCCGCCTGCATTCGAATTATTTGCCAGCCGAGCAGCCGAGCGCTCAACATTTTGAGTGGAACGCGAATTCATAGACTTAATAGGAAAAATTATGAGATATCCCCGATTCAAATAAAGCACCGCAGATCAGATCCCGTCCCTGGGAGGGGTTGCTCGCTCGGCTAGCCCCCTAGGCGATGCTCATGGCTAGCGTTACCGAGCCTTCAGAAGACAGAGCCGATGAGAGAGAGGAACCTACACTCGGCAAGACGCTGTTCATTGTCACATGTTATTGGCAACAGCCGAGAGTGAAGGAGGCACTATTTTCCTACCCTCGGTTAAGCACTGCACTCGATCTATTATGTATATACCGCGTGCTTGTCTGTGATGTGAAGAAGAATTGTATTTACGTATTTTTGGAAACTCAACCTCAACATATTTTTCTAATGAAGACTCCTTTTCCCCCCCTGCCATTGTTCAGTGCTTTTCAGTGATTTCCTCTCCACATCCCCCCGTTGTGTGTACGAGTACGATTGGGGCTGTCAGGAGAGCACATATGCATTCAATCTTCTTCTGCGTCTTTCAAAACACTTCCATCTTCAGCGGTAACGCCCTTGCACTTTCTGTGGAAATGTGGAAATAATAAAATGGGTCTAATGTGAGTGTGTGTGCATGCATTTGTGAATGTGTGTGTGTGTGTGCGTGTGCTTGCCGGTGCACACGGATGAGTGAGTGTGTGCAGAGTGAGCATTAAGTCTGCGGGGAACGCTTGATGAGCCGGTGATGATTCTATTAAAGATGGTTCTGAAAGCTAACTGAAGTTACTGCAGAACACAAACCCTCTCCCCCTTCCCCCCCTATCCCTCCTATACCATTAACTCCCTCCAGTTGATTGGCGTGCACATGCCCTGGGGGTGCAGGTCCTCTGTGTAAAAGCATCGTAGCATTAGCATCTTCGTCTTACCAAGCAAATGAGGTGTTCTTAGCCCTGGGAAGGTTTCAGGGCGGCAGGTCGGAGCGGTGAGTGCAGAGTGCTGTTGGTTCAATCAGGAAGCGCTGGTGGAAGTCCCTGTGACAGCAAGCATTCGCCCTGCTGAAGTGTCCTTGAACAAGACGCCGAGTCCCTACCAGCTGCAGGGGGCGCTGCTGTGTAGCCGGCCCTGACCTCTGACCTCCCTGTGGAGGAGGGCAAGCCAAAAGACCCAAAAAAAGTCTTAAAAAAAGAAACTATTATGTGAAAATCTTCTAACTTCTGTTTTGGTCTCCTGTTATTTTATTTTATTTACTCTGTTTTTACCTAATTCCCATGAAACCCATCTGTTTTTTTCTTGTTAGTTTATTTGCACAGTGGTTAATCATGGAAGTGTTAAAAACAGTGAAGAAAAAATAAGAATTTGTGCAGGTGAGCTTAAGAAAAGCCATCTCACCTCAAAACAAATGAACAAACAAATCAAGAGGAGAAGCAAAGATACCGCTGAGTATGCAACACAATGCATAAAATGACAAATGAATTAAAGTAGATTCCAGTAGCCCAGATACTGTGGTGGTTTAGAAGAAACCTTCCTCTAACGTGGTGCTGCTGCTCGTCGTTCCCCCCATGTTCTTCTTAATGTGCTGAGTAAATTTCAAGGCCCTCGGTCCCAGTGATAAAACACACAGTGATAAAATACAATAGTAAAAAAAATAGAGAGATGACGATAAAAAGATTTTTTTTAAAACCCCATGAGGCTGATAAAAAAACATCTTACATCTCACAAAACAAACAGCAAAGCAAGACGACAAGCAAAGAAACTGAATGGGATAACATCTAAGGCAGCATCACAGACCCAGATCCATGTTACGTTCCAACCTGGACAGCTCTCAATCTGGAAATAAACCTGTTTATCTATTAATTCCCAAGAGGTCGACTTTTTTTCAGAGAGGTGAGGTCTTTCTCTGACAGCTGTGACAGACAGGTAGACCGCTCAGTCTGTTGGTTTGGCGTCCACGGTGAGAAGCAGATCAGATCCCCGGAGCAGTTAAGGTTGCAATCGCTGCCTTTTTCTACCAAATGGACAAATCTGATTCATGGTCGTGCTTTTGGGGGAAAAATCTGCCCAAATCAGTGGTGTGTGCTTGCATGCATGCTCCCCCCCTGTGTGTGTGTGTGTGTGTGTGTGTGTGTGTGTGTGTGTGTGTGTGTGTGTGTGTGTGTGTGAGCGCATGCATTTCCCCCTCTCACACCCCTTCCATCCGCAGAGGAAAGCACACTCTTTGAACTGTGAACCAATGAGCATCACAGCAGCAGCGAGATGTTGCTAGGAGCAATTCCTATATCCAGCTGTGGGCCTCTGTGCACACATGGAACACACACACACACACACACACACACACACACTCAAACGAACACGACTATCCGTCTTAAGGCCATGCTGTGGAGGTGATAGACAGAGTTTAAGGACAACCGGCCCTTTCTTCTCCTCCCCCCTTCTCCCTCTCAACCTCCTCTTCTCTCTCCTCCTCCTCTCTGCCGGTATCACAGGGTAACATGTTCTGTATCAGGAACACATTATTACCAACTTATATCACTACCATCTCTCTCTCCCTCTCCCTCTCTCCCTCTCTCCCTCCCTTTCTCTCTCTAATGCATAGAGACAGGGCTGGATGTATAATTCATATCCTTTCTGCCAGCCGTGTTCATCTTGTGTGTGTGTGTGTGTGTGTGTGTGTGTGTGTGTGTGTGTGTGTGTGCACTACCACATACACAGGCCGAAGAAGGGAAGCGGAAGGAACAGGCTATTTGAGTGTGTGTATGTTTGTGTGTGCATGCTGCATGCTGTGTGTACCTTTATAAGTGTATAAATCATGTAGGGGCGTGGGAACGTTCGCAAGCGTACATAAGATGCCGTGTTTCATCACGCGGCTCGGGGGTCGAGGGCAACAAAATAAACATTTGACGTCTATTTTCCTGCGGTGTGTATTTTCTTTTTTACCGTTTCGGGATTTGTATTTATCTCCACGCGCCGTACCTTTTTACCTTTCCCGCGGTCGAGGCGCTGGTTATGAAACTGTAAAAAGCAGGCCAGCGTTTGCTCTCCAAAGGCAGACATGCTTCTGTGAGCCCGAGTCTCTCTGAAATAGAATTTGGGAGGGCAAGACCCACCTCTCTTCTCCACTCAACCATACACTCACTCATTCCCTCTGGGGAGGAGAGAGAGAGAGAGAGAGAGAGAGAGAGAGAGAGAGAGAGAGAGAGAGAGAGAGGTAGTGAGAGGGAGGAATGGGAGAGGTAAGGGAGTGGGAAGAAAGAGAAAGGGATGTAAAGGGCGTGAAGTGCAAAAGAGGGAAAGGAAAAAGAGGGGAAATGGGTGGCGGATGTGGGGAGCAAGACAGGAGGGTGAGAAAAAAAAGAGTGGATGGCTGACGAAGGGTAGGAAGGGTGAGCAATCGGCTGATGCAGATACAGAAAAAGAGGAGAGAGAGAGAGAGAGGAGAGCTGCAGGTGCAGAGAGCAAAGCGATGGAGGGAACGTGTAGAGCAAATAAAAAAGAGAAGAGCTAGGACAGAGAACGAGGCACAAAGAGCAAGGGGACATGTACTGAAAATACAAGAGAGAGAGAGAGAGAGAGAGAGAGAGAGCTCGGGCCACGGAGGCAACACGGAGAGTAATGCAAGAGAGAGAGAGCGAGAGAATGAGGAGAGAGAGAGAGAGAACTCAACACTTTCCCCTCTAATGGGTGAGTGAGCATTGGGAACAGTCAGCTGAGCCCCTGTCAGGAGGAGAAAGAGCCTCGACGAGCGAGGAGCTTTACATGCACAGTTTAGTTTATCGCCACGCCACCGCAGAGAGCCGGCTCTTTAACGGACGGCGAGCAGAGCAGGGAGGGAAGAGGGGGAGGTAGGGGGGGAAGGATGTTTCAGATGACTCACAGGAGGAAAGTGTTCCCAAGCTTGTTCGGGGCCACGTCGTAGTGTATAGCCCACTTTGGTGATGCGGCTGACTTAGCTCTCCGTTTGATGAATGGCAAACGGGGTAGGACGAGGAAAAACACACGCTTTGATTTTTTAAAGAAAATGCCTCAAAACTAGTTCAGGGTAGCTCAGTGCTGCTGGAGCTCTATTTCTATTTAATGGGTGAGGGGGCGGAGCGGGGGGGGGGGGGGGACACATCAAAGTAGGGTTGATTATTGAAAAGCATGAGATATTATCACTGCCCTGATGAACAGCTTCACAATGTAAGATTGTAAGTAACACCGGGGTTTCGGTGTTTTTATTACTTCTTGGGTGTTTTTACTGAAATCAATTGACCGTGTCTGATTCTATTTAGAGAAGTGAATGGCATGTGCAAGTGTCACATATTTCTATTTAAGACGGCCTCCACTGTAGCTAGTTAGTCACTTTAATGGAAGAGGAGAGAGGAAGATGCATCGACTGATTTGGTACTGATTGATTTTAAGGAATCAAAAATGTCACAAAACCTTCAAGCTTCAAAATGTAGCATAATAGTTCATGCTTGTGTCCTCCATCCATCCTCCATCTATCCTCCATCTATCCTCCATCCTTCCTTCATCTATCCTCCATCCATCCTCCATCTCTCCTCCATCTATTCTCCATCCCTCCATCTCCTCCATCTATCCTCCATCCATCCTCCATCTATCCCCCATCTCTCCTCCATCTCTCCTCCATCTCTCCTCCATCTATCCTCCATCTCTCCTCCATCTATTCTCCATCCCTCCTCCATCTATCCTCCATCTATCCTCCATCCATCCTCCATCTATCCCCCATCCATCCTCCATCTATCCTCCATCTCTCCTCCATCTATCCTCCATCTCTCCTCCATCTATCCTCCATCCCTCCTCCATCTATCCTCCATCCATCCTCCATCTATCCCCCATCTATCCTCCATCTCTCCTCCATCTATCCTCCATCCCTCCTCCAACTATCCTCCATCTATCCTCCATCCATCCTCCATCTATCCCCCATCTATCCTCCATCCATCCTCCATCTATCCCCCATCTATCCTCCATCTATCCTCCATCTATCCTCCATCTATCCTCCATCTATCCTCCATCTATCCTCCATCCCTCCTCCAACTATCCTCCATCTATCCTCCATCCATCCTCCATCCATCCCCCATCTATCCTCCATCTATCCCCATCTATCCTCCATCTATCCCCCATCTATCCTCCATCTATCCTCCATCTCTCCTCCATCTATCCTCCATCTCTCCTCCATCTATCCTCCATCCCTCCTCCATCTATCCTCCATCTATCCTCCATCTATCCTCCATCCATCCTCCATCTATCCTCCATCTATCCTCCATCTATCCTCCATCCATCCTGCATCACAACCACAGACTATTCTTTAACATTGCACGGTCAAAATGAGTATAGTGTTGAACAAAACTCTCTGAAGCCAACAAGTTACAAGGCCATTCCTTGTAACTGGCAGCACCTGGAAATAGAGGTGTTGGTTGGAGGAGCAGAAACAATGGCTACATGTGTACAAGCATCTCTCCTGACAGGATGCAGAGGGGCGAAGAGGGAGAAATATCCAGGGAAAATGCTTCAATGGAAAAAAAAAAAAAAGTATCTTCCATCCAGTTTAGTGTTTCCTTGTCAATGTAACTAAATAGCTCTCTATTTAATGGACAGCAAACAGAGGGGAGAAGGAGGGGAGAGATACATCCAAATAGGGCTGGATATTGAAAAGTGATACCTGGCTCGCTCGACAGCAGCTCTCTATTTCATGGGGAGCAAGCAGACGGCGGAGGAGAGAGAAAGATACGTGGCAGATGCTTAAAAAGTGTCTCCAAGTCAATTTAGTGTTCCCGTGCCGCTGTAACTAAATAACTCTCTATTTTATTGACAGTAGGAGAGAAAGAGAGAGAGAGAGAGAGAGTGAGATGCTTGAGCGAGGACTGAAACGGAAAAAACGAGTCACTGGAGATGCAGGAATCCTCTCATCCTCGTTTGTGAGGTCTGGAATTTGCTGCCGCCGCTATCAGATGTGGATTAGAGGCAGATCACAGAGGAAAGTCTTTTATCTCGTTCACTTACTGAGCTGTTATTAAATCATCCGTGTCCTGGAAAGAAAAACTCGTATCTCCCCCGCTTGACATTTCCCTTCAACCAATTAGGAACTAATTAGGAGTGTAAAAAAAACGACGTGTCATTTTTAATACGTCCGCTCGTGTATTAATGTCTAGTTAAGGGACAGTAACACATTTTTTTACGTGCGTGTTTGCAGCATATTTCAATGAAAATGTCGACATGTGTGGTTATTAACGTGCGTTGCGTTCAAGAGTAACTGCTGTGCCAAAGTAGACGGTGTTGAAAATGTTTTATGTGATAATAAATCATCTGAGCAAAACTGTTATGTGGGATTTTCAACACGACCTTGTAAAATGTTATCATATTTTATTATTACGCAATATTGTCTTTTTATACTGCAATTAACTGCTGGCTTCATCCCACACACTGAAAGATTTGCACGACCCTGGGACCGAGCACTGACAGTTGCTGATGATGTGCAATAACAGACTGTTGGGAAATAAGGTTCTGTCTTTTCAGGTGATGTGAGGTTTCTGCAGGACACTTTTGGAGTTTGAGTGAATAAAGCAGCGAGATACGTACACACCATACCAGGGATTAGAACATCATTAGAAACCGCCAGAAACCCATCTGCACTGCAGTGGGTTTACCAAGTTCAAAACAGGCTGATCCTGTCATAGTTTCAGCTACCCACCTACGCATACACACACACACACACACACACACACACACATATACACACTCAGACTTACACATGCATGCATAGACACGACGGTGCTGCAGATTCATAAAACACAACACGTTCACACACACAGACTCACAAATGTCACTTGCATTGTAGCGACCCAATTTTGCACGCACACACACACACACATACACAAACACACACAGTCACAAATGCACGTGCATGTAAATACACACTTGCACTGTGCAGATATATAGCACACGTTCACACACACAAAGATATTGCGATGGGAATTTTATCCCATATGTATGCTTATGCCTATTAATCGTGCTGAAATGTAACTGCAGGTCAAAGGTCGCAGTGGAAAACGGCTGTTTCGTGGAATTGAAACTGTTGTATGTGTGAAAGCAGAGTAAAACACAAAGAGAAACACTCGCGATCAGGAACCGTATAGGGCAAAGGCAAGGTGTCTGAGGTACAGACACACACAGTGTCTTCACAAATGCATGTGCATGTACGTATACACACAGGCTTGCACATGCAATACACACACACACACACACACACACCCTCCAGAGGGGGTCCAGAGGAAGCTGACAGCTGCTGTGGGTGTAGAGACAGCAGAGGGAGGGGAGGCGGTGTTTTCTCTGAGTTGGTAGACGGATCTGACTTGAAGGTCTGGAGGAATGCGGGAGCTTTCCCAGTGGAGCGATGCATGGATTCCCTTCTTCTTCCTCTTCTTCTTCTTCTTCTATTGTCTTCCCTCTCCTTCCTCATTTCCCCTTGCTTCCCCCTCTCCTTACACCTCCTTCATTCATCTCTCTATATCTCTCCCACGCCATCATATTCTGTTCTCCTGAGTATTTGCATTGATGAGTTTTCCTACCCTTCTATGTGTGTGTGTGTGTATGTGCATGTGCATGTGTATGTGTATAAAGTTTGTGTATTTTGTATAGTGTTGTGTGCCTTTTATCTGTGTATAGAATTAGTTTCAGTTTCAATTAGATTCAGTAGATGTTTAGATATTGTGTGTGTGTGTGTGTGTTTGTCTGTTTGTGTGTGTAGTGTGTGTAGTGTTTGTTCACTAGAAACAAATAGTTTCAGTGCCAAGAACTTCTCCATTCAGAGGATTCCACTCCGTTCCTCCCAGTTGGTGTTTGTGCCTCTGCATTTACCTTTCTGCTGCAGAGTGTGTGTGTGTGTGTGTGTGTGTGTGTGTGTGAGTGTGTGTGTGTGTGTTTGCATCATGCAAGCAATTAGCCCTGATCCAGGAGTCTTTTCATCGTATGGGTTTTTCCCAAAGGGTCCTGTCCTGCTCCATTGACTTTCACCGTCCTTTTAGAAGACAGGTGTACTCCAACATCTCCATTGAAATGAAATCAAAGATGGCTGACAGACGCCTCAGATTTTTTTGTTGGCACTCTGCTTCCGAGCAATATGCAAGCTGCTGCCTCCGGTGGGCGAACGGTATACTGCAATTGCTTTTCTAATAGCCTAGGTGCGCAAGCTTTTATTACCTTGACAGAATCGAGTCATCGGTCAATTTAAAATATGTCTGGTCCAAGATGTGGGAACTGAAAAGCAGACCACCAGTGCCAGCAGCTTTCGTGCTTGGAAAAAAAGTGTCTGTCAGCCATCTTTCATTTCATTCCAATGGAGATGTTGGCATATACCCGTCTTTAACAAAGTCTAAAAGTGTGTGTGTGCATAGGAGATGTAGTGTGTGCCACCGCGGTGAAAGTAGACAAGTGAAGGATTACAGACATCTTCCTGGGTAAGTGAAATTCGACTTCGTTTTTTTTGTTATCGGTCTCGTCGACGTTCTTACGGGAAAAAGTCAATGGAGCAGCACAGGACCCTTTGGAAGAAGTACAAACCCCATACGATGAAAACTCCCCAAGGGTCCTGGATCAGGGCTAGCAAGCAATGAGACTGGTTAACTAGGCATTAGTGGTTTTTCCATGCACTGTCAATCTGAGTCTTGTTAGAGGCTGTTTTAGCTCTACTAGACTCAATCAATACACTATAGGTATTCCCTTACAAGACATCCATGCACACACACACACACACACACAGAAATTGCCCAGTCAGCGACTATATCCAATCAAGAACTGTTAAGGAAGATAGAGAGCCGTGTAGAAGTGCAAGATGTTGCTGTGTGGTTGCGTGTGTGTGTGTGTGCGTGTGTGTTTGTCTGTTTGTGTGTGTGTGTGTGTGTGTTTGTCTGTTTGTGTGTGTGTGTGTGTGTTTGTCTGTTTGTGTGTGAGTTGCTTGGGCGGAAGAGAAAAGCATTTAGAGAGGTGTTGCCCCTATTAATGAATGGAGCTGCTTGAATTCACAGCTGCTAATGCATCAATAACCTTTTAGTTTAGCTGTCGATATGTGCATGTGTGTGTGTGTGTGTGTGTGTGTGTGTGTGTTGGGAGTTTTGGAAGTTCAATAAGTTAATAAGTTTCAAATGGGGCCGCACGGTGAACAAGTTGTTCACCAGCTGTAAGGAAATAGGAAGGGTTTCGTTCCAAAATGCTCGAAAAGTCGATTGATGTGTAGCGTCGAATCACTTCAAAGTCAATAGTTCAAAAATATTGGTGATTTCATTTAAAAAAATATATTATATATATATTATTCTATAGATTATTTCAGTATTTTGCAGCCAAAGGTCTTAAAATTGCTTAAAATCTATTTCCTTCCTAAATGACTTTCACTCTCATGTCAGCGGGCACTGTGTTAAATAGGTTGCACTTGTTCATTTGCTTGTAAAGGTTATGTGTTTGTTGCTATACGAGCATACCGATGTTGACGGTGTCCGCAGGGCGCCGCGCGAGCGATTAAAAATGCATTGTATGCTATTTGTGGAGCTGCAATTTCAGTGTTATGTGGGGGCTGGTAGTTTATAACATGACCGCACGTCATACCCCTGTGTGTGTGTGTGTGTGTGTGTGTGTGTGTGTGTTATGGCTGCGGTGCGGCAGTTTATGTGTGTGTGATGAGCATTTGACTGCTAAAGACCTGAAGAGCCGTGAATCAATACTGCTAATGAGAGTCTTAGAGCTGGGAGAGGAGGGATAGAAAACCTCTCACCCTCTTCTTTCAATTTCCCTCTCCTTCCCCTCCTTCCTGCCTCCCTCCCTCCCTCCCCCTCTATCTCCCCCCCCCTGTCTCTGTCACTACGCTCCTTCGCTCTCTTCTTTCCCCATTCTACCTCCCATCCTTGCGCTTTTGTGGGTTTTCGCAATTTTGTCGCTTTTCTTTCTCTCTCTCTCTCTCTCTCTCTCTTTTGCCCTCCGTTCCGTTCCTTACACCGGAGGCGGGGTGGGGGTAAACCACACCGCCGGCTCCCTCTCCAAAACGCGCTCGCGCTCCGCTCCTCCACTCTGACAAATTGAATATTCCCTCTAAACACTTTTTTTTTTCTTTCCAGCAGTTGGAGGCATCTCATGTTCTGCCTCCGCGGCTCTGCGAACTTTAACGTCAGGCCCTCTAAACTCACAAACAGCCCCGTTATCCATACAGACATCTCCGGCGGCGTCAAGATCCCTTAAAGGAAAAGAGAGAAAGAAAAAAAAAAACACACCACCCATCTAATCACTAAGTTAAGGAGATGCTGATGAGTGCAGTCAGCAGACGGGGGGTTGGAGAAATGCGAGTTTAGAGAGATGAGGCTCCGCGGAGGTGAGGCGCGTTTGATAAATGGCTGACTGGGCACGGCATCGTTTAGAGTTATTAATAAAACACAGACGCTGTATCGATCCGCGAGACAGGCGGGGCACCGCGCCGGTAGATATGCTCTCTCTGATATAGATTTACATATGGCCTCTGTTCTCCCGTATGGATTTAGTGGCAAAGCTCGGAGTGTTTCTAAGGCTTTGAGTGATTAGGGCTGCCTAACCCGCTACGGAGGAGGGAGGAGGGAGGGAGAGGAGGAGAAAGAGAGGATGAGAGGATAGAATGACGGAGGGGGGAGAAGGCAGAAGAGAGAGGAGAGAGATGCCCCCCATTCCCAAATCAACTTTGCACTCGTGGAGAGCTAAGCGGACCGGACAGGTGTCAGCGATACGGTGAAGTCTCCCTCCCGGTGCAACTATCAGGGGGTAGAAGCTGTCGGCGGCGCGTTGCAACTCCTAATCATTTTTTCTCTGACTTCCCCACAATTTACCGGGGGCGTCGTCGCCATTCATCATCTTCCGCCAGACGCCTTTGTCGACCACAAAGGAGTTCTTTACTTAATTTACTGTCATTAAGACATTGTTTGCATATAAATCGCGCGCATGGCCGGTAATGAGTCAGGCCGTAAATCGGTGGGAGGGAGCGGGAGAGCCGGGGCTTTCCGTCTTTGTCTCGAGGAAGAAGCAGATCCCATGGCTGAAGTTCCCCACTTGCTTCCACACACACACACACACACACACACACACACACATAAGCACATGTACACAAGCATGGCCGATCTCCTTTCCCCTATGAAGGCACGTGCAGGGGTCCAGGGATCACCCAGAATGCTTTGCCCTGCATTGTTGAGCTGGTCCTTTCAGTGCATTAGAGGGGGGTGAGAGGCTCTTCACTGCCAAAAGATGGGTCAGGCCCTTTCACTGCCAGCATCCTTCTTTCACCCAGGCCTCTGTCTCCCAGGGCAACTCTCTTTCTTGTCCCTGTGTATGTGTGTGTGTGTGTTTGTTTTTTGTGTGTGTGTGTGTGTGTGTGTGTGAGGAGCGAGAGAGCGGAAAAAGAGTGAAAGAGGAACATGAAAGGGAAGAGCAGGCTCGATGACTCGCTGCCAAACCTTCTCCAATTTCCTCTCCACGACTAATCTGATTGGCTTCTCCGGTGCTCTGACTGGTGAAAGGAGAGCGGGATTGGACGAGGCCCGGCAGGAATTGAGCAGAAAATGGGCCGGACTTGGCCGGGAACGTTTGGGATGAGGCAGGAATTTGGGCAGATTTCCCCCTATAGATCTCTCATGATGTGCATGTTAGTGTATGTGTGTGTCTGGGAGCTGGTATATATGTTTGTGCGAGCCCCGGTTGTGTGTACCATGTCATTCGTGTGTGTGCGCAAGTGTTAGTGTGTGTTCGCAGATCCGCATGAGCCTCCTGTTGGATTGAAGGGCAAGAGGAAGCTTTAGATTTGGAGGAATAAAAAGGGAGCGCAGCCAGGGGAGAGAATGAGAAAACTCTATCTCCGCTCACCCGATTTGGGATTACCAAGAAAAGCAGGGGGGGTTGTCGGAAAAGAGGGGGGGAACCGGAGAACGACAGAGAGAGAGAGAAACACAGGGAATTAGAGGTGGAGAGAGAAACAATGGTGCCCTGATTGAGTCCGACTGAGCCAAGCCAGGTGGAGGGAATCAGAATCAGGTTAATCACCAGGTACACGACCAGATGCGGTCCCATGCTGCTCAATGGGAGGAGCAGGGGGTTTAGGGGTTTCCTTCCCTCTGGGGCCGTCCATACTGGAAATGTATTCACTCTGGGTACAGTGAGGAGAAAACATGTCCACCAAATGCAAAGTTATGTTCTGGGAATTTACCTTGGTGAGTAGCTGCAGCAAACACTGACACACTGCCCTGTACAGTAGGGAAGCAACAGTAAACGGTCCAAATCCAGAGCACAATACGATGCAACGCGCTAATAAACTGCCGGAGAGAGAGAGAGAGAGAGAGAGAGAGAGAGAGAGAGAGAGAAAGGGAGATGAAGCGGCAGAGGTGAAGGAGAAAAAAAAAAGAGAAGAGGATAAAGGAAAAGAGAGGTGAGAGAAGCAAATGAATAAATAAAAGAGACACGCTCGCCAATCCGTCGGAAGAAAGGAGCGCGGATTAGGAGGTGTAGAAAGGCGGAAAAAGAGAGCGGGGGGGGGGGAGGGAGAGAGAGAGATAAAGAGAGAGAGAGAGAGAGAGAAGTGGGGGGGAGGAAATAAGAGAAACAAAGACCTCACAGTGTTAGGAGTGCTGCTGGGCATCCTCAGAGGAGAACAGAGCAGACTCCTTTGTAGTTGGAGAGGGAGCGCTAGGTCTTCATGGATGTGTGCATGAGCTGCTCCTAGAATTAGTAGCTCCCAAAGGTCTCTCTCTCTCTCTCTCTCTCTCTCTCTCTCTCCTATCTATCTCGTCCTCCATCTCTCCCGCTCTCTGCATCCACCTATATATCTCTCTATTTATCTCTCTGGCTCGCTACCTGTATCTATCTATATCTTTTCTATCTCCACCACCTCCCTCGCTCTATCTCTCACACAAACACAATCTCACTGTCTCTTCTGCTGCTCTCTCTATCTCTACACACACACACACACACACACACACACACACACACACAGAAAGAAACACCAAAATAGAAAAAAAAACACACACACACACACAGTCATGCACGAGTTACACAAGCATATGCGCACGTATAAAGACAAGCCAAGTGTTTTTCTCTCGCCGATGCTCTCACACACACACACACACACACACACACACACACAACAGGCTTTTCCAAACCTGGCTTCCTCATTGGGTCCCACAGGTGCAGCAACTCCACATCAAAACACACTTCTTCTTCTTCTTCTTCTCCTCCAGACTTCTTCTCCCCTCGTCTTTGTCTGGGAGAAACTAAAACTAAAATCCACAAACTGAAATTGACAAATCACTCACAGCGTGTTCTTCTACCTGTGCTCTGCCCTGCTCTCTCTCTCTCTCTCTCTCTCTCTCTCTCTCTCTCTCTCTCTCTTTTTTTTTTCAGCTTTCTGTCTCTCGCTCTCTTTCCCCCTTGTCTTTCTTATTTCTCTGTCTCTCTGTGGAGGTGTAGATGGAGGAAGATGGAGTGTGTGTGTGATGGAAGTGATGCTCTAAAGGCCCGTGGACAGGTTACCTTGAGAGGGTGGATATCTGGTTTAGGGAGAAAACGTTCCCGCCAGTCAACGTTGAGTGTTTATTTTTTTCAAGGACAGTTGGCATATTGAATTGGGGTCCTCTCCAAAAACCTCCTCACCCCCTCCTCCTCGCCCCTTTCTCGCTCCTCTTGCTGCTTCCCCCTCTTACCCCGCCCCTATTCAAGAAACTTGGCATGGAGACAAGAAGCAAGGAGTGCAGGGGAGGGGAGGGGGAATTGGGACAGCGAGGGGGGGGTCGGTGGAGGAATTTGGAGGAAGAAAGCGTATCGGTTGCACCTAGAGAAAGAGCCCGGGGGGCAGTGGGCAGAAATAGGATTGTTAGCAAGGGGTTACAGTGGGTAAGTGTAAGTGTGCAGCAGCCACCGAGCTGGAACAGGAGACGATAAGGGGCGCGCTCGCTCTGATGAAGAGTCCCCCGCTGAGCTATCGGTCCGTGAGGGGTCGGATTTTGGGGTTTTGTTTGTGTGTGTGTGTGTGTGTGTGTGTGTGTGTACGTGTACTTTGCAAGCCTGTGTGGTATTTGTGCATGTGTGTGTATGGGTGTGTACATGTGTTTGTGTGCATGTTTATCAGTGTACGCGGCTCTCCAAAGTCTCTGTGCGCACGTCTGTCAAATGTCTGTGTGTGTGTGTGTGCGTGTGTGTGTGTGTGTGTGTGTGTGTGTGTGTGTGGTCTCCTCCCCCCCCCACATCTGTTTATCTCATTGTATCGGTCCCAGCAGTAAGGGCATGTCTTCAGCGAGTCCCGGTCTGCCCATATGTCTGCTGTGATCCGTGAATAACTCTGCCTGCCAGTCTCAGACAGGGCCGGCCCTCCGCTCTGCTCCACACCGCACTGCACTCTGAATGAGTGACACACACACACACACACACACACACACACACACACACACACACACACACAGGTATCCACACAAACTTGTGTTGCACGTATTCACACACCGATACAGATCCACGCACACACACACGCACATTGTAACTCACAGGTAGATAATTAGTGTAGGAACAACATCACACACACACACACAACCCAGTCCCTCAGAGATAATTGATGCAGTAACACAGGCACACACACACACACACGCACACACACACACACACACACACACACACGGCGGCCCCCCCCCTCGCCCTACTCTCATTTCCTCCAGGTTAGAGGACACCGGGGTTTTTGACATTGCCCGAGCCGAGGGACGTCGTTTATAAGCTTTAATAAAGGCAGGTAATAAGGGGTGAGGTAAATAAGGGGTGAGGTTAATAAGGGGTGAGGTTAATAAGGGGTGAGGTTAATAAGCTCGGGGGGGGGCTGGAAGTTGCGAGGGTTTTGAACACCGGAGCCGGGGAGCGGAGAGACCCCGGGTTCAGGCAGATCAAAGTCTTACATCGAGATTACTCCTCTTGGAAAATAAAGCAACTTGGCAGCAGCCTCCCTCTCTCTCTCTCTCTCTCTCTCTCTCTCTCTCTCACTCTCTCTCTCTTTCTCCTCTCTGACTCTAATGACGATCGCGGCAATTAGCACTTCAAAAGCAGCACGAGGGTTTTTCTCCGGCTATCTTTAGATGCCAGTAGGCGTCTTTCTGTCCTTTCTGTCAATAACGTTCACAGTGAGAGAAGGGAGAGTTTTATGAGTTAGCGGTCAGTGTCACCTTTAGCATCACAAGAATCATTATGGACGTTGGTGCAGAGGTGAATTTGTGTGTACGGGACTGTATTCTTCATCTAGTGGTTTTGTTTTTTGTTAGGAGGAAGCTATAATGATATCACCCTCGTCGTCATCATCATCATCAAAACAACAGCAGCACCATCATTTCATCAGCATCATTTCATTTCATTTCATTCTCTCTCTGCTAGAGTCGTGGTGCGTTCAGGACCGCCGCGTCCCGTGCGGTGGGAGGGTGGCGTGACCCTGATATTTCGGCCCAGACTGTCTGATTGCCGCTGATTGAGATGAGATTGCAATAAAGCAGCGCTCGCTACAGAAAAGCCTTATGATTTCCTCCCGCGCTTCGTCAGCTGTACAGATTGAGCCGCTGTTCATTATTATGGAGAGGCTGTCGACTGTTTGGGGAGTCCAGGAGGGGGGGAGGGAGGGAGGGAGGAGACGAGGGGGGAGGAGATGGAGGGAAGGAAAAGGAGGGGTAAATCAAAGCAAAGTTTGGTAAACTTTCCTGAAGGTCGTCCGAGAGCGCGGCTGGGACGGGCCCCGGGGGGGAGGGCCAATCAAAAGACAGCTTTGTCAACCAATCAAACGCCCCGGCAACGTATCATCTTCAATCGACCGACGCCGCTGCGGAATAAAAGAAAGGAAGTGTGAGCGAGGGTGCTTGGCTCTCTCAGAAGGTGGGTACAGAGAGATCCTAACCTTTATCTGTCTGCTTTATCAGCGACTTTGACCTCCACCGCTATTAACATGCCTTTCTGACACCACACACACACACACACACACACACACACACACGCGACACAACACTTAGAAATACACTCTTTATTTTTCTCTTCACACACACAGGACACACAACATTCAAGCACACACAGAATGACAAGCACACACACACACACATGTATGCACGCACACACACACACACACACACACACACACACACACTGCTGGGAGCGATGGGGCTGTTTACATAAGGCCTTGCCCCTGGGAAAGCACTGTCATGCTGCCAATGCTGCCAGCAGCGAAAGAGAGAGTGATAGAGAGAGAAAAAAGAGAGGCAGAGTGGGGGAGTGGGGGTGAGGGGGAGGAGGGGGAGGCGATGGAAGATAGAGCTTTGCCAGTCTGATGTGCTCATCGCCTGGGGGACTGGTGGTCACTCAGAATGAGGGATGAGGATGGATGGATGGAGGGATGCAGAAAAGGAATACGAGATGAAAAGAGAAGTGCAGTTGAAGAAAATCTAAGAAGAGAGAGAAGGATGGATTTGGATGGATGAAGAGATATTTGAGGAGGAGGTGGGGGAGAGAGAGAGAGAGAGAGAGAGAGAGAGCAGCCAAACTAAGCGGGGCAGAAGAATGGACCGACACCCAGAGAACAAAGGAGGTTAGCGGAGAGATTGGCAGGAGGGGAGGACGGAGAGGCGAGAGAATGTAAGAATAGAGAGGAAAAGAGAGAAGAAAAGATGAGGATAAAGAGGGAACGGCGGAGAGGGAGGGGAAGAGAGGAGGAGAGGAGAAAGAAGAATCCCAGAGTCCCCTTGGTTCAATGCCGTTCCTCTTTGAGGCTCTTAATCTATATGAACAAACGCATCGCCTTCATGTTCACACACATACAGGCCGAGCCTTCATGTCCGCACTCAGGGCTTGAAATAAAGTTTATTTATTTAGCCGGGAGAGAGGGGGGAGGAGGGGGGAGAGAGGGGGAGGGGGGGAAGATGTACCCAAGGTCAAAACCACTTAAGTGTGTCCCTCTCTCTTCTTATGTAACTCGTCCTCTCTCTCCCTCTCTCTCTCTCTCTCTCCTTTAACCATCTGAGCCCGAATACCCCCCCTCCATCTCTCTCTCTCTCTCTCTCTCTCTCTCTCTCTCTCTCTCTCCCTCTCTCTATCCAGGCTGCATACTAAGGCAGACAAACACACACACACACCCACAAGCAGGCATACTGAAACAGGCGGGAGTGTATCGATTTAGCATGGTGTGCAGATTCCCACCACTGTCCCCTATACACAGATTAAAGGGAGAGGAGAGGAACACACACACACACACACACACACACACACACACACACACACAGCGGAGCAGCTTTTTGCTCTCCAAGCTTTTTCCATTATCAGTGGAAGTATAGTCATTATGCATATTCACTTAACGCACATTTCTAATTAGTTCTCAGGCGTAAGTGGATGCGACGGTATTTTCTAAACACGCAAGTTTATAAGAGCAGCTTTTAGATTTCATTTAACAGGGAGGTGTGTGTGTGTGTGTGTGTGTGTGTGTGTGTGTGTGTGTGTGTGTGTGAGGTGTGTGTGTGTGTGTGTGTGTGTGTGTCTGTGTGTGTTAGCATAATGTTCATTCGCTTATGCCACAGCTTTTTGAGGCTCTCAGCATGCCAGCTGTTATCCCCTGTTGAGGGACTGCACACACACACACACCACACACACACACACACACATCACACACACACACACACACAAAATACATATACCTACACCTCACATGTCACACCCTCTTTATCTCAACATTATCAGTCGGTAATGCGCTTCCATGTTTTCCTGCAGGGCCGTCCCAGTGTGGTGTGTGTGTGTGTGTGTGTGTGTGTGTGTGTGTGTGTGTGTGTGTGTGTGATCTCGCTCTCCTCTGATACACTCTGTTCCCAAGCCTCACCATTAGCGGCCCGCTGGACCCTCAGAGATACTCCGACTGCTAACCCAAGAGGAGCTTTTACTGGCATGCAACGCTCCGCTCCATTAAAAGCATTTAAACTTATTTTTGAGAGCCCGACAGTCTTTTCCTCTTTCTTCCCCGACTTCCTGCACGCAGCCCTCCATGCAAAAGTTTTTGGGCTCTTCTCCACTGTGGCGGTGCATTAAAGGTATTTAGACCGCGGGTTCCCTGAAGTATGGGTTCAGGATCGAACATGAGTCACCAGCCAATTTCTGATTGGTTCCCACACAACAAGAGTAGCAATAACATCTTATCAGCCACAGGGCAGGAGAGCGAGCTTTTCATTTGGGTTTCATTGAGGATAAACCTGATTGAACTGATTTTAAAGATTTTACACTTTAATCTAGCCTCCAATCTTCTCAGTAGGTCAAAAGATTTGGTGTGGGGATGAACTTCTGATCTATTCATTCCCCGTTTGGTTTGTTTGGAGTTGTTTTTCTCAGTTAAGCCCAATTTACGTTATCTAAAGTTTGTGATCTAGATCATTGCTATATTGGGTAAATTAGTCAAGCCTGGCTAGCTGGATCTAATACCTCATTTCCATTACACTGAAGCAGACGGAGCTGGAAAAAGCCCAGTTGGTTCATTATGTGTTTCCACTGTGTACAGAGCTAACAGGGCTAATGTTGTGTTTGCCGCTACGCCGCGGTGACAGGATGCTGTTTGTCTGTTACGCTAACTGTGACTAAGGTTAGCCGATTTGCTAAGAAGCTATGAGGACCGGTGTAGTTTTATGTGTCTATATTCTGTTCTGTAAATGTACGTACAGAGAGCAGAGTTAGCTAACAGAAAGAAAACATCATTACCCATCAGCTCTATTTATGATGATCATCTTTTGGCACAAGCCTCGCTAACAGACATCAATATAATTGGTCAACATGGTCTGTTCTGATGTGCCATCGTCAGATTATTAACCTTGATGGTAATAATGAACCCTCACTGATCCCCAGCCAATACTGTGTTGCACTTTGCAGTCAAGCCACATGGCCACAATTTCTGCAGGCCCTGTCATGAATGCACCACTCCTCAGTGACTTGTGTTGTTAGAAACTATTACAATCAGTGTTGAATCGTCCGATAATGGACTGCATGTGTTTTCTCTCGGTGAGGGCGGGGGGGGGTATGCAGCTCTGTTTGGAAGAGGTGGTTTAAGGTGGCAGGTTTTGTCTTTGATTTAGATTTGTCGTTCATCTTTGCACCTGCAGGGGGTGCTATTTCACACACATCTTACATCGTATATCTGGTATATCTTTGATCACAGATATTCCTGAAAACTATTCCTATAATCCTTGGTTATGAACATTTATTGAGCCAATCAATAAGCTAGTGTTGCCACTACACTGTAAAGTATTACGGGACGTAATGGAAAAACAATGGCTCTGGTTACGATTTTTGTTTGAATGAGATTGTTATCATCCGATCATGCTGGGATACATTATATGACGGGTCTGGATGCAGAGAAATTGTATTTTGCTCACATTGCTACCAGATCTTCAAAATGGGATACGGGACGATGCGGCTCTCCTTGTAATTTGATTTCTAGGTAGGTCTGGACGCGATCTGGCTGCGATGCACATGCAAGTAGTGCAAAGCTGTGGAATAGGGAGAGCAGGGAAAAAAGTATCGCAGACTCAGATTTACATTAATACATGAGGTGCATAATACATGAGACGCATAGCAGCCAGTTTCAGGCCAAATGTGGACAATCAGATCTCAAAAAAAACACACTGGAATGACAAGTGTAGCTGTAGCGGTGGCACTCGTTCCCACAGAGCTTTACCTCTGACGAGAAATGTCTGCTTGTCATATTTGTCAGGTTGACGAATGGCTGCAATTGTGGCGCTTTCACACCGTGCAGTGTGAGGCTAGATTGACCCGTTTGAATGCTATGCCCAGTATTAGGATATCTGCCTTGATCAGAACTACACACTTGATTCATGTTATGTAAGTTACAGTTACAGCTGACTGTACTTACGGCTGCTGTTTCATATTCTGCACTTGTATTTTCTTGTATATTATTTAGTCTGCCCTTGGAAAAAAAAGAACATCCTCTAACCTTTTGTCACCGGGGCTGCACTCGTTTGATAAATTTGTACTTGTTGTTTTTCTGAAAGTGTTCCTGGTTACAAATCCCCTTAGCTTGTGCCCCCACGATAAGTAGAGGGCACTTATAGTAACAACGGGCACCAGAATACCCTGACTCAGACAGCTGATTGGAATAACACTGAACAATACTAAAGAATAGTTTCCCATGTAGGTTTTCTTGCGGGGAAAAGCCGCAGGTGTGGCTCCTAATGGACTGTGCAAACATTTCCCTCCCTATACCGTCCTCTTGTTCTTTCTTTTTTTTATTTCCTGCACTCGTGGGACAATTACTGGCCAAGATAAATGAGGCCTTTACAGTGTGATGTAGTTTTTGGCAAACGCCGACGTCCAAAGCCAGAGGTTACAGATGGTTTGCTGTCTTTCCTCCCTTCCTCTTTCTTTTTGTCTTCCTTTCTTTTTTCTTCTCTCCGTCTCCTCTCGCAGCGGTGAGCCGTGTGACAGGAACGGAATAGGTGAAGGAGCGAGGGAAGGCTTACACCATCACGCTAAGATCAATGTAACATGACAGGGGGGGCTTTTTGGCCAGGTATTTATAGAGTACAGCATTATAGCCTCTCTCTCTCACACACGGAGACACTTCATCATTAGGAGCAAATCAAATCGCTGTCGAGTGTGTGTGTGTGTGTGTGTGTGTGTGTGTGTGTGTGTGTGTGTGTGTGTGGTGTGTGTTTCTGTGTGGAAGGAGTGTGGAAGGGGCAGTCAAGCAAAGTGGAAAAGAATGTCAGTGTCTCGCACTTGCATCTCCCAGCTGTCCCTGGTCACAGTGAGCGTGTGTGTGTGTGTGTGTGTGTATGTGTGTGTGTGTGTGTGTGTGTGTGTGTGTGTGTGTGTGTGTGTGCGTGCGTGCGTGCACTTCCTGTACGTATTTACCTGTAATGGCACAAGGGCAACATCTTACCGTTTTATACTGTGGCTTCCCTTCAGAGCAACACGCTCTCCATTCCCAGCCATCAAACCTGTGAAATATCCAAGTGTTCCTTCATTTTCAAGCGTATTAGTACTTCATTGGATCTGGATAAAAAACTTGCACCGTGACTTTGCTAGATCTTGTCATGTCAAGTTCCATTTGAGGAACAAATTTTGGGAAGAAGCTTGCTGGAAGAAGGGGTGAGGAGCCAGTCGGTGAAACTCTATTTATAAACCGCAGGGTGCTGATTGGTTGGTGCTCAGTATGCTCTTGTCTTCATTGGTTAAAAACACATGAAAGACTCTTGTACATCCTTATGCTCAGACATACGCACACACACACACACATACGCACACACACACACACACACACACACACACACACACACACCCATACATGCACAGACAACACCAGCTTAGGCATGCATGTGTTCCAATTAACATCCCAACCCCCAAGCTGTAACATGGTACAGACAATAACCCACCCTCCTCTACACACACACACACACACACACACACACACACACACACACACCTCCGCTAATCCGCTATGTGTTTGCTGAGAGGCATTCCCCTTTCCTCCCTCCTGTTCCTCTCCCTCTCTCCATCACCCCCCACTCCCTCATCCCTCCTCCCCCCCACACCCCTCCTCCCTACTCCCAACTGCCTTAAAAGAAAAGACTTTTAAGGCTTACGGATCTTAACACTTTTTTGGGGGTGGCTTAGGGGTGTTAGGGGTTGTGTATGCCTCTGAGTATATGTGTGTGTGTGTGTGTGTGTGTGTATGCAGTGTGTGCCTGTATTTCCGGTATTTGTGTGTGTGTGTGTGTGTGTTTGAGGGTGCAGGTGTTACGGCTTTAGGGTTTAGAGGGATAGAAGCGAGGAAGAGGGGAGAAATAGCTGCGTGTGTGCGTGTGTGTGTGCACGTGCGCGGCGGGCGTGCACGTGAGAAGCGACGAACAGCAGAGAAACAGCAGCGCTAGCACTGCTTAATTAATCAACATCAAAAGGCAGCATTAAAAATGAATGGGACCCGAAGCAACAGTTTGGCTAAAGTGAATTATTCAGGCGTGGAGCTTTCCCCGCTGCCCAACATCCTATTAAGAACTAAAATCTTGATTCTTTTTTTCTTTTTTTTTCCCCCCCCCATTTAGTCCGTGCGTGTACCTTGGCTGCAGAGTTTGCTGCCGAGGATCAATGCCCGCTTTGGTGAGGGGAGAATTTTAGGCAAACCACTTTCTCCCAGCCCTTGTGTTTCAGCAGAATGCCATTAGTCTCACTGGTGACCACGGTTACGGGCCCTTACTTCCAAATTAAGGCTCTATTCCTTTTTCAATTAATTGCATTCAAGGAAGTGGTTTTCAATTAAATGAAAAAAGTCGCTGAACTCTGAGACGAGGAGATCTTTAACCTAAGTGAAAATCCATTCGCTTTTCCATTATTCAATCGTAACTTCAATATCTGCCCCCGATCTGAGATAATGCACATATTAATCATTTATTATGCTCTCTGGGAGCAAGCGCTTTCTGTCCGTCACGATTCCTGCCTGGCGCTTTGTGAAGGCTGCTTATTATTAGAGAGAAAACTGCATCTGTGTTACTTTTCTATTCATTTGCACATTGAATTCATGCAGTATCAGTTCATTATTGAAGAAATGTGGTAAATTCAGATATTGACAAAGAGTCTTCGAGTCCTTGAGTACTTATTAACACTAAATACTAAGCTCAGGAGAGAGGTACACACAAGGTAGGGTATGCAGAGAACTATGTGAACAGTGGTTATAAAGGGGCAGAAAGACAGGAGGGGGGGGTAGTTTCTAAAACATCTTCAAGGTTATTTACAACCCAGACTGAACAATATGTACGGTAATGAAGGTTTCTTGAATCTCTCATCTTCAGTATGGGCTCACAGTAATGCAACAGTTAGGATTACCTCATGCTAGCACTAGAGATGTACTACATACTAGCACTAGACATACTAGAGATGGGTACAACACAATTATACTACTCAGGAAGGTTGGGATACAGTGATTAAGACATAAGACACCAGATATAGACATAATTTCTACCACGTGACTCCAGACACTAAAAAGAGAGCAAAATTGTAATTTTTTACTACTGATTCCTCTTGGGGGGTGGAACAACACTGCAGCAGTAACTCAACGTAGCGTGAAATGAAGGCAGTAAAAAGTTGAGACTGTGATGTCTACATCTTTATGTATCTGGTAAACACAGATGCCATCGCTGGCCAGCCACAGCCAGGGAGCCACACCGGAGCCGTAAACCCCGTCGACCAGCCAGAGCCAGTCTGTTGCGTTCTGGACGCGACTTCCTGAAACCTCGCCGTTAGCACCGCCGCCCAGGGAATAGTAGTGAAGGAGAAAGAGAGGCAAGATGTAGAAGTGGGGTAAGAGGAAGAGAGGGAGATGAGGTGGAGGAAATGAGGCGGGTGCAGTGGGAACCTGGCCTGAAGCTGGAGGGGGGAGTGGGAGGGGGGGGGTGATAGCATACATTCATGTTTCTGTGTGTCATTTTAAGTTGAAGGGCAACCCAAAGCCAGATTGTTGTATAAATCACATTTTCTAACAGGGCTGGCTGATGGGCTCACTGGCACCATGCAGGGGCATAATACTGTATCAGCTCATACAATGATGTCATTTTAAATCAAAGCAAAAGCCAAAACAATTTATTGTTGATATTGTGTTATCAGATTATTAATACTTTATATCTGTATTGACCAAATCCTCAGGAGAGTCGCAACATCAACAGATAACATTTGACTTTCAGTTTCAGCCGTTTTAATTGGAAACAAGAGTACCACGTTGTACACTGAGTACTGCATTTCACAGCAAAAGTCACAGCTTTCTCATTTTGATCAATTTTTCCCATTTTGTGGGCTCTGAAAACGTTGAGTCACCTCACACAGCCACCAACCTCACAAACACATCAATTATTAAACCAGCAAACAAACAAAAGGAATACGCAAGTTGGCAAACACACAAACAAACAGATAAATGTTGAGGTAAATAGCACAACGCAGAAAGAAAAATATGAGACACAGGAACATACAGTACACACACACACACACACACACACACACACACACACACACACACACACACACACACATACAATTTCTTTTGGAAATCTCACCCCCCCTGCAAGAGCTGATCTCATGGGACAGTCTTTGGGTAAAAAATAAAAAAAGAGAGACATCTGGAACAACAGTCTGGGTCTGGGTCTACAGGCTATGTGTGTGTGTGTGTGTGTGCGTGCACGTGTGTGCATGTGTGTGTATGTCTGTGTGTGTGTGAGTGTGTATTCTGCTGTGTTTTACTCAGCAGTCTACAGTCTGAGTTCAGTTTCTCCCCAGAGTGGAAGACTGGAAAACCATGCTGGCCTGGCATGTGTGTGTGTGTGCATGTGTGTGTGCATGCACATTTTGAGTGTGTGTGTGTGTGTGTGTGTGTGTGGTGAAAGGAAGGCTGGAGGCTTTATGTGTGTGTGTGTATGTGTGTTTCTTTCTTTTCCTCCCTTAGCGGATGCCTATTTCTAGATCGGTTTGAGGGTCAAGGTTTGGCCACCGGTGGAGAAAAGCTGTGTTCCCGTTTAAAAGGAGAAAAAAAAAAAAAAAAGCTCTCTATCGCTTCTTCACCATGAAAAGAAGCCCGAACACACATCATCCTCTTAAAGCCTTAACCCCTGCTCTGCCTCGTAGCTCCTCGCAGCAGAAAAGGGCCTCGCAGGGCCAATGTGCTGCAGCAATCCCGGGCTAAAAGAAACGAGACGATGAAAGTATTAAATTCGGCCGTGCTGAAAACTCCGACATCCATTACACCCGCAAATTGTTCAAATTTCAATTCAAACGCGTCTTTTTTGTCCGTCCGAGCCAGAGGTGACGGAGAAAAAACGTAATTTCTGCTGCAGAAACCATGATGCAACTCTTTATCGATCGCAGCCACGTCATCCAAAATGGCGGTGCTGCTTCCTCAACGAGCCGTGAGCGGTTCCCCGAGGGGCCGTGAGAGCATGATGGTGGTGTTTCCAGTGTGTTGAGAGCACGATGGTGGTGTTTCCAGTGTGTTGAGAGCACGATGGTGGTGTTTCCAGTGTGTTGAGAGCACGATGGTGGTGTTTCCAGTGTGTTGAGAGCACGATGGTGGTGTTTCCAGTGTGTTGAGAGCACGATGGTGGTGTTTCCAGTGTGTTGAGAGCACGATGGTGGTGTTTCCAGTGTGTTGAGAGCACGATGGTGGTGTTTCCAGTGTGTTGAGAGCACGATGGTGGTGTTTCCAGTGTGTTGAGAGCACGATGGTGGTGTTTCCAGTGTGTTGAGAGCACGATGGTGGTGTTTCCAGTGTGTGCTCCCCATTGGATGCAGCCTCCGCCATGGTTGTTTCTGTCGGAGGGTCCACATGATAAACCTGAAATCATTGCGCAATTAGTTATCTGCATTGACGTCGCTCTGTTGATGGATGGAGCGAAACAATTATATGAAGAGCATCGCCGTGGGACATCTTTAAGCTGCTTCTTCTTTCTTTTTCCTCCGTCATATTTTGACTGTACTCTGTGAAAATCAACTCGAGATGGATGAAAGTCTTCTGCCGTCACAACCAAAGTAGCTTCGGGGCCAGGTTGAAGCCATAACCAAGACTGACTAATATTTATGGATTGTGTGTGTGTGTGTCTGTGTGTGTGTGTGTGTGTGTGTGTGTGTGTGTGTGTGTGTGTCTGTTTGAGCGAGGCAGAGAAAGAGGGAACGAGAGAGAGCGACTCGGAGAGAGAGAGAGACGCAGTGAGTCTCTGTGGAGTTGTTTTGGTCATGGTGGTTGAGCACTCTGATTAATGCTCATAGAGAGACACCAGATGGGGAGAGAGAGAGAGAGAGAGAGAGAGAGAGAGTAAAGGGGTAGAGGGAACGATTTGGGGAGAAGAGGACCATGGAAGAAGATGATCAGTGAGAGAAAAGTAAGGAGGCAACAGAGACAGAAAAGGGGGGGATGGAGGCAGGAGGTAGAGAGAGAACGAGATGAGACTTGTGGGTAGGGAGATGATGGGAGAGAGAGAGAGAGAGAGAGAGAGAGGAGTAATGGGGTACACCAAGAGGGTTCTTCAAGGCTTCTTCTGTTAGGGCAGTGGTTCTGAATTGAACCGTGATGACTCAAAGAAACTCAAAGAAACCTCTGAATTGTTCAAATGAAAACCTGGTGCTGATATGGGACATTTCATGCAACACATCGGTCCTGTGACCGTTTGAACACGGCACCTTTGTTTAGAGTATAGCTCGATATGTAACGTTGAGAAGGAAAGAGAGAGAGAGAGAGAAGAGGGGTGGAGGGGAAAATTGGGATAGATGAGAGTAGCGGGAAGAAGATGAGGCAAGGGGGTTTGGGTGCAGTGGGATTACTCCAAGATGTGGTGAGTGGGAGACAGGAATGCAGAGAAGAGACAGAGAGAGAGACAGAGAGAGACAGAGAGAGACAGAGAGAGAGAGAGAGAGAGAGAGAGAGAGAGAGAGAGAGAGGTGGAGGCAACAGAGCAGCAACCTTCCCCCAAATAAAACTCAGAGAGGAGCGGCATTAACAATGAAAAAAAATATCCTTAGATAAATGCCTCCATTGATTGATTGATTGATTGATTGATTTGATATTATTGGACCGTTTGCTGTTGCTAATGTCACCTTGTCACGGTCGCTAACTGAAACTGTTATTTGTTGTTTTCGCACCTTTGAATTGACAACGAAATGGGATTGAAGCAACAGAAAGAAAGAGAGATGGACAGAACATGAGCGAGCCAAGGACAGAAGGAGAGAGAGGGGGACCGAGGTAGAGAGACAGACGGGAGAGAGAGAGAGAGAGAGAGAGAGAGACGGAGAGAGAGAGAGAGAGAACTAGAGACAGACGGATAGAGGGAGGGGAAAGGGAGCAGGGAGACTCCAGCTATTAGAGTCAGACGGCGTTGACCTTCACTCCATCCAGAACCACGGAGAACATTCAGCACATATGGCTCCACTTAATGTAGTGAGACGCGCGTGTGTGTGTGTGTGTGTGTGTGTGTGTGTGTGTGTGTGTGCGTGCCTCTCTGTGTGGATGTGTGTGTCTTTGATTTTGTTTACATGCTTGTGTTTATTTGTGTATGGGCACGTGTCTACGCCTGTGTGTGTGTGCGTGTGTGTGTGTGTGTGTGTGTGTGTTGCGAACACCGTGTGTATCTTAATTGGACTCCATTCAAGTGTTTAATTACTCATTAGAGATGCTGCAAAGCAATCTATACAGCAGCTTTCCCCCTTCTCTGCCTCTGCCCTCTGTGGTTTCCAACCCGCCGAGGCTCAAACGCTTTGACCCAAACTACATGGATTAGTTCACCTCGTCAATCTGGATCAACCCGGCCGTATTAGACGGAGATCCATAAGCCAGAGGGGTGACGCCGGGGGGGGGCTTGACAGTCAGTCAGTCAGTCAGTCGGACAGTCAGTTAGTTTGACACTCGGCTGTCAGTTTGTTAACGAGCAAGATCTTTGGGGAAATGTCTCGTCGGTCAACTCACATTTCACACGTTAGCATAGAGGTAGCACACGTCACACGCTAACGCCTTAGCATTCAGCGCACTAAGTAGCCCCGTAGGCAGCCGGCATTATCTATTCTATCCTTTGGTAGAATTTCACAAAAAGTCAGTGTAGTCCTTTAATCTCTCAGTCACCCAGTCAGGCTGTCAGTCACAGTCAGTCAGCCGGGGAGTGAACCCGACAAGATTTCCTTCAGAAGGACAAAGTTGTTATCCTGGCCAAATCCTCCGGGTTGGGCCGTGTGTCAAAACCTCATAGAGAAGTCTCATTTTTCTCTCAGTCTTAACATGGACGTGTTGATTGACAGCCAATAGGGTCTCCCAAAAGTCAAACCTTTAAAACTGCACCATAAAATCTCCTCCATGGAAAAAAAAAACTATCAGCCAGTTTTTCTGCCTTCCTGAAACGTTGGCTACGGACAGGTGACATTCCTGCAGGATGCTGACAGAAATCCTGTGGCATGTTTCCCTCACCCAGAGATTCGGTGTGTCTGGACGCCGGCCATCGGCTCCCTCTGCTTTCGCTTTGGGCCAACCTTGTCGCTACTAATACAGCTCCGCCGCTGTTTACACCGACGCCTCTGCCAAAGCCATCCCGCATCCTGGTGAATGCCCCTCAGAAAGCAGGCAGACTGATATATCATACACTCTGCCTGTCAGCCTGTCAGCCACGCTGTGTGTGCCCCGACCTCTCGTCTTGTCTGTCTGACTAACTCGTCCTGCCTGTCCATCCATCAACTGCTTTGTCACTCTATCTGGCCTTGTGTGTGTGCATGCATGCCTTGTATTGGGTTGTGTGAGTCTGTATGTATATGTAGGAGTGCGCGTGTGTGTGTGTGTGTGTGTGTGTGTGTGTGTGTGTGTGCATTTGCCAGGAATTGACACAGGCAGTCCATAATCTGCAGGGGGCCGATGCTGCCCGTCTAGAAGGAATACATAACAACCACTTAGATGTGCTGAATGTCACCGCAGTGATCAATGGGCGACATTATTCAGACTGACAGATGTGGCATTTGTCACAACAGCACAACTTGGGCATGTGTGTGTTTTGGGTTGTGGGTTTCTGTGGGTTTATATTCCACGTTTGGCGCAGCACATACAGAACGCTGCGTTTGTGTGTTGTGTTGTCTCAATGGTTTTTTTCCTTGTGTGTGCTTGTAGGTGTGTGTGTGTGTGTGTGTGTGTGTACATGTGCATGTGTGCATGTGCATCAAGATGTTATGTACATAATCATCAATGTCTGTTTGCGCATCTCAGTGTGTCAGTGTGTGTTATGTGTGTTTATGTTTCTGTCTCAGTGTGTTATATTTGTTAGTATACAGTATGTGTCTCTATGTGTCATATGTGTCTCTATGTGTTACTCTTAAGTACACGCCTGTGTCACTGCGTGTTATGTGTGTTCATGTAGGTATACATCCGTGTTCATCTAAGTATATATGTGTCTTTACTCTGTCTCACATATCGAAGCGTTGGCAGCGATGTAGCGGGAATTGCAGGCAGAGACGAAAGCATGAGAATGGAGAACCTCATGCTGAGAAAAAAAACAGCTAGAGAGCCTTAGCAAGAGGTGGGGGGGGTGAATGTTGGGGAGGGGTTGGAGGAGTCAAAAAGAAGGAGTGAAAGGGGAGGGGGGGGTGGAGGGGGGGAGGAATAAAAATAGTTGAAAGCGGGGAAAAAAGAGAGAAGAGAGCAGAAGATAGTGAGAGAAGAATGAGAAGACGGTAACAATGTCAAAAGATCCTTCTGGAGGCGAAGTGAGAGAAGAGAGAGAGTCAGAGGGGGAGTGGGAATGAATGAAGCTGAAGTGAGAGATGGAGAGAGAGAGAGAGAGAGAGAGAGAGAGAGACTGAGAGAGAGAAAGTAATACTCTTTGATATGGTTTCCAGTTTCTTTTAGTGCAGAAGAGTTTCCTGCCGAAAGACAACCGGCGTGAAATTATACATATTGGAGAAGCTGAATGTATGAAATTCCACGTGGAGGAGTATGAGTGTGTCTGGATGAACCGGACGCTTTTATGGAGATGGTGCAATCACGTTGTGGTGTTTTGCGGTAGAGGGCAAACCCGATGCCAGGCGCTGGCAGAAAAATGCCGCCTACTCTGCCAGACTCGGCAACAAAAAGTTGAATATTCCCAACTTTTTTTGCCGTGCAACTGTGGCAACGAAGATCAACCGGATGGTGAAAAGTCTGGTGAAATCGGTGCACGCGCATATGTCCGTCCACCTGCTCTCCTTGTCTCGGCGTCCGGCGGAGGCAAAAGGAACAGCTTTCTCCTTTTGACTCCGTTTGGTAGAAAAAAAAATATGTTTTGACTTCGCTGGGCTGTTCCAATCCTCTGCTTCACTTCCTGTTCATTTACAGTAGGAGTCATATTTAATAATGTCTGCAAAGTATAACCTAGATTGGATGAATGATGAAGGTGAGATATTGAAAATGAACAATCGCTCAATGGCATTTAATAGATTTACTCGTTGCACATTGAACGGTTGATCCTTTTGTTTATCGCCGAGAAGACGAGGGAAGGTTTACCGTTTCAGCTGAGTGACATCCTGTGATGGTATGGATTTTTCCGAGGCCTCAGTGTGAATGCAGTATTAGTGAGAGAGTGGGTGGGGGGGGGGGGGGGAGAGGGGGGTGAGCTAGTGAGAGAGAATAGGGAGAGAGGGAAGTATCCTTTGAAGTTTGTGGTTGATCCAGCCTGCTGTTTAGGAGGCAGGCAGGTATGGTAAATACTCTACGTGCCTCCGACCAGAGGCTTTGATCACCGACATGGTGAGGGATGATTTTGATGACTCAGTGGTGCCGGAATATAATGGAGTGGCCCGGTACACACACTCACACACACACACACACACACACACACACACACACTGTATGCAGACACACACATACTCTGTATCTCACTCTCTTTCATTCTTCTCTTAATATTTCATTTCAACTTTTGAACTCCTCCAGTTCCACTTTCTCTTTTTGCTCAGACCCTCTTTCCCACTGATTGTTGTCCAAGCCTCAGATGGAGGCCCTTTAGGTCTCGAGCTAAACGTCGAGTCCCCTGGCGGTATCTGGCTAACCTCGACATACAATTCAATTGCTTTGAAAGAAAGAAGCGAATGTGTGAGACTTCAGGGGATTATGAGAGAAACAAACAGATCACGTTGCGTGGGTTTACACACCGACAATATTAAAGAGGAATGGCTTGAAGAGGCGGAACAAGTGGAGAACAGGGCTTGAGAGAAATAAATTGCAGACCAACAAATGGAAAAGAAGAGACCGTGTATTGTACAACATGCACTTTGAAAAATAACGTTTTAAAATATTGGTGTATTATCTTCTTACAGGGTTTTTAGAGAGTGATAAATGTGAGAAACAAAGTTGAGACCCGTCTCCCTCGGCAGTCCTGCAGCAAATTATCAGGTTTTTTCCTCCTTTTGGCAGTTTTACATTGTGTAAATGATGTTGACTGTCAATACACCGGACACATAATGAGCTATCACACTCTGAAAATGAAAGATAATCCGGTTTTATCACCCGGAAAATAAGAAATGTGTATGCAGGATTTCTTGTCCCGGTGGTAAAGTTTGCACAGTGATGTGAGTGAATGGATTAATCCGATTTTATTACCTCCTGTAAACAACATGACTATTATGAGAGGTGGCATATGGTCTCATTTGAAATAATATAACACAAACCTGCACACACACCTACACACACACACACACACACACCCTTTCTGCGAGACAAAGGCAGAAGTGTGAGTGCATTCCCATGTCTTTTGGGTCAGTGCAGTGTGTGTGTTTAATTCCAAGTGACACACAGTCTGAGAAGCGGGAGGGGATGTGGGTGGAGGTGGTGGGTTGGAAAGGCTGAGCATGTTCTATATAACACACACACACACACACAGGTGCACGTTCACACACACACATTCACACGCAATACCGTATTTACCTGCACCTGCACACGCAATTCCCTCACGCCGAGGTATATTAGGAATGCAGACAGTGTTGCAGCAGGAGGGGGCGGGGCTAGCAGCCTAATACCACCTAATGTATCCTGGCACATTAGCCTGTCTTGGATTAAGCATCCTCACTCCTGGAGACCCACTTTACCAAGCCGCCATTTAGCCAACCGCACACAAAAACACACGCATGAAAACGTCCTGCGTGCACGCCATCCAGGTATACACACACAAACACACACACTTGATTCATGCCCAATGTACTAATGCTCCGGTTGTAGTCGTCCATAAGTGTATAAGTACACAATAAATAGGCAACAACACATTTGTCTAGATAGGAAAATCACAGTCGTACAAATTGAAATGAAAGGCAGAAAGACTCCTCCTCCATCTGCTCTTCCTCCAGCTGGCCTCCTCCTCCTCTTCTCCTGCTCTGCTCTCACGTTTTTTCCCTCCTTCTGATTTTTCTGTCTTTTTATTCCGTGCATCTCACCGATCTCGTCATCCCTCTCTCTCTCTCTCTCTCTCTGTCTTTCTCTTGCTGTCTCTTTCTCCTCCTGGCCTTTCTATCTTTTTGTGTCTTTTTATACTCGCTCTACACATATCTCCACCACCTGTCTCCCTCTCTCTCTCCCTGTCTCTCTCTCCTCCTGTTCTTTCTTTCAGTTCTTTCTATTTTCATTCTGTGCATCTCCCTCTCCACCTCACTTTTTCCCGCTCTCCCTCTTTTCTTTCCCCTTTAGTTGTTAATCAGAGTTGATTGGGAGCAGAGAGAGCCGAGAGGAGCTCCCCAGTGGATCAATGCCTCTAAATGATGTGTTCAAGGTTCCCTTTAGAACCTGCGAAACCGGCTCCGATAGGGCACCGAAGCATGAAGACGCTCATTTCACATCTAACTCACTTCCTGATTTGCCCTCTGGGAGAGAGATAGGACCGCCGTTAAAGGGATAATTCGTCCCAAAGCTAAATATCCCGCTAACCAAAAGTGCTTAGACCAAAAATGTCTTCATTCCAGGCAATCAATTACTGTCAAGGTGAAGGGGGGGAAAATGATGAATGTGTTTTAAAAGCTCAATCTGTGTGTAGCGCCGAGATCGCCCACCGACAACTGGCTTCGTTGATGCTTATTTGATTGAAGGGCTTTTTTTCTGTACTCTCAAATTTACTGAGCTTCGAGACACAATGTTTGGTGTGTGTGTGTGGCGGCTGAATCTTAAATGCGTTTTCAAATGGCGAACGCCTTGAAATGAATTGATCACCCGCCACGTTGAGCGGTGATGCTGTTGATGACGGGTGCCAGAGGTAGAATGGAGTGGCCGCTACATACAAACAGACACACACAGGCACACGTTACTGCATGCAGGTACACACACACATGCATGCAGTCACACACACACACACATATAAATGCATGCACATGTGAATTTGAGCTTTGAGACACAAGATGAGTTTTGAGTTACTGTGGGGTTTTAAAGACATGAAGCAGTTTGTTACATCCACTATATCACACACACACGCCAACACAAGTACACAGGACACCGTTAAAATCTGAAGACCTGTGCTTAAAAAATATTACACTTTTGACAGATGTTGCAGTCGTGGCGAGGTAGGACCGTTTTTTTATTGAATTGCTTCTATCCAGTTATTTCGAGGCTGTAAACGTTCACCCACATCGTTAACACCAAAACCACTTAGAGCCTGCTTTGCAAGGACGAGGCCAAATGTTATACTTTTCTTGTGTGTTTTAATGGTTTGCCTTCTGGACTTTGACATGATTCACACACAGAGTTTGGGTCAGGAGTCACTGAGATGGAGTGAAGGGAGATGGCAACGGCATTCGAGGCGAGAAATATATACGCCTCGTGATAGCGGTGTTTATTATGTCTTACGCCAGAAGGAGGAAAATAGCAGGGGGAGATTGCCTCTATATATATGCACTATACAATGGGTGTATGTTTGCTCTGTAGTAAGTCGTGACCCAGTTCTATTCAGCATTGCAACTTCCATGGTACACTGAATTACGTGGACATGCACCATGCACAAACGCCTCTATACAGCACTTTAGGGGGTGGGATAATAACCCATGACCCACTTCTCCTCAGTGCATCCAGTCAAGCAATCTGACTGGTAAAAGTCTTCTAACTGTGCTAATAATTCCCATGAAGCCAAGCTTTATTACAACTGGAATTGCCTGCGATGCACTTGCTCTTGTGTTTAGCGGGGACCCGGCTATTGATTTTTCTGTCTTTCTCCTGTTTTTTTTAATTTTTATTGTTGTATTGTTGGTATGTATGTACACGTCCACGATGAAAAGTTTTCAGAAACTTTCAGAAACTCACAATCACTGCTAGCTCCAGGTTACTGTTCTGTAGCTGACCCTGACCTCCCTGTGGGGGGGGCAAGCAAAAAAGAGAATTGCCAATAATAATTATAATAATAATAATAATAATAATAATAACAATAATAATAATAATAATGATATAACAATAATAATTATGATGATATAATAATAATAATAATATCAATAATAATAACAGTAATAGTAATAATAATAATAATGATGATTATATAATAATAATAATAATATCAATAATAATAATAATAGTAATTATAATAATATAATAATTTTGATATAATAATAATAATATAAATAATAATAATAATAATAAGATCAATAATAATTATTATAGTAATTATAATAATATAATAATGATGATATAATAATAATATAAATAATAATAAGATCAATAATAATAACAATAATAATAATAATAATAATAATAATAAGTATCATGTGATTATTGTTATTATCATGATACACAGGACAACAACACTAAGTGGACCCCCCCCCCCCCTCCTCTGCCCACAGCTTTGTTGACCAGCCTGTTGTTGTGGTTTACTTAGCTGATAATAGCAGACTGTAACCCCAGTGTTCCCCTTGTGTCCGGCAGGTTCTGGCATGGAGAGTACCGGGTGGCAGTGAGCATCAACGACTACCTGGACATCTACTGTCCCTATTACGAGGGTCCGCCGGCCCACGGGCGCATGGAGCGCTACATCCTCTTCATGGTGAACCACGAGGGCTACACTTCCTGCCAGCACAGGATGCGCGGCTTCAAGCGCTGGGAGTGCAACCGCCCCAGCGGTCCCGACGGACCCCTGCGCTTCTCAGAGAAGTTCCAGCTCTTCACCCCCTTCTCCCTGGGCTTCGAGTTCAGGCCCGGACACGAGTACTACTACATCTGTAGGTTACTACTGAGGAGCGGCGTATTGTCGCTGTCCTGTGAAAACCTTGTATCTCCAAAATATAAACTTTTCAGCCTCGGTTTTAGCTTCACCCCCATGCAATTTTGAGTTTTATTGGATAAACTCAGAATGTAATCCTTCGAAAATCAACAAAATTGATTATGAGGTTTTCACATGACAGCAGTGGTGTGTGTGTGTGTGTGTGTGTGTGTGTGTGTGTGTTGTCTAGGAGTGTGTGGGTAAGTATGGGTGTTTGTCTGCTCAATATGCATTTGTAAATGATATATAAATATGCAATCAACAGAAGCTGATTGAGAGAGCGAACACAAACACACCCTACCAACCCCCTCGCACGCCCTCCGTCTCTCGCTCTCTCTCTCGCTCGCCCGCTCTCATTACTCCTCTATGTATCTCTCTGCTTCTGTCCATAAGTGTCGTACTCAGCAAAGTGGTAAAAATGTCACCAGGCGTGGTTTGTAATCATTTTTATATTAGCCGTATTGATGTTCCTCCTGACTTCAACAAGTGATGTATTAGTAATACAGATGGGCCCCCGTCCCCTAAGACTGTTTTCTGAACAGTGTTAAGAAGCCATCTTTCCCCCACCAGACGTGGGTCACATCGTAGCTGCAAATTACTCTTAGACGTTGTTTTAAGCTGTTTGCTGTATCAGATGGGCGGGATTTACCGCTTCCTCACAATTTAGAGCCAGATCAGTGCTTAATCGCAGGAAAAGTACATTAAATTGACTTTGAAAAACCTTCCTCTCGCTGTAAAAACTTTCAGGCACTTTGTTTTGTTCTGTTCATGTGGGCCGATGGTAACTTGGAGGCTTGTGATCACAAAGGTACCTGGTCGAACCCCTGAACCGGTGTCAGTACCTGAGCTGTTTGTCCTACCAAATGTCAGGCCCTTGGTGTTTTAGTAAGCCAACTGTTTGCCTGATACAGGAACTTAGAGCTTCGTTTTAAATCCAGGAAACAAACACTAATACTCAGAAATGCCAATAATAGATGCTGTCATGATTGATGCTTTAGGCTCCTTACACAAATCACATACAAGAAGAAAGTTAACTCATATTCAGGTCAAAACATACCTAATAGTCTATATGTTAGGATGAAACCTTTAAGCTGACTGACATCTCAAATGAACAGGAAAGGATGAGTAGAGACCATTGGGCAGCTTGGATGCAGAAAGACAACTCAACTGACTTGTCTGTAGCTTTGAGTGTGTAACTGCCTTTTTGACTATCTAGGTCAGTCATCCCATTTGTTGTAAAATTGCTAATAATCCAGTTTGAATCTGCAACCAATTCATAATAGTCCTAAATGGTCCAGGCAACATCCTGTAGATATGGAACCTAATCACTGACGATAGATGTCACATATGGACATCTACGGCTATACAAGTTTCAAGTTTTCTTTTTTTTAATCCAACAAATCTGTGGACTCCTAACCCTCAAACATGTCAAAGTTTTACACCAATCAAAAGGCGACGTGTCGTTCTCAGGCGGAGGAATCAAAGGGACACACTCGGTAGGCTGACAGAGATCTGGTACCGACTGAGGGGCCAGCAGTGAAAGGCTGTGGTTGTACTGGGAAACTTCCAGATGTGAATGTGTGTATTCAAACTGCATGTAGCTGCAGCAGGGTGTTGCAGGGTGTTGCTGTGAAAGAGTGTGCATGCTCAGCAAACCTTTCCTTGCATGAGTAAAAGTACCTGTCAGTGAAGGAGACCAAAACAAACTGTGGAGAGTATTTGTTGCCTATACAAAAACACAAAGACACAGCAGGCTGAAGCGAAAGAGGCCAAAATAACTGCCACCCTCAGTCCCACTGCACTTGTCTCCGTCCGCATGCACACACACACACACACACACACACACACACACACACACACACACACACACTCTTTTGTTTTCAGTGTCATGTAAGGATGGACAGGGCCCCTCCGGAGTTGCATAGTCGCTGACTATAGTATTGTGTATCTGGGACCCCTGGGGGTAGTGTGTATTTTGCGAGACCAGAGTTGGCCAACTCTGTTGAGCCCCAACTCTGTGTGTGTCTGTGTGTGTGTGTGTGTGTGTGTGTGTTGGGGGGAGGGTTGGGTGCGAGGGGTCAGTTGTCAAACAATTGGAGTCCGTGAAAGGCCATGTCCATCATCTTGATTGACAGCCACACACACACATTTTTTTCACCCTAACACACACACACACTAACGTACACAAGGCTCCCCAGCTAGTGTTGATATGTGTGTGTGTGTGTGTGTGTGTGTGAGTGCTTGGATCTGTATCAATCTAAGATGGCGATTTGTTGCCAGATCTGAGTGAATGTGAGTGTGTGTGCGCAAATGCATCAATGTAGGTGTATGTGTGAGTATATGTGTGTGCGTGTGCGTGTGTGTGTGTGTGTGTGTGTGTATTTGTCATGTGTTTGACATGTTGACAGGCCCGCTCCACCCCTTACTTCTCCCAGCTGCCATCTGATGAGGTTGAGTGAGTTTCAATGGGTTTTCAGGAGAGTGTGATTGTGTATGTGCTGGGAAACAAGAGGCACCGGGAGAGGAGATAAGAGGTACAAAAGTGACAAAAGTGAAAAGTATTGGAGGCCACAGACAATGGGAGAGAGAGGGGGGGGGCGGTCTCTCTAGCTATCTATCTACTCCCTTTTCTCCCAGCATCCCCCTGTTTTCCACTGAAACAGCAGGGAGGCCAAAAGGGAGACGTATTACCAGGCCAGCAGGGCTCCATACGCTGTAATACATTTCAAGTTGGTTAAACTAGAAATTAAAGTTCACCTGCTGCCTTAAAAACGTGAGTAAACTCAACTTGAAGATAAGCTTTGTTTCAACTCAAAAAGTTAAGTTATACAAGTTGTTTAACTAATGGTCATTTGTTGTTTAAACTTGATACTCTGAGTTAAAGCAACTAACTATGTTACATTATCCATTCAAGAAAACTTGATTTATCTTGTCAAACAAACATACAAAACCAAGTAGAGCAGCTGTTCTTCTGTTCTGGTTTGTATCCTACATACAATTAGAGACAAGAGTGAGTGAATGCAATACTTAAACTAGAAATCCTTATTTTAGTACACATTGATAATGTTGTGAGCTGAAGTTACTTCACAGCCTCACAACCACAGAGCTAGCTTTCATATCGGCATGCAGCACTTGCAATACCAACAACATCTTCAGTGAAATGGTAGGCAGGTCAGCTCCCCCACTATGAACCACACCCATGGTGTCAACCACCACCAACCAACAAGCGTTCCAACTAAAATAAAGAACATAAACAAACAAATCCCTGCAAAACATTAACTCCATGAACATGAATTATTTGCATGAACAAGAACAACAACAGACAATGGCAAAGTCAAAGTCTCCCAATGCATGCTGGGAAACCAAAGGCGGGGCCCCCCCGCCATTCCCGTTTCCCTTTTTTCAACTTATAACTTACAGACATGAGTTAAATGAACGTTGACAACCCGGACAAAACTCACAATTAGTCAAGTCAATGGATAACTTTAAGTTTAACATTTGAAAACTTATAAACTTGAGTTCAATATCCAAAACTTGTCATGACAAGTGGAATCAAAGAGAAGAAATAAGTTCACATAACTTAATGGGGCCACTACACTATCTCTGGGCACAGAAAGTTAGGTGGGTGGGTGATTTGAGGGGAAATCGAGGCAGAGGAAGTGGGGCAAGGGAAAAGGCGGAAAAGGGTAAAGGAGGCGAAGGGCAGAGAGGAGGATGGAGGGAGGAGTTGAGGGCAGAGAGAGAGAGAGAGAGAGAGAGAGGGAGGAGTTGAGGGCAGAGGGGGGGATGGAGGGAGGAGTTGAGGGCAGAGAGAGAGAGAGAGAGAGGGAGGAGTTGAGGGCAGAGGAAGGGTCAGATTTATTTCCTGTGATGGATCTTGATGATGTTCCTCTCCGGGGTCACGCTGGGCTCCGGCTGTACAGACATCCTCAAGAGAGAGGGTCACTGGGTCGCCGTGCACACGTTTGCATGTGTGTGTGTGTGTGTGTGAATGGTCAGAGAGTTCGCTGCCATCTCCACTTCTTCACACACCACAGTGAGGCGAGACTAAAAGCCCAATTTCAATTTAATGAACTTTCCTCTGAAGTTTGAATTTCAAAAACCTGTTAACGTCGTTTTTTATTTTTTTGGCGTTGAGGCGGGGGCGGCGTGTTCGGCTCAGTGGTTAGCAGACGGACCCGGGTACCATCAGCCTTGGAGACACTAAATTGGTCATTGGTGTCTCCCTCCTTTCCCCAATGTATGCTGGGAAAAGTCACCTTGATTGCTGTTACGCTGTTGTGAGGATCGAACCTACGACCCTCTGGATACAACACGGGTGTCCCTAAACCACGAGGCCAACCCAACACCCCGATAAGAAACTCTACCCCCCCTCCCTCCGCGGACCGAGAGGATGAAGCTTTTATTAAATGTTGTCAGTGACTTTACGAGTTCAATCAGCAGCGCAAATTGTTTTCTCTTTCAACTAATCTCGCTTTTCAATCTCCTCCGCCTTTTTTTCAGCGTCTCCTCACCCAAACCATGTGGGGCGGGCATGTCTAAAGCTGAAGGTGTATGTCAGACCTCCAGGTAAGTCACGCTCTAACTACACACACACACACACACACACACACACACACACACTCACAGGTCCAGATTGGCTATCAAAGTAACATTAGGGGAGAATAAGAGGTCTGATAGAATGCCCTGGCAACACTCTCTGCTCTGATTCACAGACCAGCCAGGCCACACTTTAACACCTACACACACACACACACACACACACACACGCACTCATACACACGAGCACAAGGTGGCATACGCACATCTCATCACATCACATCACGTCTCGTCACGTCACCCTAGGTGCGAGCGAGACATTCTGTCCTTGAGGAGTGAGAACAAAAAAAAAGTGAAAACGTGACGAAATCCTTCTTCAGTATCGCAATTTTCACATCACAAAATCAGCAAAGTTTAATAATAAACCTACAACGGAGAAGTCTCCAATAATAGATGCATCAGCTTTTTAGTAGAAGTCGCAGTCAGTTGGTAAAAAGATGAAGCATGACTCGCTCACCACACGAGTCTTTTTCTACCCAGTGTGCCGTCTGGTGAGATATGCTCTTTTGAAAATAGCTCCCCCATCGCTCGCCGTGTGCCAGGGTGGCCCGTGACAGCAAGGTTTAAAAGCTGATTGAGACATTGGCACAGACGCCAGGCGCTACACACTTGAAACCCCCTACCTGTATTTCTTCAGTGGTTTCAAAACCAGATTTAGCCTCGTGAGTTTTGAACCTGAGCCTGACTGAAAAAAAAAATAAAAACCCTCCAGATGATGACACGGCTTTGAAGAGCTTGATAAAAGGAGGAGAGCCCGCGCAGCTTTTCCAGGCTCCAATCATGCCTCCTATCACCGGGAAATTCTCTCCTCCTCCTCCTCCATAATTACTGAAACAATTTTCCTTCCCTCTTTCAATCCGTCGTTGCTTCGGCTTCTGCTTTTTTGATCCTGCTCTTTTCTGCGCTGTTAGAGTAATCTGTCTGACATTGAAACTTTCATCTCATCTGTGAAATATTGTCACTACAGTGAGCTCTGAGGCAGTTGCACGTGTGTGTGTGTGTGTGTGTGTGTGTGTGTGTCAGCTGCTCCAGATTCCAAGTCTCTGTGATTAAACTGTAATTAGGTTGGTTAAACCCCCTGCAGAGCTCAGTTGCTGTCGTCTTCCCCTCCTCCCTCTTTCCTCTCCTCTTCCCCTGCTGTCATCCCTCCTCCTCTCTGGCTGTTTGGAGAGGAAGAGTTTTGTGGTTTGTTGCTCACTTTCCACATTTCTTTCCCCTCCCTAACTGCTCCACTTGTCTTCCTTTTGTCTTCCCCTAAACACCATCCTCTCGTTCCATCATTTTGTCTCACTTGTCTATCTGTGTCTCTCAGTTCAGATGTTTTGTCGTTTTTTTCTTTTCTTTGTGTTTCAGATGGGTCGGGATACGACTCCCCGGAGCCCTTCCTGACTGATGGAGGTCCAAGCTGGAGGCCAGGGTCCGTGGCCCTGTTAGCTGTACTGGCCTCACTGCTCCTGGGACTCTTCTCTTGGCTGTGACCCCCCCCCCCCCCCTCCTTCCTGGAGCTCCCACCCAGGGTTGCTGGGCTGGGCTGGCTGTCCCTCTAAATCCACCACCCCTCAGGGAAGCCCTCTGTCTCCGTCCCCCTCCCACCTCCACCTCTATACTACCACCAAGCCACCCCCACTGCCAGCCCGCTCCATGGCCCCAGCCACGGACACCCTTCCCAGGCCTGGCTGAGAGGGTTGGGCTGCTGGTCTTGAGCTGACTGGGAAGCTATCCTGGATCTCTGATCCCCCAGTTCTGGGTGGAACGGACGTGTTGCACCTCTCAGCTGGAAAACACAAGGGAAATCTCTTTGCACTCATTTCAGGGGGTCCTGATGTGACTATTGACTCTTGGCCACTGATGGGGTAGATATAGCTGTGGCTATGATTAAACTTGTCATTTCAATGCAATTCCTATCATCTAATCATGCCAGGATGCATTAGGCGATAGGCCTGGATGCACAAAAATTGGATTCTGCTCACAAGGCTATCATCAAAGCGAGAGCTGGAAGTGGCCAAGCTAGCATTGTAATTGGAATTCTATACTGTCTGGATGCCATCCAGCCACAATGAGCATATGAGCAATGTCAAGAGACAGAGAGGGAAAAGTGGCCAGACCTGTGGAAAAAAATAAATACAGTAATAGGAGACGCTTAACAGGCATTTTCAGGCCAGTGTACATGCACAGCAATGTGATACAGAAATCATAAAAGCCTTTATGAGCAGCTCAAATATCATATTGTAATGACAACTGTAACCATAGCCTGTGTCAGTGGGAGGGTGGGGTTTGAGTGTGTGTGTGTGGGGGGGGGGTGGTCTGGGATGCGGGGGTAGGTGGGGGTCTGGGGTTTGGTGAGGTGTATAGTGTCAGGTGGGATGTGTTTGTCTTATTCATGTTTCTAAACAAAGCATTTATCACAGCCTGGTCTGCACAGGCGTCTTCAGCACTGTCTAATGTCAATACGGTCGGGTGACTTCTGGAACCATGACTTTCTCATGTGTGAATGTACCACTGGTCACCCACCTCTCGTCTATCTGTATTATTATGACTGTGGTCACTTACGGTACCTTCTCTCGGACTGGCAGGACGGAGGGGTTGGGGACGGGGGGTGAAGCAGGGATGATTGAAAGGACAGGTGAGAAAAGGAGGCGACACTCAGTTGCATGACCACTGTGAAACCTTCAGATCAATCTTGTTTGTAATGATGATATATTTTTTCATGGGGAAAAATAGAAACGCCCTGCTACTGCTCTCTCGCTCTCCCCGAGACTTTCCAAACATCAAAGGAATAAACAACCCTCTCTCCTCATACGTTTTTCCTCCTGTCTGGCATGCAGCCGTTGATGGATTAGCTTGGTCTGGGAGATGAATGAACCCACAGAGTGAAACTGACTGGATATCAGCTCTCAGACCCCAGGCCAGATCACAATGGACATAAACACTGACTGTAGCTGGTCCTGGGTCTGTGGGTTAAACCAATAAGAGAAGGGCCATGGCAAATGAGGCAAGCGTGTGTGTGTGTGTGTGTGTGTTATCATCACAAAAACACATACAAACACGCACACACACACACACACAGTCGCCGATAACGAGACTGTTCCTCTGGGACCGTGGAGCATTCATGGACATGACTATAAAGGGAACAGCACAAAGAGAGAGGCAGTGGGGGAGGGAGGGGAGAGGGGGGGAGAGAGTGTGTGTGCATCAGGGGGCTGAGACTTCTTTAATCTGGGGAAGTGAACATAATGAGTAAGCACTGTGAACACACACACACACACACACACACACACATAAAGACCCATGTACAGACACATGCAAACATACAGTACATCCACCTATGTAGAAAGACACAGTACGCATTTAGACACACACACACACAAACACACATACACACATGTACATATACACACATACATGTACACACAACATACAAGTACACATACAAGAAAACTCAAACGAGGGGAAGCACTCCCTTCTCTGTTTCATCTTATTTTTGTAGCATTTAAACTCACTGGTAACTACTCCTGTGTGGGCTGCAGTGATGGGGGTATAGCCTGTGGACGATTTAAAAAAAAGAAAAAAAGAAAAAAAAAAGAAAAGTGTCTTCTTCTATTCCACTGATGCTGTCCTTTTATCGTTCTTCTTCTCTGGTTTGTGATCCATGGTCGGTAGCGGTAGGATGCCTCCAGGTTCTGAGCGTCATGTATGAGTTTGTCTCCTTTTCTGTTGTGGTGTTCTTGTGCAAGCTGACCTCAGTCATGAAGTACGTCAGCGTGAACGTAAACACAGGAGTCAGAGCGAGGAGAAGAGAAACACACAAATAAAGATTGTCTTTTTTTGTCTACTCAAAAAACAATCAAAGCGAGTGATATTTCTTCCTCAATGTGAATTAGTTTTCATTCGTTTTTTCCTGCAGGCAGATGATTGTTCGATGGCACCTGGCTCTTTATTTTCTCCTACTCTATCTTCCTCTGACGTCAGAGTCCCGGGACCGTCGAGCTCTGACAGTCAAACCATGAAATTATTCAGATGAAATCACCCTCTCTCTCTCCCCCGATCCTCAGATGTTTCTCCCTCAGCGATGTGACAGCTAATCTGAACTGCTGACAACACGGAGACCGAATGGCCTGATAGCCTCTCCGGCCTTGTTTTCATCAGCTTCCCGGCAGGATGGCCTAGGTAGTGCTTAAAAAAAACATCCCGTAACGGAAATGGTCACAGGTTTGATCCCTGCAACAGCCAATGCCATCCATCAACAGTCATCTGCCCTGTCGTGTCGTCTGTGAGCCATTAAGTTGTTCTGGATGAGATGTGAAATATGAAATGTTTCCTCTCCCTTCTGACCTCGGTAGATTTTCATGCACAGACAGATAAACAATAACCATTTCCCCTCCAGGGCTAGCTTGAAACATTCATCAATGCTGGGTTAAAAGCGTTATTTGAACCCACCGCGCCACTGACTCGACTCTTTTGGCAACATGATGCAAAAAAAAAAAAAAAAAAAGTGTATCAGAAATGTTGTTTTTGGGGGGAAAACTGAGGCACATGAATAATAGATGCGTCTCAGCTTGCCATGTTTGGCCCTCTCGTCGAAAACCTGGCTAATGGCTATCGATGTCTCTGGTTTCCATCAAAATGCTTCACATGAGAGCTCAATTCAAACGGGGGGAAAAATGAGATTTCAGTAAAGGAGACAGGGGGAATGAAATTATCTCTGAATATTGAGACGCGAGCGTGGTCAGCCAATTCTCCGGCCGGAGAGGTATCGAGTACCAACAGAATTAGCTTAGCGTAAAATGAAGCCCGATCAAGTCTGAGCCCTCTGAGCCCTCCCATGTCATTTTTTTTTTTTTTTTGTGAGATGAGAGATGGATGAGTAAAAAGAATTGGAACAGAGCCAGATGTGAACAGATGTGCTCCTTGAAATCCTGGGAAAACCAGTGATCTGGGATATGTCGCTGACACACAGACACACACTAGCGCCGGATCCCCTTGTATTCTCTTCCAGATCGAACTAATCATTTGATTAATTCGGCTATTTTCATTGGCTGGCACACTTGTGGGACTATTATTGGCTAGGATACATTTGGCCTATATGATGTTGTTTTTGGCAACAACCAAAGTGGAAAGCCAGAAAATGCAGATGGCACCCCCCCATCCATTCTTCTTCCCTTTCTTTCTGTTTTCTTTCTTTCTGCCTCTCCTCCCCCCCCCCCTCTCTCTCTCTCTCTCTCTCACACACACACACACACACACACATACACACAATTAGGCTACAGGCTAATCTATTCTCTGCTCTCCCCTGTACGTTTGTCTCCTCATATTCAACTAACTGGCATTATTTAGGAATTATGGAATTAGGGCAGCGCTCCCATCTCTATTAATGAGGGATGGCATGATGAAAGAGCTTGATCCTGAACGTGCCATCTGTAGTCACTCTTACACATCCACGTAATCTCTCCCTTTTTCTCTCACTACTTTCTATTTCTCTCTCTCTCTCTCTCTCTCTCCTTCTGTATCTCTCATCCTCAGTCAAACACACACACATTATTTGTAATTACAGAGGAAATACTCTTTCTCAGCTCTTCAAGGCCTGTTGGATGTGGCGTGAAATGGTGAAATGGCATGGCATGAAAGTTAAGTATGGACCTGTGTGTGTGCGAGCACACACACACACACAACTCCAGATGGACCCTGTGTTATACTTGAATAATGCATGCTATGTAGACTCTATAAAAGATACATGGGCAGAGAGAGCTGGGCACCAGGCACTGTGGGCAGTTCGTTCAGGGCAGATCTGAAGCATCCCTTGTGCAATATGGAGCTGTTGTGAGATGTTTAGCAGCTTGTAGGTATTTGGCTGTAGGTGACCCTACAGGGAAAATAATTTAGCTGGAGTTAGGGAAAACATTTGCCGTTTAGACATTGTCAATTGATATGTTGGCTGGCCCTCCGCCTGGTGTCTTTGCAGTCACCTTGAGCGGGCTTTTGTGGTTTTAACCATAAAACTTTGGGAATTGCACAGCAGATTAAATGCTAACAGCTCAAATTTCAGTGCATCTCTCAGAGAATCACTTTGAAACATATATAGCAGTCTGTCTTCGTCTAAAATACTGGGGGTCTGGGTGAAGGGTAAATGCTGCACTCAAGTGGGGAAAATGGGCAGCGCCTTTTTCTCTAGAGTCATATGACAGGACATGCGCACCATCATCTGCTACCTTCAAGTGCTTCTAGAAAGCTCCTACTTCCGTTATTTTCATCTTTAAATACGGCTCGTCTCACATTCAAGTCAGTTTGGTCAGAAATAAGAACAAAATTATAAAAATAAAAAATAAATTATATTTATATATGTATTTTATATGTATTTTGGTGACTGTTGTTTTATCTTGGAACAGCAGCATGGGCTGCAGCGGCGGTATGTTGATGAGAAAATGTGCATCAAGCATGTCATTTATGTTTTAATTAATAGTTTGTTAGACAACTAAAAGTTAAAGTAAAAGTAGAAATATTCGATTCTAATTGTTTAAATAGAATGCCAAATAAAATACGTCACATCTCGGCAACTCGGGTGCCGTAGCAAGGTCCGACTTCCCCAGTCTTTCGTATCACTTTGCAGTGTCGTTCATATGAGCTCAACTTTTACATCGCGATATTCCCCACAGCACGTGAAGGCATCAACCGACACACTTTGTGAGGCGGCGGTGTTGTAGAGACCGAAGGAATCCTGCAGGAGTTTCCACTGCGAAGTTCACATACCGTAAGGAAGGGGGAGTTCCGAAGGACTTTTAAAAAAAAAAAACAAGGAAGCTTAACTGTAAGTATTAACTTCTTAGATAGGAATGTCTCGTTGTTTCCGCCCAACATATTTGTTTGACTGGTAGTTGGTTGAAAGCGGAACTGTCTTGGCAAACTAGCAAGCTAGCACATCTGCTAACGCAGCTAGGTTAACGAGATACCCGGATCCTACCCTGTCTTGCAATAATCTACCAGCAACTTTTCACACAATGTAAGAAAATGTACTCGGGCAGAAACTTTGACACTATCTTCTTGTTGATTTACTTTTTAAAATTCTGTGTATGTTTGTTATTATGGGACTTGACAATCATAACTTTAGTATTTTGGGTGTGGGTCTATTCTGTTTGGTTTAAGTTTCTCATTCAGCCTAACGTCAGCTGTTTATCAAGTGAGTAACGTTAGGCAGTTGGTCAGCACTTTTCTTTGGCTTGCTATACAATCAGGCTAAGTGTGTAACATTGAGCCAATTAAAATGTAATACACAGGAAATGATTAACCATCTGCCTCAGTGTCACATGTTCCTTATTTTATGATTGACAGCTGTTGCACAAAAAGCTTGACAATTGGTCTTTATTCCTTTTAAGGTATTGTTTTCCCCTCGGCTGTGGATTACAGTCATGCTTTGAAAGAAAGAAGCAGTTTAAGTTTTTGGCATGGCAGCATGATGTCATCGCTTTCCCGGTCGCCTGTGTGTGCAAACATAGCAGAATTTCAGTCAGTCAAACCCCCACCCAACACAGTTCACCATTGACCAGGCAAACTATGCCCTTTTAGTCATGGTTGTCATCATGGCAGACATTGAAGTGACTGCATGAGATAAAAGATCAAATTTGTACTCGAATGAGAAGGAGGGTGGGAGACAGAAACAAAGATGTCAGAGTAGCCTGAGGTGGCGGAACAGGTTTGAGTTGAAGAGCAGGAAATGTGTGTTGGTGTAGGACGCCCTGGGTTAGACACGAGCTGTTGGTGCTGTGAAGGAACTCTAGTTACGGCAACATGAGTGGGTATGTAAAGGCTTTACAAAAAAATATTCTAGGCCCTGTTACAGATGTGGTGTAGTGTCACAGCTTTGTGTTGTCAGTAGGCATGTGTGGTGTGAAAGAGGGGGGGGTCGCGCTGTCAGACTAGTTGACGACCCGCTCAGTGTACACGGACAGTATTGACATGTTCCTTCACTCTTGATATGGCCTGGCACTGTAATCTGTTTGTAGGAGTCCTGATCCAGTGAGTTTGAGTTGTAACCTCGCCTCAGTGTCTGGCCAAGGGCAGTGTATCAGTCAGAGGAAAAAAAGCAGTCAAGCCAATGTGAACCAAGTGCCCCGGAAAAGAAAAACCGCAGAGTCAACAACATTAAATCCTCTGAACTGTCTGCCAACTATCCATTTCCCCTGTTGTCTTTCAGGACAAGTCAGTTTACTGCAGGTTTGAAAGGGAACTTTAAAGTTCAGGGGTTATTGTGAAAACAGGAAAATGTTACGTGAACTCCAAAGGAAGAGGGCAGAGCAGGAGAGGAAAAAAGTTAAATGGGAATAAGACAGCACTTCCTTGATGTCAGTACCTAATGCCCTCAACTTGGAATAAACACCAGACCTTTGCCTGTGTGGTTAACTGGCTCTGGCCTCGGTAGTGCAGTCTCATTGTACCACAGTACAGATGAGCTTCTTTGCTTGTTGCCATTTGCTACAAAGACCGTGTAAGTGTCTGTGACCTTGGTCTTTAGCTTCAGCTGTTTTGAAATGATTTGGCTTCTCCTTTTCTGCACACAGCCTTTTGGTTGACATTGTAAAACCAACATTTGAGGTTGACCACATCATTACAGGCTTTCCACCAGGGTCTCGGCCAATTCTCTTTCCATCCAGTGAAGTGGGAAAGTTTATTTCTTATGTTGTAAAAAGGTACCTATATTGAATCTATAAAGATAATGGTAGAAGACTGCCATTCTTATGTGAATTGACGTTTCAATTAACATTTCGAAGTATGGGGGCACAATTAATCATATATTGCCATTTTTAGTTTAAACAATAATTGTGTAATATTGGCATATCAGCAATATTGGAACTTCTCCTTTCACTTTGAACATCCGCTGTCATTGTCATGAGAAATGACCATGTTCCTCAAATCATGTAATCTAATAATTGTGACCCCATTATCTAGCAAAATAATATGAAATGAAGATTTTACCTTTAGTCATGCAGCCTTATTTTGACTGAGTGAACTGACCTCAGACCTGTTTTCAGTGATCTAGCAAAGCCTCGTTATGGGATGCCCACTTTCAATCTCATGACCCTGATTTCCCTATCAGCCGCCTTATCGCCTCTCCTTCGTTGTTAGCATACGTTCTGCTAGCCACAGTGTAGCTAAACCCTGTACCAACAAGGAACTGCTGTAGGCTCGTGGAAGAAAATACTACTCACTTGTCTGGAATGGATCTTTGTTTCCTTCATCAGCACGCCTGTTGTATTTGTTCAGACTACTCCACTCCTTCAGGGGCCTGATTTGTTTAGGTTTTGCATCTGTTTTTTTCCCCTCTCCATATGGGCGACAATGCACATATGTTGTTGTTGTACTTGTGCTATCACATCCTATAGCCTTAGTATTTCAGATTACATGGTAGAGAAAGCAGCCTGCAGCGGTGGTTTCTAACCAGTGCTGTGGTGTCACGAGTTTCTATTTCAACTGTAAAGAAAATTGTCACTGAAAATGTATGATTTTACATTAATTGGAATCTGCTTGTGATGCTATATTGCTCCCCCGAAGTTCATTCAGATTCAACAATTAATGACAAATGAACATGTTCCTCTTTGTTTTGGTATGATCATGCTAGGTTTTTCTCGTACAAGCTCTGGAACATAAGAGGTGAAAATTGAATTAAAAAGCAACATAGCTTCAACATGTCTGACCTCCAGAATTGTTCCAAAGTCACAGAGCATTTGGATAGATGGATGCCCTCCTGTGTGATGTTACCGAGTGACCTTTGACCTCTCTGTCCCTCTCCCAGGCCTCAGAGTATCGAGCTCGGTGTTAGTGCCAGTGGAGGAGCCGCCAAACAGGACAGCAGCAACATGGCAGACATGACCGTGGAAGACATCACCGTGCGGGCCAACCAAGTGACCGATGAGGTACACACACACACACACACACACACACACACACACACACACACAGTCTCTCTTTGTCGCTCTCTCTCTCCCACCTCAGCGAGTGAGAAACTTGCTTAATTCCTGTCGGAGTGACTAATGCTCGGCTGCTAATCACCCAGAAACAGTGCCGCACAACACATTTGTCGCAGATGCAAAACTGCATTGGGGAAATTGAACTGAACACAAACACTCCAGGAACTGAGAACGCAGACCTCTACTTCGTTAATGTCCAGAGTACAAACACTCGGATGCAAAACATCCACACACGCAACAGGGCGAATAGGATTGGAAGTTCATTATATGTTAGTGGCATATTGGCAACACTGAAACGTCGTCCGCTGTACTTGAAAACAGTCAAGATGTTGATAAAAGATGTGATATGTTATCGAATCATCAAGACTAATAACCATGATCACAATTTCTAGCAAAATGATCTGGATCATTTTAGAAAGAAACAATGGGGACGAAATGTATTTCTTTGTGGGGAAAAAATGCAGTTTGACCAAGTGAAATGTACACACACACACACACACACACACCGCAGTGCTGCAGTGTAGTGTTGTGGTTGGGGTGGGTAATTAGACTCACAGTTGATTATTAAGCTGGGCATTTATAGGAGGAGTGTGACGCTTTCCGCCTAATTTAGCCCGATAGCTCCCTTATCCCTCTGTGGTTTTGACATTTTGAATGCTGTCGGCTATATCTAAGTGTTTTATTATCCAGTGGATAATAGTTTAATCAGCACTCCGGGGCGTCATATGATCAGCCAGCTGAGTCAAATGGAGGCGAATGGTCTTATTCTAGCAGGGGTTTTAGGTGTGCACTTGACCTTCCTGTGATTCTGACTGTACTAATTGTATGTGTTTTGTCTTTTCCTTTCTCCTTTCGTACTTTTTTTTCTCTCAGTAAATTAACCTGTGATTTTCTCTTCTTTCTTCCTTCTGCTGCTGCCTGGTTGACTGACGTCTCGTTCGCGTTAGGAGAGTGCATGGGAGGGCCCCTCTGCTAATGCTGCTTACCACCCTGGCTTTGGGTAACCTCTTAGACCCAAAACACTCACAGCATGGCTGGACAAACACATCTGAATTTTAGGATATGAAAGAGTGTCTCCTTTAGGAAGTCTAAAAATAAATTGTCTCAAATCAAAGCCTGTTAAAGATCTTGAATAGAGTTAAGTGGCTTTAAAGTCGTCAGCACAGGCTCAGAGGTCTTAAAAATATAGTTTTCTCTGTGCTACTTTCCTAGTCATCCTGTAGTAGCTGCAGTTTTTTTTGTGCTTTTCAGGTTCATTGTTTATTTTCGTGGTGAAATTAAATTTTATTCTAAGTGGCATTAATAAGATAAAAAGTCTTAAATTTAACTTTCTGGAACCTGCAGACACCCTGACGTAGCGCTCGTCCCACATAAGCCATCCCAAACAAATGACAAAAAAACACCATCGTGTATCCAACGCTTCGCCACAGCTACCCCCCAATCTGGAAAATTTGTTGACAACGCCAATTCTGGGCTTAAGTAGCCACGAGACGTACTGTACTGTTTACCCACCCGAGTGATGTTCTGGCTAAGCCGACAGAAGCCTGGTTGAGCTCAACACATCCCTCCCTCCAATTTGGTGTTTGTCTGTTTCTCAACTCGCTGATTAATATATACAGAGCAAACACGACGGAGAGGAGGAGAGAGTCTGGTACCCGCTCTCTCTCTCTCTCTCTCGTTAACAGTTCATTATCGGTGTTCATTGGCGATGGAGTCGTGCCCCGAGTCGTCTCCCCGAGTCGTCTCCCTGCCTCGCTCCTTCGCTCCTCTGCACTCGTCGGTTGTCATCCACCTCTCCTGACACCGCTCGCTATTTATAGAGGCACAAAGACTCCCTCACCCGAACTGACTGCATTCCATCTTGTCGTCAACACTTTCTGTGTGTGTGTGTCTATGCGTGTCCATCTGCCCGTGTGTGTTCGAGTCATGCTTGTGTGCCATGTCCCACTAAAAAAAACTAAAAAAATACTGGCCAAGAATATTTTTTACTGGCCAAAATAATAAATATACAACCTTACCCTATTTTCAGTGCTATTTCGTCTGTAGAATCAGGTACTGTGTGTTCACTGATGCAGTGGATCAAATGTGTAATTCTTTATGAAGTGCAGCAGATCTCAATATATCCAAGGCATTCAAATGTTATCGTCTCAAAAAGCTACCTGGCCAGTGTGACTGGTGATTTATCTAGAAAGATTTTTTTTTAATTTTTTTATACTTATCTATGCCACCTGATCAGGGAGAGTTCAGACACAAGAACACAATGACAAGGTCATACAAAGCCCTACAACATCGCCTGTGGTTACACTTACTGTTTCAGTGCGACCTCTATCATCCATCTACACAAGGACGCACAAGTGACATGTTTGGCCGAACAAAAATTTAGCTCACATTGTTGTTGGATCTTCAAAACCAGATATGAAACTCACTGTGAGTGTACACAGCCACCGTGAGGATATATGAAATGTAGTGCGGTGGAAGGTGGGGTGGTTAACCCAGACAGAGATTTAACTAAATACAGCCACAGGAGATTTGTAACAGCCATTTTCAGGACATGATGATGATGATGATGATGCAAACTCTTGATCTTTACTCTAGACTCTATGATCTTTAGAATCGGATGTCAAAAATCACATAATGACAAGTATAATTGTACATTCTCAAAACTAGTTATATTGGTTGGTTGCTGGTCAGTTTTCATGTCTTTACGGATATGGATTGTGTTTATCTGTTTATTCTTATCCATGCATCTCTCCACTCTCCTTATCCCTCCCGATCTCTCTCTCACCATATCTTGTTCTTTCTCGTAATGTGTCTCGTATTTTATTCTGTCCACTTTCCTTCTTCATGCTCCTACTTCTCTCTGTCGCCTAAGGGCATGTTCACACTAATAGTGTCAACACCGATTGGACTCTGGACCGTTTACTCCTCATTTAGATTTGTTTGTGTGTCAACAAATGGCTGCATCAAGACCTCCCGAAAGCCTAGCGTAACAAAATGAACTGAGGGAGTCAAGATGAAATGAAATGCCCCCTCAATATATAGAGAAGCACATTTCCCAAGTCCATCATGCTTGGCCAAAGTTGCAGGGACCCCCGCCACCAAAATCTCTAACCTCGCGGGATGAAAGGTTTCCAAATCTCTGACCAATAAACACGCTACTTGTGAGTCCATGTGACTTTAGTTTACAAGCCCTGGTTCGTATACAACAGTGTGAGTAAATACCCAATCGAAAGTAAACTTTTCCACTTTGTTTTGTATGAAAGAAAACTAACTGTAGGTGTGACCGCACCCCAACTCTGTCTCTCTCTCTCTTTTTTTTATATCTGTCTCTCTCGCTCTGCAAGTGTTTGTGGGTGAGAAGCTTCCTCACCTCTCCACCCCTTAACGCCTCTTATTGTTCCTCCACAGTCGCTGGAAAGCACACGGAGGATGCTGCAGATGGCAGAGGAGGTGAGACAATATCCCCGCTCCGCCTGACGCTACATAAATCACTGTATCATCTTACACGTAGCGCCCTTTGTGACGACCACAAAGCGTGTATCGGCTTGATCCGTGGGCTCCGACCCAGGCTGGAGTCAGATAACATGCAGTTCACTTAATCGTAATTTAGAAATGATACGGCCCCATCTGAGCTTTTGGTGAAAAACTGAGTATTCCTGTAACGTAGTGCTACAAACAGCTCTTTGTGGCTGAAGTCAGAGTTTTGAAGGGTAAAAGGGTCCCTCTTGTTTAATGGAAAGTGAACACTTGTAAGTCTCAAGGCTCAAAACGCAGTCTGAAAGCTAATGAAGCTCTAGCCTCATGAAACGTAGATATGTCAATTGAAACAGAATTAAGCTGCAGTCCCCATCATGAGTGATTGAGCGTTCGTTCTCACTTATTTCAAACTAAGTTATAATAGACTTTTTGTTTTTGTTTTAATTTTGGAGCAAAGCCAACCTGATTAAGTCTGATTGAGTCTTTTTGTCGGTGATCTTTCTCTCTGTTCTGAGTTTGTGTCTCTTGTGTTTCCAGAGCAAACAGACTGGCGTCAACACCATGGTGATGTTGGACGAGCAAGGAGGTAGACATACAGCAGTAATACCGCTGGCTTTGCAGGAGTTTCTTCTATGATTTATTTTTTCTCTCATTTATTCATTTTGTTATTGACTTTTAAAAATTTTTTTATTCACTCTCATTCTGTCACATATCGAAGACTATGATGGTGAAGTTTCAACCTGAAGAGTCATTCTTGGCTTTTATTTTTGAAAGGAAGTGACACACTAAACATAGTTGGTTAATATGAATCTTCATCATCATATGATCGATCGTCTGATCATAATCATAACCCTGTTAGGACCTAAATAGTATTCTAAAATACACTAATATACACACTTTTGTATCTGATTGCGATTTTTTTATGAAATATGAAATTTACTGATATCAAGTTTTGTGCCGTTTTATCCATTAATTATTGGTGGAATAATACCAAGACGGGTATGTTTTAGTCCGGTATGAGCAGGTAATATTGGTGCAGCAGTATACTCTTACACCTTCCTATGTTACTGCTCCAGCTGTAGCTTCGCACCAGTCACTTGCATTGGTACTTATTGTGAAATGTCTTTTACTGTTTTTCTGCCTGTAACTTGATTTTCTGCCATTTTAACCGTTTCTCTTTTTCTGTTATCTAGATCTCATTCTTTGCTGCTACGATAACCCAGTTATTGACCCAGTGTACATCTCATGGGAGTCATTAAAGTTTCATTGAATTGAATCTACAAATAAAGATTATAAACAAAATAAAATGAACTCCTCGTACCTAAAATGTTGGTAGGAAATAAGGGCGATTCTGACACCGTGTGGTCTGTGTCTGTGCTTCAGAGCAGCTGAGGCGTGTGGAGGACGGCATGGACCAGATCAACCAGGACATGAGGCAGGCTGAGAAGAACCTGACCGACCTCTCCAAGTGCTGCGGCCTCTGCGTCTGCCCCTGTGACAGGTATCCTCCACACGGGACCCTGGGGAAGGCTGGGCTCTGATTCAGGGTTGTGTTGGTTTGGACGTACGACTCCCAGTTATTACCGTTGTTATACTTCCCCTACATATTGCTGGAACAAAATTAACAAGTTTCATTTGCTGCAAGTGCGGCTGAGTTATTATGAATGATGGTTGTGTAGTACACCAGACGGGTCACACACTCCAGTACACTAGGGATGTGAATCTCTTTTTAGACTGATACTATATCAATCTTGACACGCAGTTAACAGGAAAGATATCCTTGATTCATTATGATTGCTTTCATTTTTTTTTTTTTTATTTGATCTGATGAGATTTGATTCAGTGCCCATGAAGAGCAGTGCAGAGTTTACTTGTCCTTGGGTTGACTCTGGGTGGGGCTCGTCGTAATCATCCAAAAAACATTATCCAGCTATAAAATAAATCAAACAAAGTACCTTTGATTGACATTCACAGAGGAAGCGTGACTAGTCCTAGCAGAGCAGGGGAAAGAAAAGAAACACTCAAAGGAATCGATATCCATGATTTTGGCTAGGTTTTTCCAAAGATGGCTGGCACGATTTGTTACCAACCCCTCCCTCCATCGGATAATTGTTACACCCCTACAATACACAACACCAGTCTATAGAACAAACATGCATGCAGCAGGATTTGGACGTCAGGATTGAGGGCACAAGTGGCGCTATATGGTTTCCACCATCTCAGTTAGACCTTTTACCATCAAACCGTATCAGTATACAGTGTCAGTGTGTGTGCATGGTGGTCTTACCTGGTTCTAAACATGGAAAACATCTTTCTAAAATGCTTTCACATTGGAGGGGAGGATTCTATGATGATTACCTACAGCTAAGGTATGGAAAAAACTCATTCAACTTCATAAACCTTGGTATTAAAGTAGTAGTAGCCTAGTAATATTAGTTAGCCTTTTGGTGTTGTACAGCTGGCCGCCTTTACCCAGACACCTCGAGTGATCAGTTTGTCCTGTCCCCCTCCCATCCCCCCCTAGGGTGACGTCCATAGAGCATGACTCGCGGTACAAGCACACCTGGGGGCCTCGGAGGAGCTGACACCGGCACCACTCAGACCGACGGGGCTGTGATCTCCAGGCAGCCCTCGGGTGTCCGCAATGGCCAAGCTACCCAGATGACGGCTTCGGCCCCCTCAGGACCCTACGTCAAGAGGTGGGTCTCACTTCCCCGTCCTGGACAGTTCACTACCTAGATAATGCATTGACCAAAACATTGTCGGACACACATTAACTCGTAATAATTGAGAAAAAGTGCACATTTAGTGAGTTATTGTATCGTTATGGCATATGTCAGGTAATCCCTAGACATGTGGAGGTTTTACCCAGTTCCCTCAGGACCACTGGGCATACTGGTGGAAATTAAACCTTCTCAAAGAAACCGAAATCACTCCTGACTATGAATATGTCTTAGAGTTTGTGAAAATGAACCGATAATTCCTATTTAGGTGAACGCTACAGGCCAGTAGTTGTCTGTAATGTTTGACAGACCTAGTGACGTGTGACGTGTGACTAGCTTGAGAGACACATTTCCCCTCTGGAACAAAATAAAAGCTTGTTTCATTTCATGTCCGCGGCGCAGGATAACCAACGACGCACGTGAGGACGAGATGGAAGAAAATCTGGATGCCGGTGGGCGGCATCATTGGCAACCTGAAAACCATGGCCATGGACATGGGCAACGAAATCGACAAGCAGAACAAACAGATCGACCACATCACGGACAAGGTGGGAGCATTTCACAACACCTACACTCTTCTAAATAACATCGTTCTGTTTCTCGCTTTCTTTTGCCCTGATCCCTGTTTATGTCCAATTTGATGTCATCTCACTCTTTTAAACAGCCTCTGTAGCCTCATCTTGTCAATGCCTCCTCAAGTGTTGTAAGGATTAGTTATGTCTGCTTGGGCATGGAGGACAAATGTTTCCTGTCACTCAGCCTGTGAAGTTTAACGGCCAAATGAAGGAATTAAGTGTGGAAAGTTTTTCAAGGACGCACAAAATGTGATTCTACATAATGTGATCTCATTTCGCCTGTCCTCTCCTCCCCGTTCCAATTTTTGTAGTGCATTTCCGAAATGCACTGAAGTGGATTGCCTAATAGAGAGGAAGAGGTACTTATTGATATGGCCCTCCCGCTCAACTGTTCCATCTGTGTCTTTCAGGCGGACATGAACAAAGTTCGCATCGATGAAGCGAACCAGAGAGCCAACAAGCTCATCAAGTAGACAAGGAGACCTGCTTCAATCAGCTTAATCGACCTTGAGCCTCTGCCGCAACACACACACACACACACACACACACACACACACACACAACACACACACCATGCATACTTCCATGCACACTTTCACAACAAAATGAATTAAATCAGGAATGTTTTTTCCAGCATTGTGCTAACCTTTTCTGCACTCGCATGTAAATAGCACACACTGCACACACACACACACACACACACACACACACACACACACACACACTGCACACCATCTGCTCATTGACAGATCTATTCATAGTGATGCTGGACACTGAGAAGCAGCGCGGACATCAGAAACTGGAGGAAGTGACTGACGGCCTATCACCGCTGTTTGATACCAAATCTACTCCAGCCTGTCATCGTATCTCAGCATGTACAGGAAGAGAAGCCGCAGAAGGCAGTCGCTTCTTTTTCCTCACTTTCTCTCACGCTCACTTGTCAAAGTCATCGTGTCTCTCTGGTCACTGATCCATACTGATTATTTATCTTTAGAGACATACAGTTATTTGTATAGCGCCCCCTGTTGGTCCTCTTTTGATATGGTCACAAAACGGATGGGGGGGGGGGGGGGGGGCGTGTCTTGCAACAAATGCATCCCATTCACATCTTGTAATTGGTTCGTCTTGTAATTAAGTTTATTGTATCCATTTGTATTATTTTGAGATGATATACTTATTTAATTATTCTTATTAAGCAGAAATGACTTGTGAATAAAGTTCAGCTTTTTTAACACCTTCCCCCCACGTCGTTTACGCCATTTCTGATGTAAAGGCTGTTTTGAACTGTCAGATGTTGTGCTTTAGATTGAGTTGGACATCGAAGCGCCTAACCCCAAGTATAAGAGCAATTATGTGATTTTGGATTTGTTGTATGGATTGGGATTATATGGAATGTGAAGTCTAGAAGTAAATCTGATTTTCTGCAAGAAAAGTGTTTGCTTGCTGTGACTTGCTGTTAGAAACTAACTCATAGCAACCAACTGCTATTGAAATGCCAAGGAGAGTATGAGGGACTTTCATCATCACCTCTCAGGGCAACTTGTTTATTTTATACGGTTGAATATTGGAAACAATGATAACGCTGGATATATAAAACAATAGATCACTATAATTCACTATTACGATCGTGATTTGCCACCAGGGGAATCAATGCTGTACTTCACTTCACGTCTTTAATGGGGCATCTCATTCTGACTGCAGTGTTGGTGTCACTTCTTCACCAGAGCCTGCAGGCAGTCTGCTTTTTCTAACCTCATCTCCTTTACCTCCTTGGTGGCTAATAGAGGTTTATGGACCCTGAGAGGAGGTTATGGTGGGTATGCAGGCTTCCTACACACAGGTCTGGAGTTGCATTGTGATATTTGTTGCTGTGTGAAGCTACAGATCGCTGCACATATATTGAACACTTGACTCAAATCAAGAAATTAACCTGGTGAAAGTGTAATTATGAATTGGGCAAATGTGCAGGAACCCTGTCTCTGCAGTGTTGAGGGTTCATGGTTGTGTTGTAACAGCCGCTGTATCAGAAACGGCTCCTCTTGCATGTGTTCTGTAAATAGCCACTTTTCAACGCAGAGCTAAAATGAAACGATAACTGATGATGGGAAGCATAATTCCGCTGTTGAAACCATAGCAGCCTAGCTGATAAATAATTGCTGGTGGCTAGATGCAAAAAAAAAAATGTATCATGTTAATTTGGTTGTCGGGGGGTAAATTTAGCAGCATGTTAAGTCCTAAGGTCTGTTGGGCCTCGCTGTGGAAAATCGGCCAATGATGAAGTAACACAATATGCTGAAAATATCACTTGTGTGCATCTTCTAGCTTATTTGTTTTGAAGAAAAAAGGATAATTTGTCTGCTGGGCTGCAGGCGTACACCGATGGAGTTTGCAGAGACTGAAATGAACTTTTATTCGGGGCCTCGTGTCGCTATAAGTGATTATCTTCAGCCAATGTTACTGTCAGTTGATCTAATTGGTCTAGACGGAGGCTGTTTGTTCACTGTGGAATGTAAATACAACCGTTTTGAAATATGTTGACATATGCAACTTGTCTTATCTGAAATGAGCTTAGTTAACGGATGACTGTTTAACGTAGTAGAAATGCCTTTTATTTCACGCCCGCCTGTGTTTCAGGCTTCCTGTTTAAAGGTTAAGTTGTTCATATTCAATAAATTGCTTCTGAATTTCATTTAGTGTTTCCCTTTTTTTTTTGATGGGATGAAATGCAATTAATTCTGATGAGTAAAATAAATGTGGATTCAAAGTTGGCACAGAAACAAAGTTAGACAAAAAAACAACTATTTATTTCCTGTCAACGTTTTGGATATTTTACATAGCTAGAGAGTATAAAATGCTGATAAAAACCACCGAACAGAAAGGGCAGGTAGGAAGGAGCATAGGAACAAAGGAAGTAGATGGAGGTGAGAGGGTAGGAAGTGTCCAACAGGTAAAACCAGACAAAGCTTATGAGCTCCTCATCCGAGTGAGTAACTGTAGATATTGTGACCAATAAATACAGGACTGAGTACATCGGGGTCCAAGTTTCCCAAAAGCTGGTTGCATTTATAAAAGAAAAAATGTAAAATCCCAGCAGTACAGATCGGATGTTCACAAGAAGATCAGATCTGAGCCACCAAGATTTCACCTCAGTTATTGTGTTCCTGTGTAAATTCAGCCTTCGCTCCAAGATCATCTGGACGGAGGTTGTGCTGATGCTACCACATTTCCTGTAAAACTGGGAGTCCAACAGTCTCCTCTTTTCTGACTCCCATAACTTAGATTGAGGTCACTGAAGTTACGTCATAGTTCAGGGACAGAGCCCACAGTACAAGGCAAGAAGGCAGTGGGAGTGTGAGGAGTGTGTGTGTGTGTGTGTGTGTGTGTGTGCCAGCAACCTAGTCATAGAAGATGAAAATGAACCCAAATGAACTCTAACTGTATATTCCCTGCAGGCATATATTGGTTTGAATCATCTACTCAATAATTGCTTTTCTGTTGAAATTCCTAAATGACCAAATTCCTCACTTCCCTCTTTTCTCCATCAGTTTCTCTTACATTCATAGAAAAGACACATTCCTTCAACCCCATATTGCTACTGTACGACCTTCATCTTAGAAGAACACGCCTCGTCCTGCTGTGTGTGTGTGTGTGTGTGTGTGTTTGGAAAAGCAGTCAAGATGCATGTGACCCACCGGTTGTCCTTGACTTTGGCTGATCTGGGGACTGTAAAACCTCCAGGTGTTATTTGCTTTTACAGCTGAGAGCACCTGGTGTTAAATGGAGGCAGGTTACAGTTTGAGAGCCGGTGTTTATTAAAGGTTTTAATTGAATTTTGCTTGTGAGACCAAATACTAAATAATCCAATGCATTTCTGTATGCGTGTATCTACAAGCCAAAGACAAGCCAGGCAGGCCGAGTTGGTCTTGATTGTAGGTTTAACAATATCACCATAGCACCATATCAAACTAACATAAAACATCTTACTTCATGCATCTGTAGAGATATAGATATATATATATGTATGTATGAATAGACTTGGGGTTCAATACACAAGTGCTGAATATATTTCAAGTTCACAGAAATAAATATCGCCACAGTTCAGTTGAAAACATCTCCTGAACGGACCTATACTCCAAACTGACTGTGTTGTTTAATCGTGGTGTAACATGACAGCTCGTACGTCCTCAGCATCTCTGTGAGAACGTCTCAACAGTCAAAACCTTCACAGTGCATAGAGCGTTGAGTTTGCATTATACTTGGTGTGTGTGTGCGTGCACGGTACAGCGCTGCGCTACGGTTTGTTCACCACCAAGTCCTTAGACCGCATTTACAAAGCTTCCTAAAGCCCGCCATACCCAGTCTGGTTCTGTGAGTAGCGTTTAGCGCTCCAAATTCAAACAGCACAGTATTACAGTTCACAACCATTTTATAAGGCAGATTAATAAAAGTACTCAGAGGAGTTAAATACTCTGGAGTCACACAGGCCTACATATACATAGCTAAACCAAAGCATGCCAGACTAAAAGCAACAAAAGTAAAAGAAAAAAAAAAAAAAGGAAATTTTACAAACATTCTTTGGTTGAGTGTGAAAAGAGCATTCCTGTGCTTTTATTTATGCTTTGAATTTGGCATTTGTTAAAAAGGACACATTAAAGAAAACATGGTGGACCTTTGCAATCATACACTGGCTTAAATACAGGCAGCAGAGTGATGGCTTTACTCTCAACTACAATATTGCATCTATATCTTAATCCTGGCAAATGAATATAAAAAATCCTATAGTGATAAAAAGCTCTGAGTGATTGTTCACCACTGATTGTACACAAATACTTTCTGTTTCCAGGTTGCTGTGGCAACACCCCCCGATGGCTTGCCCGTCTCCTTTCACTTCTTCTTGGCGAAGCGACTGAACTTCTTCTCCTTGTCTTTCTTGGCAGAGCCGGGCTCAGGGAGGGCAGTTGAGGAGGAGGGAGGGGGCAGGCTGTGGGCTTTGGCCCCCGAGGGCCCCGACGCCTCCTCCACTACCAGGGCCTCGACAGCCTTCTGCATGGCCTGGGTCCAGCGCTGGAGCTCCTCCTAGAATTAAAAATAAGTGTGTGGTTTAATCTCTTGGTCTCGATTTGTGAAAATGAAGCAGAAGAAGAGTCAAGAGTCAAGCGTTCAGTGCTGGTGAGGCAAAAATAAAACAAAATGAGGGTTACATGGATAACCTCACCATGTTAACTGGTTATTAAGACAACCTCACTATGTCAGTGTTTAGGATACGTTAATGATCCCCGTAGGGAAAATCTCCCCCATAGGGAGGTCAGGGTCAAGAACAGAGCTAGTAGTGATGCAGTGTCTCTATAAATAACCTTGACAAATTGATTGGATTTGGAATTACTGCTAAACTGAAACAGCTAATAAAATGTAAACCCTCTATACCCTCTGACCTGCTTTACAACGGGTGAAAGGTTGTATGACCACATCTGGAACACACTAAAGGTCAGTACTCATGTGATCCACTGAGCCACTAGAAGAGATTCGTTCTGTTGCTCACCTCATCTTTACACTGGAATAGATATTCACCGCCGTCTCCAAGACTGAGAGAGAGAGAGAAAGAGTTGTCCATTAGAGTAACATGAGGAGTAAACATGCCAATCAAGGACAGTTTCCCCCCCCAAAAAAACACAACTTGAAGAAGCCCACGCAATTGAATTCCAGCTTGGACTCCTTTCAGCACATTTGGGTGTTTTTGTTTCCCAGCTCTGGTTAGCAAAGTGAGTGCAAGTCGGAACGAAAGTGTATGTCCTTTAAGACAGCTCTATTACTTATTTCTTAAGGAAGTAGATGGAACGGCTTGTATGTCATTTTAAAGGGATTGGATCTGTTCCCTGTTGACTCGCACTGGCATCGATAGCAAACGTAAACAAGAGGCTGCTGCCGATTACTCAAAAACAACAGAAACAAGTGGAAACTTTTTAGATGTTCCTGAAGAAACTTCTAAAAATCCTGAGCCTTGTAAACTAATGTTACAATCCAGAGATTATTTGACTAAATTTGGGATGTAATCAAATATTTTCTTCAACTTGTGGGTTGAAAGTCAGCACTTTTCCTTCTTAACCCATCACAGACCAATGTTACTCCACTGTTAACAAACCTTTTACAGCCTCCAAATACATATAAACTCATGTTTAGCTGTCACACACTGTCAGTTTTATTACAAAATGTGAAAAAATTGGATCCAATGAATCACAAAATCAGAGCGACAGTGTCGGACCGGGTGCACCTTTAACAGCGAGCTAGTCGAGGGAACCTAAAGGTGGACAGGATCCTCACCGCAGTTTAAAGACGTGCTTCTTTTTCTTGTAGTTGGGGAGGATCTCCCAGGTGGCGCCGCTGAGGGACAGGGGCCCTTCTCCATGGTACGTCATGCCGTGGCCATGGCTCTTGGCATCCTTGTAGGCGGAGAGCTGACCTGGCTTCAGCACACAGTACAAGTTGTTCCATGACCTGGGCAGGAGAGGAGGAGGAGGAGGAGGAGGAGGAGGAGAGGAAACGAGGCAGACGAGATGAGATCAGAATCATAATATTGATCATTTCAGGTAGCTAATGCCGGGTGATGATGCTAAAATCAATTCAATTTAATCCTAATTACAAGAGAGGCACAACAACAACAACAACACGCCGCGAGGGCTTCACTCAGAAACTGGACCTGCTCTGCCTCTGTGAACACCCTTAATTGTTTTGTATCAAAAAGGACAAAACCGGTGAGATTGTGTTGTGGCATGGGTACAAACAATTAAACCATTTGGGGTGTGTGTGTGTGTGTATGAATGAATTGAGGTGTTGAGAAGTGTTGATGTTTTTGGCATTGCTGCTGAAAAACTGAAAAGCATAATATAATCATAATAATCACAATAATAATCAAACAAAAACAATTATACTACAAAAAAGGACACAACAGCTCCTTTTGTGTAGGAAGAAAATGTAAAGGTCTTTTACTTTTTTACTTTTTGCCTGTTGTAATTCAGTTCAGCTGCACTGGAAGATCGCTTTTTCAGTTTCACGTTTCTCTACAGTTCATATTGCTCGGGGAGGATTTTAGCTTGTAGAAGATTCATTTCAAGTTCCCTGGTTTCCTGATCATTTAAGTTGTGCCATTTTATATTAGATTGATTGATTTAGGTGTGTAATGTAATGTTTGTAATGTCACTGTCATGTTAGCAGTAATGTTAGTGAAGTTGTAGCAGCTTTTACTGGTGATTTGATCTTATTTTTCGTAGCTATATTTTCTTCATAGCTGAGAAAGCTCGTTCTCACTTGTTTTCTACACAAGAGTTTTTTGTTTTGACCCCCAGCACAATGCTTACTGGCTTCCAGTAAATTAAGATCCTGTTTAGTGTTTTACTTTGGCAACATCTTTAGTGCCAAGCGGTCGCTGGTGTGGTGTCTTTGCACTGCACTGCATGTTTTTTTCCTTGGATTTCCTGTTGAAGTTTGAGTTTCTGTAGGTGGCGCTCTTTTCTATGTCTGTTCAGCCACGGTTCACCCAGTTCTTCTTCTATTTATTCCAAACAAATCGCTGTTGCTGCTGCCAGAAACACAAAGGCATCACTTCCTGTGCACCAGAGGATGTTCCCTGGGAAGAGACCTACCTGACACCATCACCATTGTGTGACATCAGTTGGCAAAAGAGACTAGAAATGTTTATTTATATAAAAAAAAAACTCCCAGATTATTAGTTTAAAGTATTATCTACCTATTTGAAGCCTTCTTCCCTGAGTCGTCTATGTCGTGCTTGCGGCCCAGCGTTCCCTCCTGCAGCACCGCCTGGGCTCTGAGGGGCTCCGTGGGCATGGTGGCGGCCCTCTCCGGCTCCGTGGGGGTCGCCGCCGCCGCCGAGACGGAGGGCTCCAGCTCCAGAGAACCGCTCTCTCTCATCTCTGACGCCACGGGCACCGCGGAGTCGCCCGCCGTCTCCTCCATAAGACCCGACGTGGGCTCCACCGCTGCAGACTGGAGGAGAGAGAGAGAGACAGACAGAGAAATGAACCTCCATCAGCAGGATTAACACACATGTAGGTTTAGAGAGGAAACCGGTGTACTCTCACTTCACGCTGCAGTGAATATGTCATGTAGAGACGTTATTAAACAACTTTTGAAGATACTGATCTATCGTAGATGACAAACTACAGAGGGGTGGTGTCGAGTCACTAACCAGAGTCTGCTCCTCAGTAGTGTAGAGCTGTGAAGAGTCTTCTACAAAGCCTGTGTCTTCTCTCCTGGAGGGCAGAAGGGAGGGCAGCGTGGGATCTGCATTACAGTCGTTTAAGAGTGGTGGTCGGTGTGTGTGTGTGTGTGTGTGTGTGTTCGTGTGTGTCTGACCTGCTGTCCTTGTCTGAGGGCGCCTCCTCTTTTTTGTACTGCTCCATTTCCTGTTGCTGCTTCCTCAGCTCCAGCAACTCCAACTGCAGAAGCATCATAATAATATTGTGATCGGTGACGTAATCCGTTGCATCACCGCAGTTTAGCAGCATCATCTGACTCCAGGTCAGTTACTTTTGAATTACACGGCCTCCAGAATCTTGTGTTTAGTGTCAAACGGTGTTAAACAACAAAGTGACATGCAATTCATTCAATTTTATTTAGAGCTGCTGTAGTTTGATCAGCACTACTACCATCGTTTCAACCATGACTAACCAGTATTTCAAGTTGTGTTAACTCAAAATCCTTTTCCCCAATAGACGTGTAATCCTGTCACATGTAATCCCATCGCTCCCCAACCCGGCCCATTGCTACGTACAGTGGTGAGTCGCTCCAGCGCTGAGAACCGCTCCTCCCAGGTGGCGGTGGATTTCTCGAAGGCTTCGTGCCTCTTGAGGAGCTTCTCCACCTCGTCCACGGTCTGGCCCAGGTCCCGACTGGCCACGTAGGGCTCCTGGGCGACCAGCCAGGCCTCTGCCACCGAGGCGTCCCGGGCAAACTGACACACCTCCAACACTGGACACAATGAAGACATGGGTCAGGTCAGCGGGACCGAGCGATGTGCGCAAATTGCAAAACGTAAAGAGGATTGTTTGCTTGTTTTAATGTTGTTGTTTTTTTCAACTTTCAACTGATATGACCAAATTTAAAATGCTGCTTCTTAACAAAACAGCTGGTAATTCACAAGTATTTTACAAGTATTTTTTTGTATATTTTTTTGACATTTCCATTTTATGGGGTATTTTATATGAAAATAAAAACAGCGGAAAATCTGAGATATCGCTATGTACATAGTATTTTGTAATACTATGTGTATATATTTGTAGTATTTTGGTAAATAATTCATTTTTTTAATAATTCATTAATTTTCATAGTTTTTAAATCACCAGCTATTTAGTTACTCATCAGAATGAGACAGGACCGTGCACCGTGACTTTATCCAGTGGAAAACTGAGATGCAAACAACCAATATGTCAACTAATAATAAAACATCAAAGTCACAATAAAAAAAGTGTCCATATTCAACATAATAACAATTTCAGCCTGACAGGATGAAACGATTTTCTTTCCTCATTACTTGATTGTGCCTTGCCTAAGTAAAGCTTATTTCCTCCAGACCTAAATATATACATGTATCATAAATTATTATTATTTTAAAGAAGATCTTGAAAACTGAAAGCAATATTGGAAAGATGAAAAGCTGGAGGGAATTATCTGGTGTTAAAGCAAAAACCCACCCTAAAATAGACGACAATACCAGAGAGCATCCTTTCTTTTGCTCCGGAAACTGTTTTTAAAACTGCTTTCAATAAAAGGCTCATTGGAGTCAAAGGTCTTTTAAAGAACAGAAGTCAAGGCATTCGTTCATGTGCAGAAGTTTGGGTCTATGTGAGAGCCGTCACATATTTTGGTCTTATGATTTTGGGCAGTTTAGTCTAGACGTGTGAAAACAAGGTCAAAGGAAGACCTTGTGTGTTTTAGTGTGGTGGTGCTACTCACAGAGCCTCAGCCAGTCCCATCTGTCATCCCACTTGAACATCATCTCCTTCCACTTCTCCATCAGCTGCACCAGCTTCTCTTTGATCTGAGACAGTCACACACTCACAGTTAGACATCAGCAGTAGTAAAGGACTCTCGGTCCCCAGACTGGATATTATCCTCCGGTATTGTGAAGCAATTAACCACACGTTAAATTCAGACCTGGGTCAATTGTTCATTTAAATTCCTTTGGCTTTACTTTTCAGCTCCTAATTAGTCCCTGATGAGACTGAGATGAGTGGACTCCTTTTTTCTTTTGTGGCAGTACAATCGGTTCCATTGTGCCGGACAAGAACAATCAGTTCCAGAAAAGTAATTAAAGCAGCAATTTTACGGCCCGTTGTGGATAAAACAGAATCTGTCTTTCCCCCCGAGGCCTCACCTCAGCAGAGTCTCGGTGCTTGCGAGCCAGCAGGGCCCGGCCCAGGTCCACACAGTTGTTGAATTTGGGTCCCCTGGCCTCAATCTCCGAGCGGATGCCCTGGTGGTACTTCTGTAGGAGCTCCACAGATGAAACATCCCTAAAGGGGGGGATTGAATATTGTCTTATAACCAAGTGTGGACAATCCACTCTCTGCAAAAGACTGTAATAATATTTTGTCATTTGTGGTTTTGGCTTGAAAACAAATTGGTGGTCTTGGTGGGAGATACATTATGGTCATTTTGTGCTATGGTACAGTCAACATCATACTTATTGCACCTTTAACTTCTACACCATCTCTGCTAAGTAGTCATACATTTTTAGATTACTCTCATACTACCCACTGATTAAAAATGTTGTTACCACCTTCATGGCACGTGACTTATCATCGCATGGCTACGCGGATCAACTTGGACTCATTTATAATGAATGAAGAATTTGTACCAGCAATAAGGCAAGTTTATTTGTATAGCACCTTTCATACACAAGGCATTTCAAAGTGCTTTAACATGAGGCATTAAAAGACAAGGAGTAAAAAGTGCCTTTTTAGTCCCCTGAGCCTTGCTATGTTTTTAAGATGATAGTAGGCTGATTTTGTTACAAACTTGATGTGGCTGTTAAAATTGAGATCTGAGTCAGGTAATAACTCCTAGATTTCTGTCTTGGTCTTTGGTTTTTAAAGACAGGGAGTCAAGGTATGTACTAACTTTCAGCCTTTCTTCTTTGGCACCAAAGACAATTATCTCAGGCTTGTCTTCATTTAGCTGAAGGAAGTTCTGGCACATCCAGTCATTGACTTGGCACAGTAACTATTGCAAACGATGGAAATCCTGTTAAAATCGCATCATGAATAACGAACGGCCTCCTGGGAAGTGCTGGTAGCGACGCCTATCACTCTTGATGTATGTGATCTGAGATGTGAGTAATGAAAGAGAAGCTATTTGAAACACGAGACAGGCTTGATTTCTTTGTTGATTCAAGCCTACATCTCCCCAATCTCCTCCTTAGCTGAGGTCTTGTATCTATTCCCACTCCAAAATAAAAAATATCAGTCTCCTCAGAGAGGCAATTAATATTGCCAACAAGAGAGACATTCCCCTGCCAACTCACAAACATAATACATGCCAGTTGATTTCATCATCTGCGTTTTTCCAATGTGTATTACTACACTATGTGGGCATACACTTTACTACTAACCCTGGCAAAGTAAGTGCCATGCTCTAGCCAGTGAGCTAAACAGGATCACCTTACATGTTTCTCTTCTCTCCTCTCCCAAAAAAACAAAACAAAATCAAAAACTCCTTTTTTGCAATTGCAATGTGAATGGCAAGTAAATCTCTCCAAAAGACAAATGACAGGGAGTCAGGACAGCACAAAATACCTTGTTTTTCTTGTTTTTCAGCTGTCTGAAACCGATTTCCTCTAATTGGACATTGAGATTTCAAAATAAACCTACCTAACTGATATGTGATTCATTGTGCAGCCCTACTCCCAGGCCCACTCACCTGGGCTTCTCCTGGGTCTCAATCTGCTGGATGATGCTCTCCATCCAGGCCATCAGGTCTCGGACCATGGTGAAGAAGCGGAACTTCTCTGCGGTGTCCACCAGTCGCGCCCGGCGGCCGTCGCAGGCGTCCAGCAGGCCCTTCCAGGCCTCCACCACCTCCTTCTCTGTGGCCTGGATGGCGGTGGCCTGGTTCCCTGCGTACTGGGCATGAAGCCGGGTAGCCGTCTCCTGGAACTGTTGAACCTGGACAAGGAGAAGGAGGAGGAAAATAAGAGAAACTAACCTATTAGATGATGAATGTGACTTTCCCCTCTTCTGCCTGCCTCTTATTTCTTTAACAAGCACCTTTTGATAATGATGATGTTAATATAGGTAGATAAGGGACACAGGAATAATTCATACTATACCGCTGTGGCTTTGACCCTTGTATTCCTTACTTAGAAATAAATAATTTAGATAAGAAGGAGCTAAACATGGTATTAAAGTAATTGCCTGGCCCCAATGATTCGTAAGCTCCTGACCAATGTTTGTGTCATTGGTCCTGGGTGCCAGGGCAAGACTAGCTTCCCTCAGTTTGCCTCTCTATCCTAGACAACGACTTGTGGCTATTCTTATATTTTGAGTGAACTTACCACAGTACTCTTTCCCTGTCTCAATATGAGTCATCATATGGCCACTGCCTGCTGCCCTGAGAGTAAAAGAAGGCGAATTCCCTGTGTTGTACCTGTTTTCTGAGAGCGGTGATGTCTCTCTCGAAGGCAGCATGCATACGATGGAAGGACTCGGCCTTGCTGAAGTCCTCTCCCACGTCATCAGGCAGCTCGTTCTGCTTCTCGTGGATCTGAACAACCAGCTCCTTCCCATCATCAAAGTACCTTGAACAAAGGGATCCATTGGTCAGTGTCTAATTGGTACATCATCATCATCACATTTATCATCCTATTCACATTATTCAAGCCTGTGTTGAATTGTGGGATTAGTCTTAAAGTCCAAATGGCATCAATCCAGGAGGTAGCCACCTTTACGCACATGTATGTCCATTACAGCGCTACTGTTGGCCTTACTTGAGCAGGTCGTAAGACGAGGTGAGGAGCAGAGCGCGAGTGTCGATGAGCTCCAGCAGGTCGGCCCAGCTCTCGTTGATGCCGTCCTTCCACTCCGCCATGGTGGCGGCCTCGCTGTGGCCGGCCTCGATCAGCTCGTCGATCGTCTGGTTCACCAGGTCCACTCGCTCCTGACCCACCATGCCCGTCTCCCTCGCAAACTCGCGGAATTTGTCTCTCAGAATCTGCACCAGTTTTAAAAAGGGACAGGATGTTTAAAAAAAAAAAAAACTAGAACTGAAACAACTAGAATCACAATCTGTATTTTTCTGTATTTTTATTCAAAGCTGCACTAGCAAGTTGGCACGTTGGCAGCCACAGTTTTCCAACCCGGCTGCTCTGTGATCAGTTTATACCAAAGGATACCAAAGAGATGAACGAGGCAGAAGAGGCGCTCGCTCACTGCTGATTAGGAGAAACTTTATTTTGCCCTTAAATTAACAAGCAAATCAATAAACCAATTTCATTAATTAAGGTGAATCAACAGCGTCTCAATTAAGGGGAATGGATGTGTGTATGATTAATGGTGTAAAATTGCAAACCAATCTGGCCAAGTGCAGTTTAATGTGTGTGTGTGTGTGTGTGTGTGTGTGTGTGTGTGTGTGTGTGTGTGTGTGTGTCAATCTCCTCTCACCGTGACATGGTCCAGGTCTTGGCCCATCTCCTGAGACGAGGCCACCATGTCCCTCTCCGCGATCCACTGTTCCAGGTCCTCCACCTCTCGGCTCAGCAGGAAGTGATGGTAGGTGTGGTCCAGCTTCTTCCGGCGGTCCTCTGCCAGGTCCTTCAGCCCCGCGTACTGCTTATCCACCTGGCCCTGTCGCCTGATGATGGCCTCGCTGCAGCCAGGCATCAAAAGAGAGCAAAAGCAAAAGAAATAAATGAAGATAGATGGGGGGGAATGGAGACGGAGAGAAAGAAAGAGAGAGAAATCAGTAGGAAGGGTGGACAGAATGAGATTTATTTTAGGTTTACTCTAGATGAGATGTGCGATTAGGAAGTAGAAACAATTACACTCTGTGTGCTTTTCACTCTTATCAATCTAAAACAAATTGACTGGGACGACATGAGTGGATTAGCATCATTGCAAGGGCTTCAGATATGATTTTGTCACAGTGTACTGTATATCACATCATCCAATCCCTCACCCATCAGGGTGGTCCTCAGCCAGCATCTTCTGGGCCCGGTCAGCCAGCTTCTGGATGGAGTTTGTATAGTCATCCACCGCCTGCTTCAGGATCAGGTGGCGCTTCAGCATCAGCATGGCGCTCTGCTCATCCTGGAGAGGTGGAAGTAGAGGTGGTGTAGGAGGGTTGTAAGAGAAGAAAAAACAGGATGAGGAAGAGGAAAAGTGGGAGAGAAGGAGCAAGTGGGGAAGGATGAAATGAAGAACGATGAAGAGGACAGGAGGAGAATGGAAATGAGTCAGAGAACAAAACAAAGTATTTGAGCTCTTCAAGGGGGGATGCCACTTCATGAAAAGCCGTCACTTTAATTGAAGAAAACCTGACCGTGTAATCATGTTACTGCATGGAGTCCCACTTGTTCTGATACATTTAAAACCTGATCTGCCGCGTTTTAAATTGATGATCCGTACAAAAACCAATTTTCAGATCCAGCGCTCTACCATCCTCGTCCACTGAGTGAATTAGGCCACTTCCTTGTCTCGCACCGCCTCTGCCTCTCACCTTGGCCTTCTCATCGGCGATCATGTAAAGCTCCTGCTCCCCGATCCAGGCCTCGGCCTCATCCGCATCGTTGTAGTAGTGCTGGGCCAGGTTGGAGCCGTTCAGCCGGTCTCTGCCGCTTGACCATCTCATCCTGCAGACGGGACCACACCTCCTCCAGCTCCTTCACCTGGTCTGCGATTCCGCTCAGCCTCCGGCCTGCCCTCCGCTGTGGCAGCAGCCGCCATCCTCCTTCCCCGCTCCAACACGTCGTCGACGCGAGGCTGGTGGCCCTCGATCTCCCTCTGCAATGTCTGTTGGACAGGGGGAAAAAAAAGACGGCATCACCACTGAGCTGACGGTGGATGTCTCTGTTGAGGACTGTGAGGGGTTTATAGTGGATGGGAGCAGGGATAAGTCGAGGTTAATGTCTAAACTCAGTTTGAAATGGATTTGACCCATCTTTTAAAAGCAAATATAAAGTTTTATTTTGAAAATTTATGGTATAAAGTAGCATAAATAGGATCAACCTCATGTAAGTTACACAAAAATATGTTGTATTCAGGAACGTGATATAGCAATTTCTCTTTATATGAGCGGATGTTATCTTGATTACCAACTACAAGTCATAGTTTACTGCATAGTATGCCACATGCCCATTGAGTTATATGAGTTACCTGGTTCTTCTTCATCAGCATTTGCACAGTTTGGAGATTGTGACCATGCTCTTGTGACATTGCCAGAGGCATCCTCTCTTCTACCCAGAGCTGAGAGAGAGAGAGAGAGAGAGAGAGAGAGAGAGAGAGGGAGGAGAGAGAGAGAGAGAGAGAGAGAGAGAGAGAGAGAGAGAGAGAGAGAGAGAGGAGGAAGAAGAAGAAGCAGAAGACGATAAATATATAAAGAGAAAATAGTTGACACTGGCCTGAAAACAGCTTTACAGATCTTACAGATAAATATTAGGACCAGTTCTCCCCCTCTGTCTACTCCACTTCATCTACATCTCTTCATGAGTGAAGTGTATTTAAGCAGTGAAACCAATTAGGGATTACAAACTTTTACCCAGATTCACTTGGGCAGCCAATTTCATGGAGAGAGCAGGAGGTCTTAATGTTTTGTGCACTAAGTGTTCCTACTGTAATTGAAAATCCAAATCAAAACATCATCACTTTGGGAAAAAATGCTCCCTCAAGTTCATTCAATCTTTCTAAAATACAGATGATACAGTCTGAAAAGGCATTATCTTGTATTATCTTGTTTCCAAAAATGGATCCATCCTTACTATCTCATCGGCCAGGTCGCGGTAGAACTGATGGACAGCCTTGGCGGCCTCCAGCTTGCCCCTGCGCTGGGTCAGGGGTGTGAAGAGCTGCTGGAAGTCCGTCTGAACGGTCTGCCACTCGGCCTCCAGCTCCGGCTGGTCCTCCCTGCCTCCTCCGTGCTTCTGGATGGCCTCCTGGAGCTCCTCCAGCTCCCGGGCCCGGTCACGCACCTGGTTCTCTGTCATCTAGCATGGGGAGATGATAAGTGATGAAGAATCTTTCGAGAGTCTGAACAGGATGTAGTGGGGGGTAAACACACCTAAATGCTGTTTACCCACCCAAATAAAACTGTTTCTAGTTAGTATAAATTCTTATGATATTATATTGGTGGTCGTCTGTCTCACGGTCACCACCAACTAGAGTTCATAGTTGACCAACTTTCTATTTACCACTACATCACTGACTGTAATGTGATTTAGTTCTTCATATGGGATTCTAGTTATTGTTATAAAAACTGTAATATTAACATGAAATGGCTATCTTAGTCTTATGATAAGATTTAGGTTGCTATGATTTTGTTTGTGTTCAGACATAGCACACATACGCAAGGATCTGTCACGGATGCTCACACCTTCAAATAAGAAAGCACATGGCGTGAAAAGCTAAATCTGATTTAGTTTTTCTCCCATGGCAAGTAGATATTTAAACAGTGCACACATACAGAAGAATCACACATAGTATGAACTACGCAGATCAGACCTGGTGCTTTTTGAGCAGGATGTTGGCGTTAGTCAGATCCTTGACATCCTCCTCGCCCGTCTGTAGCTGCTGCTGCAGGCCACCCATCCACTTATTAATATCAGCCAGGCTCTGGTCAAACAGCTCTGAGCGGTTGGCATCGAACAGCAGGAGGGCCTTCTCCTCGGTGGTGGACTCCAGCTTGTCCCACAGCTCGTGGAGCTTGGCCAGACGCTCCTTCACAATAGGCTCAAACTCAGGCTTGGACTCCATCAGCTCCTGGCCCTCCTGTATCCACAAGAAGGGACGTCTTGTGAAAAGCTCATTTCCAAAATGCCGCATATCCATTTTGGGGTAAAAATCATTACCTGATTTACCAAAGTAATTACCTGTTTATAATTTTATATTTGTAAAATATGAGTATCAAGTCAGTAGACGTGTCAACCAAGGACTTGATTTACTGACTATCTTTTGAAAATGCTATAATTTGTTCTAATTTTGTGCTATGAATCATTTTATGTGAGTATTTTTTTAAATGGCATCTTTTTAGTTGAAGGTCCAAAATGAGTCAGAGGCCTGTTGTTGGTGGGTGTCTACTACTACTGGGTGTCAATTGCTCATGTACCCTTCCTGTATTACACTACAGTTAAAACACCCACAGAGGCAATAAAAAGAGAATGAATAGCTCCATAGCTCCATATCATAATGGCCCTGGGAACCCTTTTCATATAAACATATAAACAAAGACACTGTTATAGCCCCATCTCCCATATAAAACTCCTTGACACACACACACACACACACTTATTGACCTGGTCTATTTTGTTGAGCCAGTCCTTGTTGGAGGCCAGCTCAGCCATGAAGGCCTGGTGTTTCAGCCACTTGCTGTGGAGGTTCCTGGCCTCATCGTACGACGTGTCCTGAGCTGTCAGCATCTTCTCATTGATCCACAGAGTCAGCTGAACCACGGAGAGAGAGAGTGCATGTTATGTCATTATGCAGCAGTTTCAACCCATGGTCTCCTATATGGCAACATCTAATATCCATGAGGATTGTCAGGAGAAAGCAAAAGTCTTTGTGTGTGCAGGATTTTCTTCTTTATCTTTAGAAAACTGAACATCTACCAATACCATCTACCAAAATAGGGAGATACAGTGGATACTGGTTTATACACAAAGTAGTACAGTGTGTGTCACACAAATCACTAAAGCAATCAAGTGATATTAAGAAGAAAACTCTCATAATGAAGATCATTTAAGCATTAATTGATGTTAACCAAATATTATACAGTCTGGACATTGGAAAGACAGTGGCTCACATCCTGAGTGTTTTGCAGGAAGTGCCGGAGGTCACGGTTATCTCTGAGTTTCTCTGACACCTCCTGGGCTCTTCTTTTATTGGCGTTATGCCTGAAGGTCAAACACAAACACAAGGAAAACACATGAGATAACGAGACTCCGGAGGACTGAGTCTATCTTTTTTTTTTACCAACTCCTCTGTGAATGACATAACTCAGACTAATAAGACGTGTGGTTGAGCGGTTATGACCAAGACGAGGTAAATCCATATACCCATGCAACTATGGCTACGAGCTCCTCCTCAAAACAGAAAAATGCCTAACACAGTTACCCAACACATCCCTCTTACACAGGGCTCTGCTACAGTGAGGAGCAGCTCTCACTTTGAGATCAATATCCATCATTGCAGGCGCCTGTCTACCAAGCCGGATGGCGGGAGTTAATGGGGAAAGCACCCAGGCACTCTCCACCGCCTATTATTGACAGTAATGATGCTGTGCTAAGAAAGCTGCCTCACTGGTAGTGGGGTGAGCTGGTTGATTAACACTGACATGTTGCACTGAAATAAGAGTGAGCGAGGAATAGATGACTTGTCTTCTTGAAGGATGCTGATGGAGAGGGATGGAAAGAAACACTGAGAGAGCAAAAATATATTTCATTTCCCTGTTTTCCAAAGGCTGGTCTTAACAACTACAACACTGCTCCCATAACTCATGAGAATTTGCTTTCATTCAGTTGTTTTTTTGTAATCATAAACAATAAACGTTCATGTCTGACCTGTCTCGGATAGAGTCCATTTTATCTTGAACCTTCCCAGCGTAGAGGTTCTTGCTGTCCACCAACCGCTGCCCTCCCTGCAGGGTGCCGTCGATCTTGTCCTCATTGGCCTCCATAGTGCTCACAAAGTTATCATGCTTCTTCAGAGCCTTCTCTGCCCCGGCCAAGGTGTCAGGCTTGTCTATATGGGCCAAAGTGTATTCCTGAAACACAGCGGCAAACATAAGAGTAATGGGTGAAAAAGAAATCCAAAGCACTCTTCTTGGAGACGGTTGAAACACTCACCCAGCGTACTACATTATTTCACAAACATGCATGGCATGGTAACTGCCTGTGCTGCATTCTTTCATACCACATTCTTTTGAATAGCATTGCAATGGTGTTGTTCATGCTGCACTGATGTTGTTTATGCCAATGAAGGATGAGGACAAAATGTGTCAGATGTTTTTATCTTGTGAAATTAGCAAAAAATGTTTCAAGAGGAGTGTCTTAGGTCTGGGCCTGGAGTGTCTACTAACACATACAGTACAGTATGGTACAGGGACAACAGGCCCTCACATACCCATTTGAGATAGAAAGTGGGGACCCAGTACATTATGTTATATTCACCTGGTTGTTGAGGATGGCTTCTGCAGCCTTGGCATCCCTCATAAACTGCTGGAAGCCCAGGCCCTGGTCCAGGAGGGTCTTGCGGCTGTCCCACATCTTCTGTAGCTCGTACCAGCCACGGTCCAGGCCCTTCAGTCTCTGCTCTAGCTGCTGGTACTGGGGGTCATCCTCCTGACCCTGGGTGACCTGGGCGCCAGTGTCCTTCACACAGAGGTAGTCCTCCTCGTGGTTGTTTACGTCGTCACGCAAGGCATCGTGAAGGCTCAGCAGCTTCTCGGCTTCTGGCAGCGTATCGGGCACGTCCTCAGACGCCACAGCCTTCTGGGTCTTGTAGAGCCAAGACTGGAAGTCATCCATGTCTTGCAGGAAGGTCTGCAGCTTGCTGACCTCTCCCAGCGAGTCCTCTCTGTCTTTCAGGGTCTTCCTCAGCATGTCCCAGGCTGCGTCCAGCTCCCCTCTGCGGGCCAGGATGTCGTCTGCAATGTCCGGGTGGTCGTTGGCCAGCTGTTCGGCCTCTTTGTTCAGGAAGTCAAGCTTGGCATCGATGGCAGCCAGATCTCTCTCTATGCCAAACAGTTTCCTCTGGATAGTCATGACAGCTGCCAGGTCATTGCCCAGATCCTTCGTGGACTCAATCACCCTTGTCTTGTCTTTGATCCACATCTCTGTCTCATAGCACTCCAGTCCATAGTTGTGCAGACTAACAGCAGAATCCACTTTCCTCTTCTTGTCCTCCACCATGGCCTTGAAAGCCTCCCACCTGAGAGAGAGGATAGTAGTGTGCTATGAGTTTACATGTGAAGGGTTTCATTCCAAAACACTATATATACACTGTATCATTAATTCACAAATACAACTGATTGCATCATGTAATGTGTTGCTGTAACACATGTAGGTGTCACAATTTCAAAATTTGTGATATCTCATTTGAGAATGAAACTCTTTATATGCCTCTAGGGAAGGTGAAAATATTGGCTATTATTGGTTTATAATCTACTTTATACAAATCTACATCTAAAGTTTAGTGCAAATGCATAGAAGACACTGAAGGCACCTCTTATTCAGACGCATCTGACATTCCTTGACCTCTCTGGTGCGAGGGTGCCTGCTGTCCTCAAGCTGTTTTACGGCTTTGTTGACATCATCAACCCTCGACTGAACATTTGCCATATCTTGAGCTAGAATGCTCAACCTGTGAAGAAAAAAGTGTATTACTTACAATGAATACAGTACAATCTCATATATGATGCATAACCACATGTTCACCAGACATGAGTCTGAGCTTAACTTGCACAGAGTACGAGATGAATTGGATTTACCTTTACATATCAGGTAAGGAAAGTGAGTCAAAACACGGTATAACTGAGGTCATGTTTTGGGGGGTGTTTGCATTCTTTAAGGAGTATTTTTTGTGAAATAGACTATTTGATTCTGGTTTGTAAAAAATGCACAATCACCATGTAGACCATGTATTTGTTTTAGGTACCTATTCTGTACTACTTCCAGGTCCTCCAGCTTCTCAGGCACATCCAAGCCCACCAACCACGTCTCCTTCTGGCCCATCCAAAGCTCACAGGCGTCTGTCTCACTGAAGATGGTGTACAGGGCCATAGTGTCATCTAGCTTCTTCTGTCTGAGGTCAGCCAGAGACATGAGCTCCATGTACAGGTCCTTGATATCTTTCAGACGTCTCTGGATATCTGGGGTGTTTCGTAGCTCCTCCGGCAGCCCGTTGGCCTGTTTGGACAGAGCATCAATGGCAGCTCCATTCTTGGCTGTTTCATTCTTCAGGTTGTTGTGCTTTTTCAGTAGCCTCTGGGTGGTGTACTCGTCATGGCCCACGTCATCACTGCTCATCTGCCTCTTGGCATCAAACAGCCAGGCCTTGAGGTCGTCGGCATCTCCCTGGAACTGGAAAAACCTCTGAGTGTCCTGGAGGTTCTGCTTCCGAAATGCTGCCAACTCCTCCAGCTGCTGCCACTGCCTCCTGACGTCATCCATGCGTTCCTGAACCTTGGGGGAACCAAAGTGCTTGGCCTGGATCATCTTATCTCCTTCGGCCATGACCTGCTGGAGGTGGGCACGGCGGGCCCCGAGCTCGTCCTCAAAGGCACTGTGTTTGGTCTGGAGGACCAGCACGCTCGTCAGGTCCTTGCCATAGTCCAGGGAGGAGAAGATGTTCTCCTTCTCCTTGATCCAGCTCTCCAGCTCCGCCATCTCCCACAGGAAGTTCCAGAAGCGGCGGGACTGCTCCAGGCGAGCCCTGCGCTGGGCCGCCAGGGCACACAGCTCCTGGTAGCAAAGGTCCAGATGCTGCACCCTGTCCCGGATCACCTGGGGATCACATGGCTTGTAGCCTGGGAAAGAAAAGAGGTTTATATATTAATTCATTTCACTTTCTCCACCCACGTAATCCTTTTCAAGGTCACTGAAGCCTATCCCAGCATACATTGGGTAGAAGGTAGGGAACTGTGCTGGTCAAGTTGTCTATCACAGGACTAATGCAGATAGAACACAGGGAGAAAATGCACTTTACAGAGGAAGGATTAAGGATCAAACCTGTGTTCTCGTTGCTGTGAGGTGACCACTGCACTTTTTATACTCAGATTATTTGATTTTAGGGGCTTATCTCACACAGACTTAATCAACGTTACTATGAATGCATATGTAGACAACCTCTAGCATAGTCATGTTTTCTTATGTTTATTATTTTAAGAATTTTGTGAGTACTGTATAAGGTTTGTCAACCTTTTAAAGCTCAGAACCCAAACCACAAATTCCTTGTCTTGCCCTTGGTTCATGAAAAGATATTGCCTCTTCCAGTAATAGGCCTGCAAACCATTTAGGGTTCTGACCCGTAGCTTAAGAAACCACAATAAAAATATTTGCAAGGCTAGTAGATTAACCATTGCACTTACTGTCACCATTGGCGAACTTGAGGGCTGCTGCGTTGGCATTCTGCACCCTCTCCGCCTGCAGAGCAATGTCATTCTCCACCAGAGCGTGTTTCTGTAACAGGTCCTCCACTTCCAGCAAGTGTTTCCCGAAGTCAGGAGACAGCAGCCGAGCCTGAGGAGGGGAACCAAAGGGTTAGGACCGGGAGGGAAGACGAGTAATGTTGTAGTACAAGGAGATATTTAGTGAAAGGGGCACTAATACTGTCCAAAGAAAAAGGACACGGATCTGATTGATAGATCTATAAATATATTGATACATTATTATTATGTTTTAATAATTAGTAGGTTTTTTCCACACATTTTATAACCAGATTCATAAGATTGTGGTTTGAATGATATTCAGTCATTTCTTGCAATAATATACTTAGTTAGTTATTAGATTGTTCCACTGTAAATGTGCTTATCCAATATTTCCTTTGATTTTAGCCGAGTGGTTAGAGGTACCATCCCATAACCAACCAACAGCAACAAGTCCTGTCAAAGTGTCCTGACAGTGAACCACCACTTGCTCACTCATTGGATGAGGGCATTGGCTTGATGCCTAAAATGTAAGTGTTGTTCGTTCATGTGTTGTTCGTTCCTGTACCTTCATGTCATCCATCCAGCTGATGATGTGGAGCATCTCCTGGAAGATCCTCTGCAGGGTCAAGTTCTTATCCAGTCGCCCCCTGCGGGCCTTCAGCAGCTCCTGCAAGTAGTCCCACAGACGCATGATGTTGTCTTTGCGCACGTCAATACGCTTGGCATCATGGTAGCGCTCAGACTCCAGCTCCTTTGAGATGGCCACCAGGGCCTGAACGCGCTCCGCATACGCAGCAATATCTGTCTCGATGGCATCGTGTTTCTTCTTCGCTGCCTCCACCGCTGGCAGGTCATAGCCAAAGTTATCCTGGGGAGAAGAGAGCAGAAAACTCAGGACACAGAACACACTACAAAAAGAGTCAAAAAATAGTGTGTATTGCAGGGGTATGTCTTCCATAACATCATCTACTTTTTTGACAAATGGAAAGAATGAAGAATGATAAAATAATGATTTAATAAAAATGTGAGTTGCGCTGTCAATCTCTCTTCATGCCTGTTGGCATATGGAAGTCATTATTTACCATTTTCCAGTCTGCCGGCAGAAGTAGAGGCAACAGATTGCAGATGCTGCAATTTTGTTTTTCTATTGTAATCACTTACACATTGTGCGAAGAAACTCACACACAGTCTCTTACTTGCAGCTGACACATTTGAATTAAAATGTCATCTTTGCATGTTTTGTAGGAAACCTTTCAGCAACAACAATATCAGGTGTGTAAAGGACCTGCTTTCATTAATTCAAGCAAAATGGAATCTGTAGTCTCATGTACTATCTGCAGTTCTGGCGTTGCTGTTTTACCTGAGCGACTAGTCTCTGGTTCTCCAAGAGCCAGGTCTCCCTCATGGCAGCCTTCCTGTCGAACCTTCTGGCCATCTGCTCCAGCTTCTCCTGTCTGATCAGCTCATCCCGGAGGACACGCTCCCGGTCGTGCTCCGCCCTTTCCAGACGCTCCCAGGCCTGCACACAAACGCATGAGACGTTTCAGTAGGGTTCGCAGTTTTTGCTACTTGGTGGATGGTTTGGCGATGTATCATAATGGAGATATAATCGCGGTAATTTGGTAATCTCTTGTAATCTCTGACCCTGTTGATGTCGGCGACGAGGGCTCCCTCTTTAGGAGTGTAGACCCTCTGGTTGTTGGCCCTCATACGACTCTGGATGGTGAACAGCAGCACCTCCAGGTTACCCTTCTCCTGGAACCTGGGAGACAACAAGTCACACGAAACAACAAAAAGAGACACTTGAGCCACAAGGGGATGTGCATAAACCCTTTGAGGATTCTTATGGTATGGGTTATAATGAATAGAATAGAATAGAATAGAATCAAATGAATGCAGTAGAATGGTGGTTGGTTAATGCACTCACTTGGGAGGCTTCTCCACAGTGCGGTAGGAGTTGAAGGCCTGAAGCTGCTGCTGAACTCCAGTCAGAGAGTTGGCCAGCTTGCGGTTGTTGAGCACGATGATGGTCTGCTCGATCCACGTCAGCAGGTCTGATGCGAGCGTCTCGTACTTGTCGACCATCCTCTCAGTCTCAATGGCGTGATCCAGAACCTGAAGCAGAAAATCGGAGGTCAGAGACAAAAAATGACAAAGTAACATAACATACATAAAAGCACACAGGCCCACACGTCCTCACCTTTCCAACTCTCTTGCCCTCGACGGCGAGCTGCTTCATCTTTGAGAAGTAGTGGTAGAACGCCACGACGTATGTGATGATGGACTTCTCATCCGGGTTCTCTGTGAACACATCTGCAGAACAGAAGAGCAGACAGGTCAGTCACAGCCAAAGCAGAAACATCCCTGGTCCCCGAGGTCTCTTTCCACCAGGCTTCAAGCTCATGAGCGTTTAGTTCTACATGAAGACACACAAGCCTCCGACACTTGCCTTCTGGGTCCAACAGTTTGGTCACGCCAAGCTGCTGCTCCTGCTACGTTGAAGGCATTCTGGAGGTTGTGGGTCGGGTTGGACCTCTTCAGAGTGTTATAGTCCAGCAGATCTGGTCTGAGAGAGAAAGATGGAAACAAAGATGGAGAGAGAGAGTGAGAGAGCAAATGAGCAAGAGTGAGAAAGTGAAAGAGATGAACGAGGGAAGGAGAATGAGGAAGAGAGACATTGAGCAGATGGATTTTGCTGTGTGTTTACATTTAGGAGACAGAGCTGGTGAGAGTGGATTTGGCTATTCATCTCCCCTTACCGGTGTTTGTGTATGAGAGCGTTGAAGGCCATGCCGTCCTTCCAGCTGGTGGTGAAGTTTCTGATGTTGACATTGGGATATCTGTAAGACAACAGACAGGCGATGTCACTGACTATGAGGGACATCGCTGAGACGCTCCCGTTCTGAATCAATCCCTGTTGAATCAGATGCAGTGTTGTCTTATCGCGACGGCGTCCATATGCTTTCACAAGTCACAAAATTCTCCAGAAATCCAAGAGATGATCTGCAGTATAACTGGCTCTAAAATACGACAGAACTGAAATGAATGGATTTTCTCTTCAGAAAATCAACCTTTAAAAGATTTCATCATTTTAAAAGGGTTTCATGGTCACGAGACATCATCTTCTGTAAAGGAACATGTCAACCTCAAGCTCAAGTTATGAAGAATTCCACTTATGAGGTTTTTCTGTGATAGCAGTATAGCAATAATAGCAATATTTTGGAACCAATCCGGGTATTGCCAGTGCTCACAATATTCATATTGACATCCATCAGTGCAACCAAAAACCCTGCATAACTTCTACCTCAATTTTATAGGACCTTTATAGGACTTTATAGAGAACGCAGGCTTGCTGACCATTTAATCACTCATAGATTTGTTTTAGGTACTTACTTTTTCATTGTGCAAGTAAAACAATAGAACATTTTATTGATACCTTAAGATAAAATTGAAAACGTTGGTCTATGAAGGTTTGTGTGTTTGGCAAACCCACTTCTAACATCTAAAAGAGTCACAGCTGCGCCCAGCACACCACACTCGACTCTCGTTAGGAGTCCCAGAGGATATTGAGAATGGGCTGGCGATGCTAGAGACCACCCATCCCACTCACCCTGCTGTTTTCATCTGGCACCACAGAAGAAGAGCGTCCTTGGCCGAGCGCGTCTCCTTTTGGTCCGCCTGGCCGGTCTCCACGATAATATCTTGGATCTGACAAGAACAACAAGGGCACAAACAGCCGGGTGATAAATAATAGAACTTAACTAATGACTGTGAGGGTTGAAATCAAACAGGACCGATTCACAGCGGAGAACAAAAACATAACTGGAACATGTCACTAATAAGAGGCACCGATGGGGAACATTTTGGCAGCATTTTGACACAAGAGACACAAACAAAATAGGAGGTTTAATTTGTGTAAAACAAGCCTGTTCTCCTGTGATACATCAGTTGCCCTGGCTGGGTTCTCATGAATCTGAACCTCGGTCGAATTGATAGAACAGGGGATGTTAATTATTGAGGTTCTTATTTTCCCACACAGTCGGATAGTAATTAGAGCAGTGTGGTGATCTGAGAGACAGGCCCTCAGAGAGGACTAAATTTAGCCAGCTTTGCTTTCTCCTTGGTTTAGTCAGGCTGTAAAGACGTAGACAGGAGCAAGTCAACTCCTTCCTTTTCCCCTCATTCTTCTTTTTTGAAAAGGTTGAATAATGCAGCAGGTCATATTGTTTGAACTAACGTTTCTAAAAATAACAGTGTGGCTGTCAAATTAAAAATAAATACACGCCTTTTCCCCCCCAAGCAGATAAAAGAATCAAACAGACATATTCTATTGTATTCTTCTGGAAGAGCTTCTAACTGGGCATGATGACGGCTGGAACCTGAAGGCATCTCATTCCAGGAAAAAATACAAAAAGTCTGTCTAGGCTGGTTAGTTGGGATCGTTTCTGTGTTGTTCATACGGACCCAGGTTACACTGGACACTTGAAACTGACTTTTGTCATTCAAAAAATTGGATTTTTCTACCAGTTTATCCAAGACTGAAGTGGAATTCTATATTATCGATGTAAAGAGATGAGGTGGAAGAGTGGGAAACGTCAAAGCAGACACAAAGTGCAAACATAACAGGTTTTCAGAGCAAGACTGGGTGCCCCGTGATGTGATCTCAATAATGTAGCCGGGGTCTTAGTTTACCTGGAAGCGGAGGATGATGGTCCAGATGAGGCCCAGGATGAGGCGATGGTTGCCGTCGACGATGTCGTGGGAACCCATGTTCTCCAGGTGGACCCTCTGCTCCTTGAGGAACTGCAGGGCCTTGTCCACGTTCTCCAGACAGTGGATACGCATGCGGCCCTTAGTGGGCTTAGGCTGGGGGAAGAGAGAGAGAGCAAGAGAAGAGAGAGAGAGGAACAGAGGTATAGAAAACGAGAAAAGGAGAGAAAAACATAATAAGGCAAGGGAGTAAGTTGGTTGTTGGTGAAAGACTGAAGTGATCGAATCGTCTCATGCACACACACACACACACACACACACACACACTCTTACCAGCCGTTCACCGGAGAGGACCTCCAGCAGTTTAATGAGCATGCGTCCGTCCCGCAGGTCCAGATAGAGGTCAGAGATGCGGCAGCCGACCCGGGACAGGATCGAGTTGACCCACTTGGTGAACGTCTTCTTCTGAACCGCCTCACGTTCATCTGGCGGGAGAACAACGCAAAGAAAGACCGTGAATGCTCCATGAGTAATGTGAGCGGTGAGGTTCAGCGTCTTGCTCAGGTACACTGCAGGGCCGACGCTCGCCGACACAGGGGCTTGAACCCGAGTCCTCCGGGTTGAAGGATGGAGATTGGAGTTTTACTTAGTCAAACATCCCTTGGAGGCAGAAATAATCACCTTGAGTTAAGCCTCAATGGACTGAGCCAAAGAACCACAGTGAATAAAGCAAGGGGTGAGAGAGTAACAGAAACAACGCTATCCAGCCATACAAAGTTATCTAGGTTAGCTAGTTCAAACTAGCTGTAATAGCCTATAACTATCTACGTAAGCTAGTTAGCTAGTTAGCTAGTCTGCTGGCCTTCGTTCTGCCCATTAAGGTTTAACTCCACCAATGAGATTAACGAGATTGATGAGACACGTTAACACAAACGTACGGTGAAGTGTAGGTGTATTTATGCTGCAGCGACAGGACGGAGAGATGCAGGGAGTAAAAGCACCCGAGTCTTTTGAGAGGGTTTTTGGAAGGTTGAGCACCACCCACACGGTGACACATCTCACAGGGCTCACACTTACACTTCAAACCCCATCCCAACACACTGGCAGATGTGCCACCTACTCAGTGGCAAAAATAAAACTGGATTCAATGGCACCGTATATAAATATGACCCAATGTACTCTATTCTGTTTACGGTGCATGTGGACACTCTACATGTGAGTGGTGGTGAGGTATTATATTTTATTGATTCTTATAAATTCCTCTTATAAAGTCATAATGGTCTCAGTTTTTTTTTTAAAGGCAATCTATATTAACCATTAAGGAAAAGTGGTGCAAAGACAGCAAAATCTTATACAGGGAAAAACAAAGTTCCTCCATAACAAAGTGGTAGTTTGGGCTCTATATACACATACGACAAATTAAAGCTGACAAATAGTAGATACGGACTTTATTCCATAACACTATATAATCATTTTGGAAAATTCCTGCTGACTGAAATCAATTAGTTAATATTTTCTTTAAAAAAAAGATGACTCTATCCACAACCGTCTTACATGACTCATAACTCTTCGTATATACAGGGAAGGTATGTTAGAAGAATCTAGGACAAGGATGAAGGACGGTTTCCTTGTGGGACACTACTACTGTATGTTGACTACCTCAATTGCACCGCACACACACACAACCCTCAACACACACACACACACAGTTTAACAGGCAAAGTTCGTGGTGCGACATCTTCCCCTCGATCGCCCCGTATGGTACCGAGTGTGTTCCTCTGTTCTCCCCGCTACTCTGCGCCCTGTTTATTCCCGATCCCACATATGAGTGCAAAGGGCTGCATCCTTAATGACTGGTGTAATAAATGATTCAGACCCCGGTGCTGCAGAGAACAGGCAAGGAACAGCTAGAGAGGAAGAAACAAGAGGAGAAAGAGAGAGATGGAGTTTAAGATCTTGGATAAAGTTAGAGAAAGAGGGCGAAGAAGAAGAAAGGAGGTAGAGGAGAGAGAGACTGGAGCAAAGGTAAAACCAGAAATGAGGGGAGAAAGAAAAAGGAGGGCAGATGAGAGAGGACAAGAGGGATCAGAGAGAAAGTAATAACTCGCTTGGGTCTACAGAGACCCAACCAAGAAAATGGAGCAAGGAAACCACAGCTATCTCCTGATCTGCTGAATATGCCCTAGTACTCGCTGCCCCACTCCAACTCCTTCCTCATCCTCCCGAACAGCCGCGATGTAAAGAATCAGCGGCGATGCTATGCTAGGTTCCTTAAATAAATCATGGTTCATCCTTCTCCCCCACAGCAGAACAACAGCCCCGTTGCTCCGCCACGTCCACGAGGATCACCGCCCCGTGAAAAACGAATGACAATTAAAACATGGGAAATAACTGAGAGCTCCATTAGGAACGTCAGCCTTGATTTAGCAACATCACAAACACTCACATCATATCCTGTCAGCGGTACAGAAAACAGAGGGCCAAAAAAGAGGGGGAAAAAAAGCATGGCAGCCACCTTGAGGCATCACAGTGTGTATGTACCGTGGAAAAGGCTGTTACATGCAGTGGGAGCTAGGCTGAACTGGTTGGGGGTGCTGCCTTCAGAGCATTGTGGGACAAGGCAGTAACACAGTGCACAGGGCTCTCCCGTATCGTCTCAAGACCTTGAGAGGAGACGGGGTGCACGTCGATGCTCTCGGCCATTCAGGAAAGGAGAGGGAGGGGTTGTTGCTGCACGCCTCCCCACTGAGCCGTCTCCAGATGAGTAGTTCAACAAGCTCAACGCTGAGCTGACAACAGCTCTCTGTACACTTTGCTGCTCAACACAGCCTCGTTCCCTGTGAAAACCCTGTTCCGTCTAATCCCAAATCCTTGTAGGGTTGTTGTATCGAGGTTGACGCACAAGCATGGATTCCCCCGACAGGATTGCAGACTTGCTCTTTGAGCCATGATAAAAAATATTGAGCAGGTCCAGGTAAAAGCATGTGATAGCTACAATCCTATTGATTTCATTGTCTTTTAAACTTCATATTGAACAACTAGCAAAAAAACTTAAACTTAAATTGGGTTTTTACTTTAGAAATAAGGCTTGTTTCAGCTTTCAAGCAAAGAAGCGGCTTGTGGCTGCTACTTTTTTGCCTATATTGGATTATGGTGATATTTTATATATGAATGCCCCAAAATCACATCTTCGTGCTTTGGACACAATATATCATGCTGCTTTACGCTTTGTGACAAACAGCACATCCCTCATACATCACTGTGTACTGTATGAATTGTCAGGTCAGTCATCCCTGGACGTAAGAAGACAGTCACATTGGTATTTGTTTGTATACAAAGCCATCCTGGGACAGCTACCAACTTACTTAAGCACTTTACTTGTTCAACCTAGAGGTGGACATTACAATCTGAGATCAAAAAATGATATCTTATATCATGTCCCAACTGTGAGAACAGAATTTGGGAAACACGCTTTCAGCTATGCTGCTCCACTTTCTTGGAACATTTTACAAAAAGATTTGAAGCTAGATTCCCTTATTAGAATCAACCTTTTTAAAGAACAAATTGGACACCTGCTTGCCATGGAGTGCTCGTGTTTTTAATTCTGTCTTTTTCTATTTAAATTTTGAAGACACTTGCTCTATTTTTTTACTGTGTACTATTACTGTCTTGTTTTTATTTGCGTTTGTTTTTAATGTTTTATATGTGAAATTATTTGTATGCTGCCTTCTTGGCCAGGGCCCACTTGAAAAAGAGATGGAAATCTCAATGTGATTACCCTGGTTAAATAAAGGATAAATAAAAAATAAAAAATTTATGAAACCCTACTTCAGTCATGACAGTGAAATGGAGACAAAGGGGAGGAGACTATTGAATCCAAAACTTTGCACAGTACTATAACTGTACTGTATGCTGCACTGTAGTATGGACAGATGTCTTTCTCTTCTGTTAACGTTCTCAATTACATTTTGCATCAGCGCTACAGCTGTGCGACCAACATTTTTACTCTCAGTCCTTGTTTTTCCACGCTGTTCTGCACCTCTGCACCAGCAGCTCATCAGCGCCGTTCTGCATCCCTTTCCAACATACAGGCTTCCCTTTCTGCCAGCTGTGTATCAGTACAAGCCTGACTAAACACTCCTCTGTTTCACATGCTTTTTACTTACTGATTTCTCATCCACTCTTTGGACTCCAGTGACAGCGCCATGACTTATTCATGCTGATGGATTTTCCCTGTATACAGCCTGATCCGTTTTTTCCCCCACAGTCAGATCTTACTGGATGTGACCCAGGGGCCCCAGAGCACATCCCTGCATGCCTGAGTCATGGCACTGCCAGTGCTACCTGTCCCAGGGACATGACACCAACTTCTTGTTAGAGGCTTTGTTTACCTGGTGATGGAGGACATGTTTTCAGTCTAAAACCTACTGTCTGAGGACTGACACCATGTGACTGCTGAAGATGAGATGAATGCATGTTTGAGGTGGTTGGTAATGAGCAAAACAAACCTGTATTTTGAATTGTGGTGGCTTAGGAAAGTTGCAAAAAGATTATTTTCTTGGTGCTACAGGCAAACTCAACAAACTCCCAAAGAACATAAGACTTGACAACAAGACTTGAGGAGGAAGGTGCGGGGGCACAGAACAGGTCAAAGGTTAAAGGTCAAGATGTAACCAAAGACGACCAGGCAAGGTGGAACAAATACACACCAAGCAAACATCATAAATACAGAACGGAGCGAAAAAACAACAAGAATGTCCGAGATCAGAAAGTGGGTGCGTGGCTGAAGTGAACGCCGAACACAGATTCTTTCTCTCATTTCTTCTTACTTATTATGATTTCTGTCTGACTTTCTGCTGCTGTCTTGCTGCTGATCCTTAACAGGACTAACCTGGCTAAATAAAGGTCAAATAAAAAGTAAATAAAGTTTAGTGGACTCTAAACACCTCTCTGATTTGGGAGAGCTTCACGTATCAGATTCCCCTATGCTCTTCAGAATCAGTCAATACTTGAAATCTACCAGAGGGCAGAAAAAAAAAAGGGGGATGTTTCCCCTCTCGGTTCCTCCATCGTCTCCTCCATTTTCCTCCTCTCACTAATGCATTCCTGTCATCAGGGATTTAGAGAGCGTAGTGCAAGCTAACACAAAACCCACAGTGATGGACGGCCTCCCTCTTGAAGCCCTAATAACACAGAGAGGGAAGAAGTGAAACTGTCAGGGAAATAGATTTTTTTTTTTTTTACACCGCCAACGTAATCATGGAAAAAGTGAGATCCCAAAAAAGGTCAAAGGTTAAAACGATGCACTGAGGTGTTGTTCACTGAAATATCTGATGAAATGACTGAAATGATGAATGTATTTGTTCTTCTTACGTAAAAAGTCCTTCACGCTACCCGGGCGATGAATGGCGGCGGAGGGAAAACATTGCAACCTTTTTTCGGAGTTAGCGCCATGAAATATTTAAGGCCAAGTCAGTGAACAATTGGGGCAGAGCTTCAGCTTCCTGGAAATAAATAAATAAGCACCCAATACATTTAATAAAAGAGTCACTATTATGAAAGCACCCGGTATGTTTTTCTTTCCAGTTCAACAGGGTGAGAAACTAACCTCGCACATGCTCACATCACACCCAGAACACAAACAGAGGTTGGGGAAGGGAGGGAGGGGCATGATGAGAAAAAGTGTTCTCTCTCATCTGTGAGGTGGGAGAGGATGGACACACACACTCTCTCTCTCTATCTCTCACACACACACACACACACACGCCTCCGCAAGCACTTCCTTGCCCAGACCCCTGTACCTTGCAACTGCCTGAAGCGTCCATCCAGGATGGATTTGAAACAGATGTTGGAGGTACTGTAGCTCAACCAGCGGGCCCGTTTCATACCCTTGGCCGAGGAAGAGGAGGAGGAAGAGGAGGGGGGAGGCTGCGGGGGAGGAGAGCGCCGCTGACGTCTGGGGGTGCAGGAGGAGGAGGACAGGGAGGAGGATGAGGATAAGGGGGAGAGTCCCGGGGGTGCCACGGCGACAGGGGACGTGCAGCAGCAGGGTCCCGTTCCTCTCCGGGTGGTGCTCCGGCTCCGGCTGCTTGCTGCTGCTGCTGCGCCCGTCCCCCCTCACCACCGTCCTCTTGGTGTCAGCTCGCTGGGCCCGGTGGACCGGCGGGGTGCTCCTGCTTCGGCTGCTGCTGCTGCTCACGCCGACCCGCGCCGGGGCCTCTTTCTCCGCCGGGGCATAGGGCCGGCTCGGCGGGCTCCTTTGGCTCCTCCACCGGTCCGGACGGAGGCGGTCTCCCTGCTGCTGCTGCTGGTCTTCAGGCTGATCTTGACCTCTCTCAGCCGGGGTTGGCTGATGGGGGCGGCGCGCAGCAGACATGGGCTGCTCATCGTGACCCCAAACAACTACAGCAACACACACCGCCTGCAGCTGGGAGAGAGGAGCCTGGCCACTCCACGTCTCTCCTCTTCTCTCTCTCTTGTCTCTCTGTCCTCCTTTCCAGCTCCCACTCGTGCTCACTCCTGCTCCCTCCCTCCCTCCTTCTTCTTTTCTCACTCTCTCCCTCTCCCCCTCTCTCTCTCTCTCAGTTCCCTCTACCTCTCGCTCTCTCCTCCACTGCTGCGGTGATGATGCTGTGCTACCCGCTCTCCGGCGGCACGGCGGCTCAGGCAGCCTTCAGTTCGGGTCAGAGTGGTTTCTCCAGCCCCAGCCATGCATACAATATGTTTCTGGCTCCGCGTCCACGTGCTGGGAGGCTCCCTCCCTCGGCACAACACTCCCACACAGTCATGACATCACCACATGGGAAGTGCGAAGCCACCGATGTGACCGAGGCAGAAGTGGCGTAGTGATGCACGGTGCCAGTGATCGAACATATCGGTCTCAAAGGAATGTGTAAGGAGCAGTGTGAATGGCTGTGTATATGTGTGTGTGCTTTGAAGGCATGCTGGGCGCACGCTTCCAAATTCACAAGCTGTAGATTAACACTGGGTGTCAGAGCCTCTCTCTCTCTCTCTCTCTCTCTCTCTCTCTCTCTCTCTCTCTCTCTCTCTCTCTCTCTCTCTCTCTCTCTCTCTCTCTCTCTCTCTCTGACAGGAAACTCTGATTGCATTACGGAAACATCAGTGCAGCAGCACGCTGCCAGCACCCACACAGACAGAAGCCCTCCTTACTTAAAGAGACAGGGAGAAGAGGGGGAGAAATACTGCCCGATAAACAGTCTAGACACCACTTTAGCCACCCATCTCCACAGTCTGATTCATAACTGTACCACATCATGGCTGACCTCTACCGACATGAACACGGTGTGACCCTCACCTCCCCACGTCTGTGATTCCTTCCTTCTTGCCCCAGAAACATTGCTATTTAAAACCCCTGCAGACCCCAGGCAGCAGCACCCACAGGTGGGTCACAGCTTACGAGCTTAGCCAGAAATGCCAGAGATCTGCGCTATGGGAGAGAGACGGGCAGGGCAGCTGTCCAGATCGGTCAGACCGGGGGGCATTCTGGGAATGCGCAAGCGATCCCAGTAACTTGCAGGGCGCGGAGGGGGTGGCGGGGCTCGACTGCTGGGAATGTGCGCCACCACAAGACACATAAATAATAATAATAATAATACATGACGTTTATATCGCGCTTTTCATAGTAGCTTTTCATAGTAGCAAAGACGTTTTACAGTGAAAAACAACAGCAGATGACACATTTTATTAGATAAAACACACACACACACACACACACACACACACAAAGCACCTACAGCTATCTAAGTGGGGGCTTTTGAGACATGACCATGTGATAAAATCATAGCTCATTGAAACGTCTTGTAACTTTTTGACTTGTGAATCTCATCGGTGACACATTGGGGACCACACAAACCTTCCCAAGGCATCCCATGCTTTCTCCCCAGACAAAAATCTCAAAAAGTGTCATCTTCAACAAATCTGTGTGTCTATTTGCAGCACAACTTCCAGCAAAACGTATGAAAAGTTGGTTAACAGCTGCACAATATATGTTGCTATTGACATACGTTATGAAAGTAACACTAGATGTGCTGTGCCTATCTAGACATGACACATGACACATGGCCTAGTTACTACGCAGCCACTCACCTGCGAGGGCCTTGATGCGTGAGCGCTCAAACAGCCTAGCGGAGCTGTTGTCGTTGTCCAGGTCGCCGTCTAAGAGGTCGAAACGGGTGTTGATGCGGCTGTACTGCTGCGTGATCTCCGCATTGTCAAAGTCTGTGGTGGACGTCATGGCGGCGGCCAGCGTGGCGACTGGTCCAGGGGACGGCGGCGGGCGTCCTCAGGTGCACTGGGCGGGGAGGAGGAGGAGCAAAAGGGGGAAGAGACGGCAGGACGGACCTGACTGGGAGGGAGTCTAAGAGACAGAGGGGGAAAACAGAGGTGTCATTATGAGTATTGTTCTTACAGCTGTATCAGTGTTTACAATATAATAGAGACAAAATAGAGACATCAATATAGAAGAGCATAAAACAAATTGAGGTTGAAGTGTGAACAGCAAATACAATATAAATGATGTCAAGGAGAGACAGGGCAGGGTTGCCGAGATAAGAGGGAGAACCCCGGTGAGTGTTGCGCGCCTTATTCGCCGTCTGCCAAATATTTTTCTGCTAACAATCGAGGTCATCCATCATCACCTCCTAATGGAAAATAATAAACACCACTGTGATTTCCATCATCGTTTCTCTTTCATTTGAGCCCTTAAAGCTGGCCCCGTCAGCCCCCTTACGTCCCTCAGGATCTCCATTTTGTGCGTGACACGTTGCCCAACTGTCACCCTGCAGTGTGTGTGTCTGTGTATTCTCTGTGTGGAATGGCGGGTGAAGGTTAGCCGCTAAGATAGCTCTATCTGGGCGCAGCATAACTCTCTTATCACCCCTCACAGGGGGGGAGGGCAACCCCTCTCTGCTGGAGAACGTGACGTGAGCTTTTCAAACCGCCCTCAAATGATCTCAAATGATGCAGTTTGAACTGTGAAGGCGTGTGTTTGTGCATTTCCGTTGGTGGGCAGCGCAGAGAGTAAGTGTGTGCACGTGAGGGAGGGGGGTTATCATGGTACAGTGTCCTCATGGTACAGACACTCAATACTAACTAATAATACTGATATGTTTTTCATAGCATCAGAGAAATATTAGAAATAGGGATTTAGTTAACAATCTTTATTTTATATTGCATTTATTTTGCTTTAGATTCATGTTTCCAAGAAATTAATGCACTATAATAATGGCATTTTGTTCAAATGCAGTTATATAGTAATCTAGTACAATAATTGTCCAATTTTTGCTCATCTCTTTGGGGAGGTTGATAAAACACCCATCTGGGTTGACCTAGAATTATTACATCCGATATCAGTGTATTTCCATCTGCCCCTACACAAATAAAGCAAACACAAGTACAGGTCACGATCTGACTGAAGAGGAGGTTTGCCCGGTGTGTTCAGGGAAGAGGCCCTTGGTCATGTAAAGTGATCCTGCAGGTCTCCTCCTCCTCCTCCTCCTCCTCTCCTCCTCCTCAGTATCAGGGCTCTGCAGAGGGATGTTATCAGCCTGGGGACGCTCCACCCACCGCTGGGGATCCCCTTATCGCCGCACACACAACCTGGACGGGGCTACTGCACAACTCTCTTTACAGACGCCATAGACACATATCCACCCTCCACTGTACTGCGTGTGATGTCTGGGGTTATAATGCCAAATTCAAATTGTAAACTGGGATTTAGGTGCTTACTGATACAACACCAACCTACATTTTATCTCAGTTAAGCAGGATGGCCTGGTTAGAGGACGGTCCTGTAACTGAAATGTCACCGGTTCAGTCTATGTATGTCCATCAATAGCTAGGTGTCCTCTTGTCCTTGAGACACTGAACTCCTCCCTGGTCACTCAGTGTAAGTCACTCTTAATAAGAGTGTCGACAAAATGCAAAAAAAAAAGGTGGAAATGATGAGATTTGCTGAGGTTGAATATAATACAGACATTTCTGTGAGGTTCAATTTGATTTGCAGTGCACAACACCAGAATACCTTGTTTAGGAGATTGGAAAACCTGCAGCTCTGCCACCATTCCCCCCCAAAAATATGAGGTAAACAAAAAAAATCTGTTGTAATGTAAAATTCTGTCATGACAAGGAAGGTGCCATCTCCTTTCATCCCCCCCTCAAATCCCCACCTGAGTAATAATACGATAACTGTGGAAACCATCCTCACTGCTGTAACTAAAACCCATGTTGATGCTTCTCCTCTGAAGAGTACAACACATTAGCTGGCTACTGTCTGGGAGTGGGCGCATTATTCTGAGTAGCCGAGAGTGAAATGGAGAGGATGAAATAAGAGATGGGTGTGGTCAAGACGTGTTGACCTACAGTGTATGAAACCGTAGCAGCAAGCAACTGGACTAAGAACAGGGTAGGCCCGTGGTCCAGTGGAGACTGGTGTAGTGTAAATCTGAGACATAAACACGGGAGTGGATAGAAATCAATATGGAGGGTGGAGAGGAGGAGTGACTACCCCCTTCTGCTGCAGTAGAAGTCTGGACTGAAACTGTCAATATCAATAACACACTAATCAATCCTATTTATCAGATAAAGGGAAATACTTTAACACTGTGAATAGGGACACCCAAAACACACACATCATTACTGTGTGGGAAATCTCCACTGTAGTGGTCAATCTTGTTTTGACTGGAACAATACTGAGGCTGATCTTGGCAGAGGTTATAAGGAATCGATTGTAAACTATTCCTGGAGTGTGTTTACACAAAGTCCTTAGACTGGGTACACGGTGGCACGCTCACGCTTGTCCTTTTAAGGGGTTATAAAGGGAACTCGTTGCACGGGGAACATCTCATTTCATTGTTATTTCAAAGGCTTTGACACCTCGCGGCTGTTTTCATTCACCGACATGCATCATCGGGTGTTTTGTTTGACAGAGAAAGAAAGGCTGTAAAATAATGAGCAACATCGTAAATAAAAACTGAGCGCGTGGGCCTAGCTGATGAGAAAACCGCACTTTTCTAGTCGCAAACGCGCACCATCGCGCGCAAGTTCACCAAAGTAGCGGGTCTTGCTGCGGCCTCCATACGTAACCTATGGTTGTTAAATGACAACTTAAATAATTACCCAAGATGTAATTAAAACAAAGACTAATAAACCACGACAACAACAGAGCATACTCGCGTCAAATAAACCAGCATTAGAAAAGAACGACATGTCCTTTACAGTCTGGTCCAACAGGTGGTTTGGAGTAAACTTACCACTAGACTGCAAACAGCGGCAAACAAGTGTCAAAGGAATGACAGCCATTCAGTGACCAATGACAGAAACTATTTGGACATGGGTCAATTTTCTTCTTGTTGCCATAAGGCATTAGCGGTCCCTTCAATTTACACTTACTTGCTTCTGGATGTTGTCCTGTCCGAAGGTGTTTATCTTGAGTCTTCTCCCTGCCAATAAACCAATTATAATCCCATTGAAGCGGAGTGGTCCCGGTCAGAGCGGTGGTCTCCACGGCGCGAGCAGGGAATGGTCCTGTACGGGGGACGAGGGAAAGGGGCTGTAGGCGCCGCGCACACCACGGTCATTCCGGAGAGCCAGAGCCTGACCCACCCTGCTGGGTTAAAAATAAAGTGGGCGCATCGAGTACATGATCTCTCCGCGCAGGGGACGGACATTCCTGACAAGAGCTGGTGGCTCTAAATGGCAGAGACACTTCTGATCTCCTGTGCGCCCCCACCCCGGCCTGCCTGTCCCTCTAATCGCACATACACCAAACACCACCCACCCACCCCCTCTCACAAATGTCACCTCCACTACTGCCTACAGTGTGTCCCATTCACGTACAGTGCAGAGCAGTGGGGAAAGGGCCCCACACTACAAACAGATACACAAGTCGTTTGGTGACACATTCAGTCTTAAAACCGTATTTATCTTAAATGTTGTCAATAGGCAGAGATAATTACACTTGTTTCAGGAATTTTCTTTTTAAGAAACATAACATTTTAAGACGCACTACTAGATTAAATGACTTGAGATGGATAATTTTTTAGGGCAAAAAAGTTTGGGAGCCCCTGGTATAGGGAATTACAATGTTGAATTTTAGGACCTTGATCTACTGTTGACTGAATAGTTTTGGCAGCAGGTATATATATATATATTTTTTTTAGACAGGTGATGAAAATTCCACAAATGAAAAAAAAACAACCCAAAAAACACCTCACTTCAAAATATGTGTCAAGTGTATTTATAAAAATAACATGAAACTATGGGCTACATTGCATGTTATTAGCAACATGGAGGGTTTTGTAATAAAATACATTTAGAACATATATCAAAACATAATCAAACATAAATAACAATGCTTTTTACACAGTGAAACAAGCACAAATATATAGATTTACAAAAAGATGTCACTGCATTCCTTCATTCTCTGTCCCAGGAGAATGTCAACTTCATGTTTTTGTTCCTTCTTTGGTTCCCCGGGGAACTTCTTCAATCACAAACTGAGCACTGCAGCTGCAACGCCAAAAAACATCCTGAACCTTCAACTACTCTAAATTATATGGCTTCATATCTGACCCAGCTTTGACCAAGGATAGTCATGCCTTTGATCAGCTTCTGCATAGTTTCAATACTATATAAACTTAAAAACAATCACTTTTTCAACGTGAACCTTCACAAATGCATTTACCATTCTGTGCAAGCAACTGTAAACGGCACCATGCTCTGCAAATTCAAAACAACCAGCACCACAAAACAACAACAATCAACAGCATTTTGAACAGAGGACAGTAGGGACAAAAATAAATACTATTCAGAATCAGAAGAGAACAAAAAACCATATATAACTCAGCTTATACAGATTGGGGGGGTACCATATAGTACTATAGTAATATACATCTTAATGCAGCTCCTGTAAGGAATGCTTGCCAACACAGGCGCTTGAACCCGAGTCCTCTGGTTGAAGGTCAAACTCCCTACTTATGACGCCGCCCTGCTTATTCCCCCTTCTAGAGTATATTTTCAGCAGAGAGGGAGTAGGGGCTAAATAGTAATCACAAATAATTCTTAGCATTTCTTTGGGTGGGATCTGCTGCATTACTATAGCCACCTTTCTGCCCAATACATGGCCTACATACACACAGTTCCCCCTTATTGCTACCGAACTGTTTGGGGAGTATGTTTTCTGCAGAGAGAAGGTTGGTGAGTGGTGTAAAATATGCAGTGCCTAGAGAGATAAACACACAAACATTACAGATCAGGGCTAAACAGTAGTTGCAAATAATTCTCAGCAGTTGTTTGGGTGGAGGTTTGCCGCATCAGGACAATTCAGGTGCCAGCTAGAGGGTGTCCTCCACACAAAGACTTTCAAAGACTTTCCCTGGCGAGTGTCTAAGCTTTCCGGCTGTCATCGTATTGCCCTGTCTGACAACTTTCACCCATCCTGCACTGAAGTAGGCGAAAGTAAAGCATATTTGCAAATACTAGTTGACCCAGATCTGGCAGGACGTCGTGCTGCCTATATGGTTTTAATCTGTATGGACCTATGGTGGCTACTACAGAGACTGTAGATATACACAGAGAAAAAAGACATGCTTGCGTGGTAAATACACCCATCCAAGCGACGTAATCTCAGATTGTCTGTTGATCAAACCAAAAAAAGTAGTGTGAATGTTTGCTAGCTTGTCATGATGTTGGCCATGTTGACTTTTATATATATGGCTGCCTCTATAACATAGTAGGAGTCAAAAGCATTGTAGTGCTAACAGGCATAAAGAGAGACTGCTAAACACCCCCCCTCCCCCCAATCTTTCCCAATGGACAATATCAGGTCAACACTTCAATTTAAAAATGTAAAAATAGTTTCATCATGTCATATATCAGTGAATTGATTAGGTGGGGGGGACTTGATTGCTTTGCAGGCTGGAATTCCCCCAACTATATAGTAGTCTAAAATTCAATGTAACACTATGCTGTGTGGGTCATTTTCCTGAAGTCATTCCTTATAACGTATCAAAAACCACAAAATCTTTGGCAAAATAGGATTATGATTGTTAAAAGCATATACATTGATGCACAAACATAAAAAAACAAAGTTACAATATATATAAAAAAATACCCTCATACAAAAAAAGCTGTATCTAGATATCAACACAACATCAGTGCTCTTACAAACAAAAGTCAAGTAAATAAAGTTCGGGTGCAAATTCAAAGAGACTAATCCCAGGCTCGGGACGGTTTAGTCTAAGTGCTCACTGCTAACGTGTCTGCATGCGTCCTGTGGCTTCACTGAGCGAGGAAAGCATCGAGCTCAGCGATGACAGCAGCCTGTCTTCTAGCTACAGTGTTCAAAAGTCGGAGAGGGAAAGATGGCGTCCCTAGGTCCACCTGAGGAGGAGAGAGGAGAGTAAAAAAAACATGCAACGACTAAGATTCTTCACACACCGTTTAGGCAATCACTTTGTACGACCATCCTATCCCACCTGCAGCAGGTAGATGACCCTGATGGCTTCTCGTCCACCACGTCTGATGGGTTGAAGCACCCAGCAACTGGGCATCATCTCCCCTCGGACAGCGTCCACACTGGGACGAGGCAGGGACTCCTCAAACACAGACTGCATAGCCAGCACATGCAGGCCACCCTGAGGCAGAGGGGGGGAAAACTAAATCATAAAACAGGTAATGCAGGCCACGCCTTTTGATCGGCCAAGAACAAAGGCAAGTGTACACTGACAATATTTCATGATAACCCACAGCTGGCATGCCTCTGGGTTAGTAACCTGTTTGGTGGAGTTTCTCTGATGCTGTGTTGTAAAGGAGGAAGAGTATCTAACCACCTGATAGTGTGGTCTGTGAGTGTACGAAAAGTGCAGATATAGTGGAAAGTGAAAAACTGGAGGACTATTTAAGATGGTCGTGTCCTCCTGGTTTCACACCAGACAAAAGAAACAACTTTAAATGGAAATGTCTCCTTTAAAGTGTGACTTTGTGTATGGTTACGCTGCAGAGGCTCACTGGACCTCACACAATGACTTCTACCAGCAACTATCTGTACCTGGCTGGTTGATGGTACAACTGTACTGACCTGTTTGGACTCGGTGCTGATGCAGCAGAAGTCTCGTGGCTGGCTGAGGTGGCAGGAGGACGGGTCTGTTAGCAGGTAGACTGAACAGAGAGACGGGGAGAGACAGGATGAGCTAGGTGGACAGACAGAGGGTTGGACAGTCAAAAGGAACAAACCTGGGGAAGACTGAAAAGAACAAAGGGGACACTTTATTGCCCCATAAGGTTGGAAAGCAAACTGCATGTGGCTTTTAAAAACACATTAATAACACGATACACTTTCAGTATGTAGAGAAAATCAAATAGACAAAATGTACATTGAGGTGTGCGTTGAAGTATATGAACTACAAAAGGCCACATGTATCTATGATATTGAGAATGGAGTTGATCATGCAGTATGATGAAGTGATATTTGTCAGTGTTAACTGACAAATAGAGTGTATTGTAGATAGCTAATGTAAATGGATGCAGATGCATTAATTGAAGTGAATGTACTCACAGGCTTCATAACTATTTGTGCAAGTTAAAGTCCATACAGCTCAAACTCTGAATAACCGGTATTTGTCAGTGTCTCATAAATTTTATTTGATTTATTCATTTTATTGTTGAACACCTGACTGTAATGTCTTAGGTCTAGTGCTGGCTGACTAGAACTATCATCTGGGATTTAGGCAATCAGAAAGTTCCCTTTCTTCCATGGCAACTACATCTACTGGCAGCCAAACTTGGCATTAAATCTTTGACAGCTTACGGGAAAGGCTGGTTCTATAGCTGAATGTGTAGAACAGACTATTCCCCAGCCAGGCAGGCTGTAGGTCTGTTAGCTCATCAGAGGAAGAAAACAACAAGGTTCTCTGTGATGTGGTGCTGCAGGTACAAACATATGTTCATGGCCCCACATATATATATATATATATGACATTTAAAAATGGACGGGTTGGTTCATGCTGACTGCCTTTTTGAAAACAACAGCATTGTGCCTTCTGTACCTGATGGCAATTACAAATGTGGACGGTGCGTACAGTGTAACTGCACCAGCAACAACTTTACGCACCCTCTAACAGGAAAGGAATATAACATTGGTGTAATAACCTGCAGAACTACAGGTGGGCGGGGCTGAAGGGATTAAAAGAGATGCAGGACACTGTTATTATTCTATTAAGACTATTATAAGTCTTGACAAAGGTCAGAGGACCAAAATGTTGACCAACAATGCAACAATGTGTATGTGCGGGAGTACGTTAGCTCACCCAGCTGAGTGCTGTCATCTAGTGGTCGTGTCCAGACAGAACGGACTGATTGGTGATACATGTGGCTCTTGGACGGCTGTCGGAGCAGGTTCCACAGACTGGCCAGGGGCCTGTCCAGCTCCCCGGCCCCCAAGAAACCATGGACAGACGGGCTGGAGGAGGGCTTGTAGTAGGCCTGGATGCCTCGTTCTGTGCCCTGGTACCTAAACAAACACAGACACAAATATATATATAACATATACCTATGTTTTTCAGGAAATGCATCCTTTTTAAAGTCTTTCTTTTTTAATTTGAAAGTCGACTGGGAGGAAGTAGTGCAGAAGTAAGATCCCATGCAAAAGAACAGCAGGCAGTGAGATTATGGTGGTTGATCAGAGAAAAGACTCACCTCCAGCCTGCTGCGGCTTTGCCCATGACCAGGTTGCTCAAATCCCCGGAAGAAGCTAGTCGCACCTGGGTAGAAAAGACCTTCTGTTTATTCCTGATAATAATCCCGAGTAGAGTAAACTACAATGTGTGCACTCATTATGATGTGCAAGGGGATAATGGTGACAGGATGTATGGTCCCATTTAAAGTAAGTGTATTTTTTTTACTGATATGCAGCAGCACTGTGGGGTCCAAGGAAATTTCATCTTCAGGACAGCAATTGTTTTTTTATATCTACTCTCATGTTATCTATATTACCTCAGCCAGAGCTCGACGGAGGAGACTGGATGTGATATCCTGATAGGCTGTGGATATGGAAGAGGAGGATCCAAAGGAGGCGGTGCGTTGGCGTACACAGGTCAGAGGTGATGGAGACGAGGTCATCAGGGGCTCAAACCCCGTCACCGGAGGCTCGAGGCGGACATCTAGTCAAACACATGGAGGGTTAACATGGATTTAAGATACAGAGAATAGATAGAGGAGGATGTAGTGAGAGACTGGTTGTATTTAATTGCTAATAATGTTAAAATGTTTCATGCTTGTAGCCATTTCTTCTTAAATACAGTTTAATACGTTTTGACATAATTTTACAACATCCTACATCCTTTTGATCCTTTGTTTTTAATATTTTACCCATATTTGACTGTTTGATTGTTTTGCCTAAGTCTGTTTGGAGCTTGTGAATCACTGTTCAGTCCGTACCCTGGGCAGACAGCCAGATTCTCTGGGTCTTCACACTCTGAGGACCACATATAGGGGGACGTGTCCTGACCTTCAGCTCTTCATCCTGGAACCCTGTGGCCTGAACCAAAATAACAACATCCACAAAGTTGGCCTCTGCAATGCTCATTCAAAGAAAGAAAATGACTACAATGGCAGACTTTATCGTCCAATGAGCCATTTACAGTACTGAAGTTATTTGACATTTGAACAGAAGTTGAACATAGCTTCTTTAAAGTTTGGTGTGAAAACAGGATTACAAACTATAAAAAACACAACACATTTACATTCTTACATCTCTGAGTATACAGTAGCCTATATCTTATTTCAAATCTACTGAAACGTGTGACATGAATGTACTGACCTGTCCATCCAGAGTGGGTCTGCTGCCATCCTTCAGCTGGGCTGTGTTGCCACTGTTGTAGCCTGAGGTTGGTCCAGAGGAAAGGCTCAGACTGGACCCCGTACACAAGGTGCTGTTGCTGATTCTTGTCCGATACCTTAGGTCATCCTGCACCACACAAGGATGGAAATACCAAAGAAAATATCTCTAATATTGCAGTATAATGAGTAAAATATCAGATCCCCCAATATCCACAATACAATATCTTTCTTTATTTCATCTTAATTTGATGTCAAATTGTATTTGAGTAGATTAAAACAATTGCAAATGGTGAACTGTGAACTGTCCTGATACAAGCTACATTATTCTGATGCAGTAAACCCAACCCATCTGGTGCTCAAGTGGATTAAACTACTTTTTGACCCAGGTCTGAACTAAAAGTTCATATTGTGACACCTGGATGACATGAAGTGTGATACCGCAATGGCACACAAACTAACCTTGACTCCTTGAGACAGGGCCTGCTGCTGGAGCCTCCTCTTCTCCTGCTCCGTCCTCTCTCGCAGTCGTTCTCGTGCCCTCGCTATCTCTGTCCTGGCCTCCTCGCGGGCTCGGCCGTAGTCACGCAGCAGCTGTTCGATCTCCGACGGGTAATGGCCCTCTCCTCTGGGAGGGTCTGGTATTCTGAGGTCATACAGATACTTCAGTGATATTCAACTGCAGGAATGTGTATTTGACTTGATGCGATAATGATAGTTGTCAAAGTTCAAGTTCAACTCCAAGTTCAACTCGGTCAGTCGTTTCCATGTATCAGAATACACACATTGGAATTTGGGGAGTGCAATAATAAGAGCATTCACATATCATACAAAGAGACCCAACATGTTAAATGTGAAGGTCGTCTGCAAATTAAAATGGGAAACATTTATATTTCCAATCGCAGCCTGATATGGGACTTTGATCTCAGGGGCAGTGCAGTGTCTTACCTGGTGCTGTCTATCACCTCTTGGCGGAGCTGTTGCAGGTACGCCTTACGTCGGCTGGGCATGGCCGAGACTCTGGAGGAGGACTCGGCCTTCCTGGGGAGGGGAGCGAGGATGCTTACTGGGACTCAGACTACGAGCTCTCCGGTAGGTCTGGAGACGCTCCTCCCTCTCCTGCCTCAAACCCTCGATACTCCTTCGGTGTCTGAGAAGGCAAAATGAAACAGGGAACACATTTATACCGATTTGGTCAAACACATTTTAATCATAATACTAAGATAAGAGCATTTGCCCAAAGATGGGACAGTTCCATCACAGTAAGAATGCATTATCTGTTTTCATAAAAAGGTATTGAAAATGTTCTGAAAATACATATCTACATATTTTATCTGGAAATTTGATGTCACCTAATTTTTATAAAATGTTTTAGCCGATTTTAATTTGAATTATTACATTAAAATAAGAGAATCTGGGCCAGTGTCATCCTTACCTGTCGTACAGCTGCTGTTTGGTAGGAACAGAGGTTGGAGGCTCCACCTCCTTCCTGGACCTATGGGAGAGCATCTTTAACAGTGTATCTGTCTCTCCCAGGCTGTAATGAAGCTTGGCCTCTGCCAGCTCCACAGTCAGCGGTGGAGGGTTCATGCTGAGGTTGACCGTAGCCATCACCTGCTCTCTCTCCTGTCGCAGTCTCTCTATCTCCCTCGCCTTCCTCTCCCTCTGCGCCAGAAACTCCACATTCAAACTGTAGCTCTCCGTCTCATCCCACTCGGCACAGTTTCGGCTCTTATCGTTGGTTAGATACGCAGCTGTTTTGTTGGGGAAACTATAGCATTGTTGTGATTGTTGAGGACTGATGCCTGACCAATTGGTGAACTTGTTGTGTATGGGCAGGTCATCTGGGACCCTCTGGTGGTCATAATGTGGGAACACACTGGTGATTGGTTTGACTTTCACAAGGACGTCTGTATTACATTCACTGGGAGCCAATGATACCTTGTCATCCTCTTGAATTAGGACAGTCCTGTCACTGCCAGGGGAAGGGTTGTAAGCATCATCACAATAGTGTCCAGAATCAACTACTAGTCTTGGTTGGTATTCCAGCAGTTGTGTCGTGTAGCTTAGAGTGCTGCCATGTCTAGTTTTCCCCTCCTGTTTGCGTACATCAGCAGGAGAGGTGAGGTTTAAGCAATTACTAGAAGCAGGATTCTTCCATTGAGGACGTTGTGGAGAGGTCATCTGCCATTTGGTGTTTGGTGGGGGGTTACGTTTTTTTATGGGGTCTGTTTTTTTATGGGGGACATTTCTTCTGTCACTGCCTGTGTATTTATCCAGTGATGAACTAAGGCTTGTAGAGCACCTATCAGATCCCTTAGGACTTGAGCAACTCATTTCACTCACCTTCTCAAGTGATATGGATTCAACTGATTTAGTGGAGGAGAAATCACAACGCTGTCTGGGAACTTGATCGTTGTCTGAAACAGATGTGCATGCAGATTGTTCATTGAGACTAAGACAAGGCATAGTGAGGCATTCTTTAGCATGTGAAATGTAGTCTTTACTTCCATCTTGATGTTTCTGAGGACATGTAGACTGTTTTCCTCTCTGCTTCATGCTTATCCTTGCTCCCACAGTGAGAATGGGAGATGATGCACGGTCTGTGTATCTAGCCTGTTCCTTTGAACAAGGAGATGGGTCATTTCTATTAGAGGGGATATGATTTTCTTGGCAGCTGTTTTTTGACGATCCACAGGTGCTTTCAGATATTGCACCACTTTTAGGGGTCAGTGCCTCAGGCGTGCTTTCCTTTGAGCTTCTGGAACAAGCAGACTTTATATGTTTCTGACATTCAACAGTAGTCTCCACAGGGGGTATTTTGTGAGGGGCATCTTGTGATTGCAAGCCAGATCTTTCTTTTGCAGTAGAGGTGTTAAATCTCAGCTCCGGTATGCTCTTTATCCTTTCATCGGTGTTAGCTTTAGTTTTGACATCCTCTTCTTGAGACACATTGAGAACCTCAGAACCAATCACTTTGACTATCACATTGACTTCATGGGATTTGGACCTTTCAAAGGGTGCTGTTTGATGGACAGTGACTTCCTTCTCCACTGGTGTTGAAGCCCTTTCTGTCTGGATCCCGATATCTACCGCTGTTTGGGTTGAGCAGTCTCTCTTGGTCCAATCTTTAGAGTAACTATAGGAGACATTGGTATTTGAGATGTTAACATTTCTCCTTGGGCTGGATTTGCGGACCTCACCTATTCTCATTCCCTGGACATCACCCAGCAGGTCTGAGGTGCTGTGAATTAGTTGCGAGAGGTGAGCAGACATGGTCTCTAAACTGGCCCATGTGGGAGATTCTTTAACGTCCTCTGTTGTTTTCCTTGTTATGGGTACATGAGTTTTGCTCCTTTTGTGGCGCTCCTTCCTCATCAGAGCACTACTACCGGTAACAGCATTAACCTGAGTTGTTTGAAGGCTACACTCAGTCTGAGTGCCATGTTCACATGTCCTCCTTCTTTGGCCTGTGGTTTTGTTTGCCTGTGACTCTTGCTCAGAGGAGTAAACCAACATGATCTCATCCACGTGACCAGAGGTGTTACCAAGACCACCAGGAACACTGGAGGAATTGCTGTTCATGGTCAGGTTGGTTAGGTCATTGTCAGTACCAAAGGACGGTTGTTGACATGGCGTAAGTTGAGATGTGGTCACTTGTTCTTTATAATCTTCAATACTGCTGAGAGTACTTGAGAGCCCCTTGTTGTTGGCGTAAGTGCTGAGATGAGAGTTGAAAGGAGAGTTCTGCCTATTCAAACCATTGTCAACACTACAGCATCTTGCTATACGCTTTTCAGTACAGTTCAAAAGTGGGGATTTGCAGGATAGGTCAGCAGCACTTCCAAATGCTGGGTTCTTATAGCACCTTTGATTCAATTCGTCGTCTTGCCACTGGTGAACAAACGGGTTAATGTCACTCGAAACAAAATGCATAGGGGAGTCCTGAGGCTTTAGTGTATATTGTGGTTTGCTTTCTTTAGCATAGGGGATGATTTTCTTCATATTTGTCCTTTCCTGCATTGCTTGAGTGGCTAAAATATGTTCTGTTTGGCTGTACTCTCTACCAACTCTAACTTGATCCTCATTTTTACCCGGGGTTCGAGTGGAACAAGTCTCCATTGTAAATTTGCCCTTTGAACTTGATGTGGAAATATCGGTGTCTTTCCTTCTAGGCTGAGTGACCTCTTGTTTGCCATTACTCTGAGTTCCAGGCTTTACCGATGTTGATGAAGGCCTGCTGCGATGCACCCTAGAGGTTATGTCGTCCTCCTCATCCGATGAAGCCTTGAGTGAGGAGTCAGAAGAGGAGTTAAGATGAGCCTGGACATTGGACCTTCTGAACCTCTTAGACTTCCCCTTTTTATGCTTAAGAACAGAAGTACTCGGTTTACCACCAGATGCCTTTATGTCCTCCTCTTTGGACATGGCATATCCATAACTATCACTTATATCTGTGTTAGCATTTTCCTGTGGTATTCTGTAGAGAGGAGAGGCAGAGATATTTGTTTCATTTTTTGAATTTACTAAGATCATTGGAGCATGTACCAGGGTTTGGGGGTTCAATGTCCCATCATCTATTTTGCCATTTTTAACATGGCATTTGTTGTTATAATTCATATTGACCACACAAGTCTGGGCCAAATTATACAATTGTATTTGTGGACAGCTGGACTGATGCTGTGCCGTAGCACAATGCATATCTTTTGTTCTGGTTTCTGTTGCACCATTGCAGGCATTTTGGTTGCTGTATTTCATGGCTATAGACATGTAAAAATCTTTGAAATGCTGTCCGATCATCCTTGGTGAGTTCAGTTTGTGTAAACCATTGTCTTTATCTTGGACACTGGATGCTGATTCCATACTGACATCCTTTATATGAGTACAGTCAGTTTTCATTTCCATGCCACCTATGGAAGATGATGTGTCAGAGAAGATTTGGTGAAGTTGTGGGCTATCAGGAGTCAATGCGGGGGCAACCAAACATGTCTGGTTTTCTGGTTGTTTAGAACAAACATCATGGCTGGTGGGAGTAAGATGGCATGTTTCTCTTTGTTTACCTATATCATTAATTTCCAAAAAGGAAACATCTATCTCTAGAGTGTTTACTTGAGAAACAATACATTTTTTTGGTGTAATGGAATCATTTACTGAGTACAAACTAGTAGGATCCAATGTGGGGCTGTCAGGGTACTCAGACTCTCCATGGTTGTTCAGTGTATTTCGGCTTTTATCAGAGGGGCCTGGGGAAACAGAATGATCATTTACTGGCTTGTTTGATGTCCTTTCAGAGACTCTAGTAGAATGGTCAACCTTATGTGTCATTTCAGTAGACATAACCATTTTGCTCTCATGATCAGCACTCTTTTCGGTAGTCATCTCTGACACTATGTGCTCACTTTGGTCCACTATCGTTTGACTGTAAAAGTGACCCTGTTCCATGGAAGGGTATTCACTATGGGTCGCCATTTCTTTCATGTCATCACTCCTTTCATCTGTCAGCTTCCTTTCTGTCCCTCTATAGGCCATGCTATGGCCATTACATGTAGAGGTGATCTTTTCTTGGAAGTTTGATGACAAGGCATTCAGGCTTTGAATCCTACTCTCACTGATACCATCTCCATCCATCAATGACATTTGCATGTGCTCTTGCACTACTTCTGAGATCCTCAGGTCAATGGCGCTACAGATAGCATCCCAGTGACGTACGTTTTTTCTATGTTCTGGATGTCTTCTCTGCTTATCAATGTGGGACTCTCCAACTTGCTTTTCTACAACCACTTCCTTTCTCGTTACGTCTCCTTTTTCAGTTACTTTCCTTTCTCCAACAGAAGTACCAATCGGAGAATGTACGTAACCACTTTTAAGACCACTTTCAGAGTCCTCAAACATCCTGCTGGTCTGTTCAAATTTCCTGCACATGGGTTTGGACCCTAGCAAAGTCACAGTAGCCATTGTGTCTTGTTTGATGCTGGAAGTAGAATCAAATCTGGGGCTGTTAACTTCTACGTCAGACTGCTTCCCTTTAGTGTCACTGGTGTTATTATTGTCATCAGGCCAGATAACCTTCTTGGCTGCTGATTGGCGTAGAGCAGAACGTTAACAACTCTCCACCATTGCTCCTCTTTGGAATTTTCAAGCTGCCCATGAAAGCATCCTGTAGGTCTTTGTTCCTCTTCCTGGAATTTTTACAAGCAGATTTAACAAGTTCCTGCTCTGGAAGTGCAAGGTCCTGCTCAGTGCCTTTGGTTTCAAGCTTGTATGTTTTGTCACTTGTAAGTGACACATCTTTGGTATTTCCAGCCTCATATGGCTGTATATATTTCAACTCTGTTTCACCATCTAGATTGCATAGTATATTATCTTCAGTGAAGGGCTTCAAGGTACTTTTACTGTCAGACATCTCCCTTGATATTTCACCTTGGTTGTCATGAGTTGTTGATAAACAGGCTTTTGATTCATAAGCTGAGGTGCAAATTTCAGTGTCAGGGGATTTAGCCCTACCAACAATGCCCACAGTAAGGATGTCTGTAAAAGCCTGATGTAATGTTACATGTTCCTGTGTTGCTGGTGTGGTGTAGTGAATCTCAGAGTCAATGGGTGACGCACAAGCAGTTTCATCTGAAGGGGACAAGGATGCTGGACACTTGTTGCTGCTGTAGTTTGGATAGTTTGCATCTATAAATGCCTTCCCTACACTTTCTAATTGGCCCCCTAAGTGCTCTCCATAACATCGTACCTCCTCCTGACTCCCTGAGATCATGGCATCCTCTGTTGCTGGTAATATCTGAGAGTCTTGAAAATCCAACGTATCTGATGTACCCTCTGAAACCTCAAGGGTTTGTTCCTCCACTGTTATATTTACACCTTCATTGCTGGTGGATGTGGAGTTAGAGCTTCTAGATCCACTCTGACAGTCTGAGAGGTCCATGCTGATTGGGCTGGGACTGTTGCTGCTCTCTACAGCTCCGGAAACCATTGTCCTTTCGAAAGGTAGAGGATCTCTCTGAATCCTGGGACTGTCTGCTGCGTCGGTGGAGGACCAAGCGTCAGTGAGTGCGAGTAGGCTTTCTGGCTCCCTCACACTACAGCTGCTGAGGGAGCGTGGGCTGCTAGTCGAAGTGGTCTGCATGTTCCCAAAGTCCTCGTTCAATTTGGGTACAGTGTCTCTGCCTCGGGAATCTGTTCCTGGTGGGCCACATGAAGGAGGCTTCCTTGTTGCACCAATTTCTTCACTCACTCTTGTTGTAGGGCAGCCATGTTGGCTCCAACTCACCTCTGCTGGGATTTTTTGAGGTTTCTGACAGCAGTCCCTTTCTGAAACAGAAGTGATCTCTGATATCTTATTTTGCTCCATTGATGGATGGGAGGAATCTGTCACCAACGAGTATGTTGGTACTACTGTCCGACTTAGTGTCTCAACTGTAAAGTATTTCCCACTGTTCTCCACAGCCAAGGAGTCTTTAGACATCTGGCTATCTTCGCTCTCTGCCCCACTCTGAGCTGCCTCCTCATGTCTCAACTGCTCTGCTAGGGCCGTGGCATAGGCAGAGGACAGGGAGTCTAGAGAGAAAAGGCTGTCACAGTCCGAGGAACCTTCATCCCTCTCTCCTTCCTTTTCCCCATCTTCCTCCCATCCGGCCAATCCCTGCTGCCTCTCTACCCATCTGCCAGTCTTGTTCATCAGAGCTTCTGTACTATGCCACCGCCTCTTTCTAATATCCTCAGTGAAAGTCCTTTGATCAAGCTCTTCACATGAGACAGTTGTTTTAATGGCACATTTATTTCTGCTCATCTTGGTGTCTTTTAGGCTCCGGTCTCTGCTTTGTCTCCAGTGAAACTTGCTTGTTATCCTTCCCAGTGGTTTGGGGCGTCTTCCTCCAGTAGCACCTGATGATGGTTTTCTGAACACTTTGGACAGCGCTGTCTTTAACCCAGGCCCCACGGAATGAGAGAAAACCTTTCTGATTGTTTCTAGTCCTTTGCTAGCTCCACGGGATGGGGTCCTCACATTCAAACATGGGACATTCTGAGAGTTGGATTTGTCTGTTGTGGGTCCCTCTAGATTGTCACTGTTTATTGGCTGTAAAGCAGTTCTATGTGGTGACTTCAGACTAAAAGGTGGATTTTGATTGTTCTTAAAAGACAGGCCTCGTGTGGGGAGCAGAGGTTTTCTTTCTGGCCGTTCCTGGCAGGGCTGAGCTGGGGGTTCCTCTTTGGCAGTCTCTTTGAGGTCTTCTGGAGAGCTGACCTTGCTCTTGCAGCCTTGACTTTGTTCTGAGGAGCCAGTGTTAGAAGAACTCCTGGTCCGAGAACAACTCCTGGTCCTCTCCCGTGGTAGACACTCATCAGACACCCACTTCCTGCAGCCAATGGAATCAGAAGTCCTTGAAGAATTCAAAGTCAATTCTGTGGATCTGTTTTTCCGCAGGAAATGGCTGTCAGGGAATAAAAGAAACTTAAGTAAGTAATCAAAGAGTTATTTAATGAGACCTCAAATACTCATAGAGACTTAAATGTAGACATGCACACAGGCTGCGACCAGCCAAATGCTGGTATATTTTGCCTGTGTCTACTCTGTCAGCCACTTTGGCAGTAACCTACCCACACATGTTCTAGTCTGTCCTAAAAAAAACTTATTGGCTGGTAAAATAGTCCAAGTGTCTAACTTTGGGCAGTATCAGCCCCTGTCGCAGTTGGACAAAGATGTTAGAGTTAATTGCATGCAGAGCAGGAAGCTGAGGGTATCACGAATCCATGTGCTGACCTGTATACGGGGGTGTGCTGGGGGTAGAGCCGGGACAGGAGATCTGCTGAGAACGAGTGTCTACGTGAAACAAACAGTCGTCCTCTGGGCTGTGAGGGGGACCCCAGCTCAGGGGACTCTGGACTCTCTAACCCTGGAGGTAGGGCCTTTTCCAGCCGCTGCAATTCCCTCTTAGCTTCCAACAGATGACGCTTGCGAGCGATCCTCTCCAGCTGGTAATGCAGCCTTTTCCGACGGATGCGGCTCTCAGCTCGGCGCAAGGCGTGATATCTCAGTAACTCCTCCTGCACCGCCTTCTTCGTGGCCCTCACCACCTGTGACGGAGGCTTCACTGTCTGACCTCCCTGGTCCTCGGACCCCTGAGTCGTCAGTCTCTCCAGGAGGGGGGCCGGGAAGAGGTCCGTCTGAACTCCAAACTCTTGGGTCCCTTTCTGCTCTACAGTCGCCAGGTGCTGTTTCTCCTGCAAGATCCACTGCTGGACTGTTGGTAACGAATCATAGAAGGAAGTCATAAGTGAACGGATATCTTTTGTGTATACAAAACATTTATCAATACACAGGATCTGAGGTAACTAGCCACTCAGCTATTACGTTCTACTACGTAGAACCCTGGCTTGGCTTTTGGTAGTGGGTAGTAGGTATGTTATTGCAGTAATTGAATGAGCACCTGCCTCCTTTCACATGTTTAATTGCTAATACATAAGAAATTGTACAATTAAATGTAGTTTACAATCAATTAAATATAATATTGGCTATAATATGACAGGTGATATGTATTTCAATAAATTGTTCAGATTGTCATAACACTTACAGCAATAACGTTTTCAGACATGGGTTTAGAGGGTGTACTTACTTTCAGTGTGCTGCTGTTGGAGGTGGGCCTGCTCCCTCTCCAGCTCTCTCTCAGCCCGTCTCTGTTCAGCCTGTATCTCCTGTCGCAGACACTCCACGTAGCGCTGCTGCTCCTCCAGACGCTGCCTAGCAAGAGGCTCCTCACCGGGGGAGAGACAGGGGCCCAGCTTCCCCTGAAGCTCCACTCCTCCAACACTATAAAAACAACACACAGCTACAGGATGAGACAAATACACTAAGAAATGGTGAGTGAAAAGATGAAAGAATGCCAAACAAAAACATGCCTTCAAAGACCTGTGATAAACAACCAATCATTTTACCTCACTTGAGTAAAAGTCTATGTCCAGAATTCAAAGTTGTAGAACAACAATCCCTAAACCACTGAGTGACTCGTTGACAGGTTTAAAGTGAGAGCTACTGTTGTTGGTGTTGGTTTAATGCAGCGTCTTGGCTGTAACCAAGCAACGGCTGAGCCTGTCTTGTAAACAGCTAGCTGCGATTGCTCACAGAAGCTGATGAAAACACACCATCTCCACCAACTGGAAAGAAACATGCATGAAGCATTAACCTATTTCTACTGCATGTACACTAGCGGTACACTGGTACCTCTTATCAAATATGCATGCTGTGAGTTGGCAGAACAAGGTCGATATTTCTTTTGTCTTCACACACACACACACACACACACACACACACACACACACACACACACACACACACACACACACACACACACACACACACACACACACACACACACACACACACACACACACACACACACACGAAACGAAACACCAACGAAAACACACAATTATAAACAACCTTGTTTTTAAAAATGTGGGATGCGTTCTCTGAATTTCTTTTGAGTGACTGTACCTGGAGTCAGAGGTGAGGGGGCAAAGGTCACTGTAGCTGCAGGCTAGCACACCCTCACTGGTCTGAGAATATCAAAAAAGGATTAAGTATCATGTTATACCAATATCATCATAACCCTATAATCACCACAACCCAATATTACTTCCAAATCACAATTATACCATCATCATTGTTATTTCCAGCTGAGCAGCACCCACCCGTCTGCGCTCCCTGAGGATGGCTGCCTCCGCAGGGTGGTTGAAGCGGAACTTATGCACTCCTCCCAAGGTAATCACTGTCCCTGGAGACAGACAGAGAGACATTATCACACGCTGTGCACAGGGTGTGTCGATGTAAACTGAGGAAAAGAGGTGTGTGTGTGTGTCAGGGTGTGTCTCTGTGCAAGTGTGCATGCCTCTGTGTGAATGGGGCAGAGTCATATGTGCGTGTAAGTGTGTTTATGCTGCGTAGGCATCGGTATCAGTGCACCTGTGTGTATGAGTGTGTGTGCATATGTGCATGTAAGGTCTCCATAAGGTGAAAGCTAGATTCACACTAATGGGCCCTCATGCTCATTGCTGAATTGCTGCTCATATCTGTTTTTTTATAAGTGTTTTTATCTATTCTAGCATGTAACTCATATCCCATACCAATATGAACTGACAGCGACGTGTTTTTGTACCTACGCTTCTCCCGTTTGTTTGGAGCACATCTTGGTTACAGTGTGTGCCTTTGTTTTGACGACACTGAGGCTTCTCCCCAAATACCAATCAATCAAACCGGCTATTTCCCTTTCTTTCCATTGTTGTGTGTTGCTGTTCTCCATGCTAAGGCTATCTCAGCCAAGCTGTCGTGGGGCGTCAAAATGATGACAACTGTCGCAGGTGAATGACACAAGATTTACTTAATGTCATGGCAACGCTGACAAATTCGAATTTGAGTGTTCGAATTCAAGTTGCATGTAGGTTGCATGCCTCGGGATGCAATTTTATACCACACATCCATGTGCTTCAGATCAGAATGGAAAAAAATGTGACTCCGTGCAGCTTTTTGTTGTTGACACTGAAACATGAGATCTGTGTCACATGTGAGGGGGGAAAAAAAAAATCTGAATTGGTACTCTTTCAGCTGCAGGGTGAACATGTGATTTGTTGGGCTGACCTTGAGCCAGTCTGCAAGGTTCGGTGACCTCCCTGTCGTTGACCAGGCAGACGCACCCTGGCAGCGGTCTGAGAGTCACCACCCCTCCCTGGTTCTCGATCTCACAGCTGGCACTGCCCTGCAGAACTGGAGACATAGTGCAGATGCACAGTCAGACACACTGATTTAGGAAGCACTGCTGATCCAGCTACAGTACTGATATACTGTAATCACCGCCCAATGCAGCATTTCATTTTGGGCTATACTTTCAAAACAAGATTTGTATCTCATGTGTGTTAAATAGTTAATATACTTCTCTCTGCCATTGGTTTCTGTTTCATGTTGTTGGTTTGTTATGTACTCTGTAATGATGTGTGGCTGTGAGGGGTTGTGATGACGGTACTTGTGAGGTATGTTTACAACAAGCTGAGAAACAAATCTCCTCCCTGAGCACACTCCAGATCTATCTATCCAAGGTTTGAAGAGAATATCAGCAGCAAACATGGAGACCAAATGAGTGACTTATACCTATTTGTGGCTCTTCTAGTTGGTCCTGAGGTCCGATGTGGGTTACCCCTTCCTAAAACACAGGACCGAGATGTAAACACGGCAGCCACGCTGTACACCACATCAACCAAAACACCAAAACAAACCTTACAGTAGCTGGATGTGCCCAAAACACACATTCCACTGCAGATTTGTGGCAAGAGCAACACATCATGTCCTTTCGCAGAACTATTTCACTTCTCATCTTCCACTTAGCAGACAGGAAAAAAAGATGATTTGTTTACCTTGAAGCCTTATCTAACGGGATTAAAGGCTTTCTTAAATAATGTCAGCACCACATGTGCTCCCAGGTGGCCCCGGCTCTTCACATGAAGGAAGCGGTGTAATTGTCAGGCCTAAGGGCATGCTTGTCATTGTCAGAATCAGGACAGCTTAAGCTCCCCTGAGTCCAAGCTAAGAACCAAGAGCCTCTTATCCAACCTCGCTTTATGTGTTTTCCGAAAACACAGAGAGATGGGAGATCTACAGACAAATCTACAGACAAATCTACAGACAGCTAGAGGGGTAGAGTGAAAAGAAAAAAGAGAGAGCAGAATGGAAACGCACCTTTTCTCAAGAGTTTTTCTAGCAGAACAGACAGAAATAGAAGGAGCAGGGAAGAAGAATCTAGTAGGCAGAAGAGAAACGGTTTTAGTCAAGACTGCTGACAAAAACAGCAACTAGAGACTTGGAAAAAAAAGTAGAGTGAGTACATAGATGGTATGAGAGTTTGCATCATGTTGTTCATCCAAAAGTGTATTTGAAATGTAAGAGAGCATGTGTGTGATGTCTCAGGGGATGAGAAGAAACTTATGAAGAGAGACAACGAGTACCTGCTGTAACACCAACACTGATACCAGTACCAAGACTAGGACTAGCACTAATATTAACACCGACACTGATACCAGTACCGAGACTAGGACTAGAACTAATATTAACACCGACACTGATACCAGTACCGAGACTAGAACTAGCATTAATATTAACACCGACACTGATACCAAGACCGAGACTAGGACTAGCACTAATATTAACACCGACACTGATACCAAGACCGAGACTAGGACTAGCACTAATATTAACACCGACACTGATACCAGTACCGAGACTAGGAGTAGCACCAATATTAACACCGACACTGATACCAGTACCGAGACTAGGAGTAGCGCCAATATTAACACCGACACTGATACCAGTACCAAGACTAGGACTAGCGCTAATATTAACACCAACACCGATACCAGTACCGTGACTAGGAGTAGCGCTAATATTAACACCAACACCGATACCAGTACCGTGACTAGGACTAGCGCTAATATTAACACCAACACCGATACCAGTACCGAGACTAGGAGTAGCACTAATATTAACACCAACACCGATACCAGTACCGTGACTAGGACTAGCGCTAATATTAACAACAACACCGATACCAGTACCGAGACTAGGAGTAGCGCTAATATTAACACCAACACCGATACCAGTACCGTGACTAGGACTAGCGCTAATATTAACACCAACACCGATACCAGTACCGAGACTAGGACTAGCACTACTATTAACAACAACACCGATACCAGTACCAAGACTAGGACTAGCACTAATATTAACACCAACACCGATACCAGTACCAAGACTAGGAGTAGCGCTAATATTAACAACAACACCAATACCAAGACCACAATAGACAGCAACAATAGTCATTTTAGTACTAGCACCAATATTAATACTTTCACCAACGCTAATACTAATGCTACAGACAGACCTATGAACAAAAAATGAACAGAAGAAGAAGATTTCATTGTGGAGGGACAACTAATGCAATATTAATACTAATACTAATACTAATACTGTTTGCACATGTGTACAATGCATCGATCTGCCTTTTCATCAGCATACCCTGAGGTGATAGAAGATGACCCCGGTGCTGAGGACATCTCTATCCAGGGTAACAAGGTGTGGTTGGAGGGAGTTGATGAGGAAGCCGGCCTGGTCTCTGTTGATGTCCACGCTGTACTGCTCCAGTAGCTCCTTCTTGTCTCTCCAGCTCTCGGACCAGTCCTTCGTCAGCTGCTCCACCTGAGGAGGAGACAGACACCGAGGGAGAGGAAGGTCAGGGGCAGTAGGGGATGAAACCAGAGGTACTACATCTACTACTACCTCTACTGCTAACCACTAGCACCACTACTACTACTGCTACTACGCCATTACTCCTAGTACTTCTACTACTACCACTCCTGCTACTACTACTACTAATAATAATTATAATTTAAAAAGATTATTAGTCCTTTATTTAGAGTGGTGTTCAGGTAATGGGGAATATGCCATGACAGGATGGGTCTCTGTCAAACATGAACAATCACACCGGCTAGATCCATCAAGGACTATCTGTCAATCAGTCTAGACACAAGAGAGATAGATACAGATCTCTACACTGTGATACCTTTAGTTCGTTCTGCAGCACAATTTCAGAGAGGTTTCCGTCCCTCTCATCACTCAGGGATGGGCTGGGATTACGCTGCTGTCAATCAAGAGAGAAATGATCAGCCAACATACAGCAGGAAAGGAAACTGCCATCAAGTAGAATGCAATATAATACAGTATAATGCAATACAATGCAATATTTTAACTTTCAAAACCCATTGTAGTACTTCAAAAATGCGTATCGGTCAGTTTAACACTACATTTGTTTGTCTTAATTCCTGAAAACCACCGTACCATTTCAAAGCTGAGCAGCATGCTCTTCAGCCTGTCAATCTCCTCTCTCAGTTCCCTGATCAGACGAACACTAGCGTCCTGCAGGGAAACCAGAAGGGACATCGGCCTAGTTGATAGGATGTAAAATAATAATGCGTTACATCTCAGAAACAGACATTAAACGCCCCACTGACCTCGTTAACACGCGGTTTGTTGACGATGTTTCTGGCATGGGCAGCGTAGCGCAGAGTGCTGAGGGTCTCATTGTAACTGCTGCCAGACGGTGAGATGGCTGCAACACACACACACACACACACACACACACACACACACACATGCACAAGACTGGCATCAAAAGAAAGTCTTGTAATGGAAACATCACTTCATTCATCAAGACATTTTCAAGTGTTAACAATATGTTGAGACTTCCAGCACTTACTCGCAACCATGATAGTCTTGGAGTTGCCGCCCAGGCTGTCTTTGAGCAGCCAGGTGAGGGCAGAGTCTCTGTAGGGAATGAAGCAGTGCCTCCTCCCGCCGCCGCCACCACCACCTCCTCCTCCTCCTCCACCTCCTCCCCCAGACAGGGAGCTGCTGTGGCTGCCCACCATACTGCCCTCACCCTCAGAGGCCATGCTGTTGATGCTCTGGCAGCTGCTGGACATCTGGGAGTTCTGGGCTGTGGAGGAAATGGAAATGATGGTGGAAAATGGTTTAGGCGAGGAAGGGGAATGTGTGGAGGGTGTGAAATGGACAGAGGGGAATAGGGATAGAGAGGAAAAAGTGTGGTAGGAGAAACATTATTAATTAATTAAATACGTTTGGAGGAAGTGACAGAGGGAGGAAAGGAAATGGAAACAGTAGGCAGGAATAGAAAGTAAGGCGGCGATACACAGTTAGGAAGAAAGGAAGATAATTGGTTTAGTAAAGACACAGGAGCAGTAAAATAGTGCCTTACTAATAGTACCTTCTAATACTAATACTAACTACTAATAGTACCTTCTCCAAATCAATTTCATCTGACGTTCTGGATGAAAAAACAATTCTCAAGCAATAAACACAGCACCCGTACCCAGAGCAGAGATGACGATGCCCAAGGTGACCAGGGACTTGTTGATGTTGGAGCCCTCCGTCAGTCTGTCCCTGCAGTAGTGGGGGTCCGCCCTCTCACTGACAGACACCAGACGAGGACAGATTAGGTTCATGTGCTTAGAAATAATACACAACGTAGATAATGCAATGTGGGTCAACGTCCAACAGAGAATTTAGAAAGTCTCAACATAGCAGATAAGATCCACTAGGGGGCAGTTTTGTCAATGACATCTACTAAATAGACGTTGAGTTAAAGCTTAGTAAATATTGACCTTTTAACATCTATCTAAAAACACATTTAATCCTTCTTGAGCATAAAAGGATCTGTTGATCAGAATAACTCTCACCTCCCAGCCAGGTCCACCAGGTTGATCTTGCTGACAATTTCTGAAGGCAGGTTATTCTCTAGTATGGCCTGTGGAGGAAAACAAGAGGCATCATACTGGGCTCTGCAAAGTAAGGACAGTCAAACACTGACAACTGCTCCACACTGAAATGCATGAAGGAGATATTAGTTGGACAGTACAATACATGAAAATCAAGGAGCAGCCTTAATAATCTGATTGAGATGGTGACCTGTGTGTACTGGATGGTGAAGATGGCGTGGGATCTGCTGCTGGCGTCATGGTTGTGGGTTGCCGCGGTGATGCGGTTGGCAATGCCTTCCTCCAAAAGGTCCATCGCCTGCTTGCAGTCTGAGACCACATGCTGCGACAGGTCTGACCCAAAGGAGAGAAAGAAATGTTAGCAGATGAACCAGAGGTGGTACAAAACAGCCTCTAAGGTTATATATATATATATATATTTAACGGACCTTATTCCCACGGTGGACATTTTGAACTTATGTCACACTCAGGTTGGGACACTACCCAGAAGAGCTAGTACAGCTAAGCTACACTACATGGCCAAAAGTATGCAGACACCCCTTGTAATGGATTGATGGATGGATTCAGCTTTTTCAGCCACACCCGCTGCTGACAGGTGAATAAAAATCAAGCACACAGCCGTGCAATCTCCCTCGACAAACATTGGCAGTAGAATGGGCCGTACTGAAGAGCTCAGTGACTTTCAACGTGGCACAGTCTTCGGATGCCACCTTTCCAACAAGTCAGTTTGTCATATTTCTGCCCTGCTCAAGTTGCCCCTGGTAAAATGTAAGTGCTGATGTGAAGTGGAAACGTCGGCCGGGCAAAGTTTCCCACCCCGAACTTACTTAAGAACTTAAGTAACTTAAGAACTTACTTACTTACGAACTTTGAACTTAAGTTCAAAATGTCAGAAAAAGACAATACAAATTAATTAACAATAAAATTGATGAAAATAGATCAATTACATAATATTGAGAATTCTTTGAACTCTTTTTTTGTGGAAATACAATTTGGCATGTAGGCCCTACTTTACAGGCAAAAGGGCAAAACAGTGAGACAGATATGGTGACAAACAGAAGCAGGAAGAGAGACAGACAGAAGAGTAGAGCGACAGACACGTTAACGACAGACAGAAAGGAAATATGTCTCATAAATACTGGTTCACGTTATGATCCCATAGGAAAACTATGACAATACCGCTCTGCTTCCAGGGGTGAATCACATCAGTTGAAGTGTCCTGAGATGAAACATGTGCACACACACACACACACACACTTCCTCTTATAACCTTCAATTTATAATCATAACACGTGGTTACTTTTATCCTCGTTATCATTTACCTGCCCAGTACAGAGCTGTGAAATATTTCAGGAGAATTAAAGTGATTAAAACACCGTAATGAGGTTTGAAGTCATGTAAGAAAACACTGGGAGCGCTAGAAACACGACAACGTGCTCTGAGTGTTCTGCTTGGAACCGCAAGGAAGTGACTTCACTTCCTCTGGTCAACTGGGATTTCTCCTCCTCCCAGACAATAAGTGGATGTCAAGGCTTTAAAGATACAGAGAGGGGAGGAGGGGGGGAGGAGGGGGAGAGGAAAGAACTAGAGAGAAAACCTAAAAGAGGAGGTTGGATTTATAGCCAGCAGGGCCAAATCTGGGTATAATCAAAAGTTTAACGAGGAACGAAATTGCACCACTGACCACATACTGACCACAGGGGCCTATAAACTAAACTTACAAGACACAAGTATTACTCAAAATACTTCAGAGCATGTTACACGTCCAACTCCATCATTTGACCAAATTATGTGAGTGTGTAAGGCAGAAGATTGTGGAGATGGGAGAGTTACCCTTGGGTGTCAATACTAAGAGATGGGAGTACTTCCTTTCCCAACAGATCCAGTGCCGACTAATCACTTGGTCATTGGTCCGTTGGTTCTCAACCAGAGGGTTTTGATCCCAGATAACTGAACAGAACGTAAAGAAAGTAAAGCCTCACCTTGTACGTAGGGTCCTTTCTCAGGGTGCTCTCGGACCCTCAGGGAGGCTCTCTTCTTCTGCTCGCCGTTTCTCAGCAGGTCTCGCACGCGCTCATTGTAGATCTCCAGGAAGCTGCGGGGACCGAGGGAGAGCACAACATCCCACCATCAAGAATCAGTCTAGATGCAGTGTCAGGACGGGATCAGTAAATGAGCGATTCACAGACTCAAGACATTCACATCAGCTTCATTACATTCATTTACACACATTTTGGAAACAAACCCATCATTACTCCAGACGTTCGTAAAAACGTACTTTGTATTTTCCTGGTTTGTGAATGGCTGAGGGAACTGAGAAAACATCATTTCTTCTCTGCTAGAGCAAACTAACAGAATATTTTTCCAACATGTGACCGCTACAAAGCTGCTGATAGAAAGTTGAGGACGCCTCCAGCGTTGAGGAGTAGCTCCAGTTGATCAGAAGGAGTAAGAGAGAGAGACAGACAGACGAACCCACAGTACCTGATCTCCACTCTGCTTGAGTTCTGCCCATCAGGAAAAGTGTCCTCAGACCTGAAGAGCCCCTGGGAGGATGAGAGCGAGTCACTGATCAGACCCTACAACCTACAATACTAAACACTACAGTCCCCAAATGGTCCCCAAACACAGATCGGTCTTACCTGACAGATCCTGGGGGTCAAGCCAATAGAGCCCTGAGATCATAGAGGAAAAACAAGTTGATGAGAATACAGAATGAATTGTTTACTGACACACAATCAGGTCACAGCTAATGGAAATACTTTTAGTTACACTGAGTAACTTGATAACCTGATCAATTAATGCTTGAAGAGTTAAACTGAATCCACTCAATAGTATTTGATGCTATGTGGTGATACACCCCCCCCCCCCCCTCCCCCCTCCCCCCTCACCGGTGTCCCCATCATGGTGTAGGTCTTTCCAGATCCAGTCTGGCCGTAGGCAAACAGACACACGTTGTAGCCCTCTGAAGCTCCTGCCAGCACCGACACACCCAGGTCCTGGAACACCTGAGACACACACACACACACACACACACACACAATCATGAATACACACCCAGAATCACAAAGGAAAAGGTTTGTTTTTAATGTCTGTATGATTGAGCAGAATGCTGACTGAGGATCAGTTCACATGATGACAGATCTGTTAGGTGGGTATGATGATGCCCACAAAACAGTCGGGGTTCTTCCGGCCTGAGAGGATGTTTACAGTGTGAGCCAGGCTGATCTGATACTGATCTCAGTGCACATTTAAACCAAGGCTTCAGCATCACAATGCTGTGGCACCGGGCCAGCGGCGGGGAGGTAATGTTGCTTCCTGCTGAGGTGTTTGGCTAAGGTGGAGGAAGGTCAGCTAATACTCAGCGTAAACAACTCGGTGGAGTGTGCGTGCGTGTGTGTGTGTGTGTGTGTGTGTGTGTGTGTGTGTGTGTGTGTGTGTGTGCTTTAAAGTCGGCTGGGTCAGGAAAATAAACCTCGCTCAAGAGCATGGGGGTGAGACTGGGAGTCCAGGGGAGGTCCCATACAAAACAATCTACCCAGGCCTCTTGTTTTCCTTCCCTCAACGCTGGCCTCCGAGGAACCTGAAGAACCTGGAGGCTGTCAGCACCACAGAAGGTCAAATCTCAAATCTCTATTAATGTTCTCTTGCTTTGTTCGTTAACAATCAATCACTGATAATCAACAACAAACTTCACCAGAACCGGTTCCCACCCAGAGCTGAAGACATGCCCTCAGCAGCCCAATAGTCCCAAGTCAACACAAGGCTGGGGCAACCTGATCTGGACCAGACCCCCAGACGCAGCACATTCTCCCCCAGAACCATAACACACCCTGGGATTAGTGAGGGGGTCTCCTCCCTGGACCGTGGAGACTGGGGGGCATGCACACAGAGGAGAGAGGAGGAATGCTCTCCCAGATACCAGGACCCTCACATAATCAAACACAGGAACACTTTCAACATACCTCCCGTGTGTGTGTGTGTGTGTGTGTGTGTGTGTGTGTGTGTGTGTCAACCTGGATCTCGGCCTGTGTACACTTCCAGGCTTACAAAACAGTGGGAATAGGTTGAAGCTGGTTGAAAGCCCTGAACGGCCCCAGCAACCCAGAGGGATCCATCGGTAACCTGGTTGTTCTTCGGAGTGTGTTAACATTCAGCGTTGAGTTTCCTCGGTGTGAGGTAAACGGTTCAACATGGACCCAGAGGGGAGCAGTTCACACAGAAAGACTCCTTACCTCTCCACCGTGGCTGAATGACACAGCAGAAACCAGGGACTAAACCATAATCCATAGGAGTACCCAAACTCAGCAATGTAATCTGATTACACTCAGTTACTTTTGATTTACTTTGCATCCAAAATCCCAAGAAGATGCAGTTAAAAGAGCAGTTTATACCCATTTACAGACTGTAATTTACTGCACACACACACACACACACACACACACACACACACACACACACACACAGATACTGGTACCATTTTATGCCATCAGATTACTGTAATGGTTTTACAGTTAATCCGTTAGACCACAACCCTTTTATCACCATTGTTCATTCTCTGTGTAGCCCCATGTGCAGGCTCCACGTGTCTCTAGTAAAACGGCTGTCTTAGTGAATGACCCTATAAATCACCCAACAGGCACTGGGGCAGGGTCAACACCCAAACACTTACACACAGGAACTAGCCTGGTAAACAACAGCAGGATCAAAGATGATGTTTTCTTTTACTCAAGTGATAAATCCAATCAAAACGGGTGCACCTTTTACAATTCAATGTACGGTACTATCACTATAAATGGCCGAGCGTCCCGTCCAGTGGAGTCCGGACCACCTAGCGCTGCCCCCCTGCCTCTCGGCTGAATGGAGGCTCCAACATGGAGACAAAGAGAGAGCCGCCCCTGTCTTGTCCTCCCTCAACAGGGAGAATCAATACAGGCCTTGTTAAAGTTGACCCTCTTAAATTGACTGTATGGGGCCAAGACGAGGCTGAGGGTCCCCCTGGCGTAGCACAAAGACCAGGAACTTAACTCCAACCACACTTCTCTGAACCTCTCGCTCTCTCTCTCTCTCTCTCTCTGTACAGCCTTTCTATTGTTCTTTCCATTTATTTTTTGTCTGCAAAATACTTCAAATGTTCCGACTGAGTAAAAACACAACCTTATTTCCACCTCCTGAAAGAATGAAACAAGTCTGACCACCAAAGCCCCGATAGGCTACCCTCAGATTAAAACAAGTCCTATTGTGTCTCATCACTGTCAGATCATATTAATCCATGCCGTTGCTTTGAATCTTCCATAACCACTGCTTATAAAAGGACACAATGCCCCGCCCCCCCTTCCCCCTCACAACCTACTTTCACAGATTGCAGCACCCCGAAAACAAAACCGTGAGGTATTTGGGGGTGAACAAAGCAGGTGAGGTAAGAGGCAGAGAGCATTGTGGGAGCAGGAAGAGAAGAGTCCAGGGACAAAGAGACTCACAGCAAGCATGCACACTGGGGACAGACTCAACACTCCCATCAACAGGAAGGCCTCTGCACGTGTGTGTGTGTGTGTGTGTGTGTGTGTGTGTGTGTGTGTGTGTGTCCGTCGAGTCTGACCAGCCAACCAGTTCAGAGGAAACAGCATCCAAAACAACGACAAAGACCTCAGAGTTGTTTGCTTTCCTCCCTGAGAAATCAACAGCCATACAATGAGGGAGGAAAGCAAAATATAGATTTCATTCTTGGGCAGGAAATGCAGGTCAGGGAAGAAAGGAAGGGGTGATGGGGACAGGGTGGAGGGTGGATGGTGTGGGGGGGGGGGGTTGCACTCCATATATTCATGATGTTGTAGTTTCAAATCTCATCCCCTCTCTCTTTCCCACAAGACATTATCCAATAAAGCAGAAATTGCGTGGGGAAAAAAGCCTTCAAAAGAGATGAGGAGAGTCTGCTAGCGATGGATCGGTTCAAACACAGGTCAGACGCTACAGTTACACTCGTCTTTTTAAAGCCTCTTTTATCATCCGATCACGCCAGGACGCATTAAGCGACGGGCCACAGAAAAACCTCCCTGACTGCAGCCAGAGGTGGACCAGACCTCTGTGACGTCTCCCCATAAACAAGGAACAAGGCTGGATCTGGTCCCAGAGATCTGGACCGCGATAAACGCTGTGTAGCACGGGTTGTTTTGAAACACGGGAAGCGCTGTTTTTGTTTTTTTTTTCCGCCAGAGGAAGCCGAGCTCGCGGCCTGTGAAAGAGCCAACAGGGAGAAAGAGAAAACGGGAGAGGCGGTGAGAAAGAGAGGTAAGGCGAGAGAGAGAGAGAGAGTAATGCTGTAATGCCTCTCGCAAAAAAGGAGTTCAGTCCTCTAATCATCGGCCGCGGAAAAACTTCAGTTGCTGGCCTGCTTTTATGTGCTCCACACCAAAGAGAGAGAGAGAGAGAGAGAGAGAGAGAGAGAGAGAGAGAGATGTCGTCAGGGACGGTGGCTCAAGGCCAGCCAAGCAGACTGAAGCACTTCGCCACATTTGAAAACATCAGCTCCTCGTCGCCGTTGCTAGCTTTGACGCAAAAGGCCCCCCTCCACCCCCCGATTAATTTTCCCACCCACAACCTCTCTCTCTCTCTCTCGCTGGGAGGGCGTCGCTGATCTGAACGCAACGAAACTAAACTGCAAAAACAGAAAGGAAGGAAAAGAAAGAAGGCATGCAAGGAGAGCCACACCTCTCTCTCTCTCTCTCTCTCCTCTCTCTCTCTCTCTCTCTCTCCTCTCCTCTCTCCCTCCTCTCCTCTCTCTCCCTCTCTCCTTCCCCAAAGGGATGAGATGGCGGTATATAGAAAATTGTACTTAATGCATGGAGCTCATTGATTTGAACTGATTGTAAACAAGCCAGAACAGCTTCCCTCCCTCCTTCGACTGGACCAGCTGCAGCAGCGCCGAGGGGTCGCTCGGTTCCCGTCCCACGCTTCCCAACTGGGTTACACAAACACAGCAGCTGGGCCCCGAGCATGGCTAAACGCTGCTGAGACGCAGGGAGAAATGTCACCGGAGAGCCTTGTCCTTGACTTCCTGACGAGGAATCAGGAGGTGAAAGAGAGAACATTGGGGGAGGGAGGAGGAGACAGACAGGGGGAGACAGAATCACAAGAGAAAAGATGGAGAGGAAGTAGTCTGGCTGGAGTTCAACAAGGCTCTCGTCTGTCACACTTTGACAGACTTTGTAGGTCAAATTAGCATGGGAGGGCAGAGGGGCATCATGGGAGGGAGGAGGGAGAGATGGGCTGCTCTGCATTATTCAGGCCTGCCTACACATGGGAGACAGGGAGCGTGAGGGAAAGAGAGAAAACAGAGAGAGAGAGGGGGGAGAAAGTAAAAAAAAAAAAAAGGATTGGATAGGAGGAGCGCTGGCAGCACATTCCACTTTTCTGCATCCAAACCCCCAACTGTTGCTGCAACTGACAGTGGGGCAAAGGCTAGACTTTAAACAAATAAATAAAAACCATATCTGGAGAGGGCTTCGGCTTCGGCTGCTCCTCCCCCAACGCTGGTTAAAGGAGCCGGAGCAGAAAACTGGAGACTGGGAATCAGACTGGGAATGACTTCTCCAGCCTTCAGACCGATGGGAGCCTCGTCTGGCCTCCATAGGGTACAGGTAGTAGTATAGGTTCCTCCACTGGGGAGGAAGCTGGTGCAAGGCATACTACTGCAGAAGTAGGTGCCATATGGGGGGGGGGGGGGGGGGGGGGTCTGCCATAAAGGGTCAAAAAAGTTCAGACAATCACAGGAAACTATCTGAAAGTCAATTTCATATACTGATGTGGTAAACTCCACCCATCTGGCACTCCGGTCCGATAAGTTCAATGCATACTGAAACTATTATACTGTTGCTAGGGGCAACACATGTGGCCACACCATTCCTCTCATCCTCCGCCATCGCTGACAGAACAGATCACAGGTGCTGTACCTGCGTCCATGTGGCCTACAGCTCATACTTCTGAGTTGACAGCATGCGGTGTGTTTAGTGTCCTGTCTCTAGTTAATAGGATCCAGGCTGTGGTGGAGTTGCAGCTCTCAGTCCAGCCCTGGGGTGGGTGGGGGTAGGAGGGGTAGGTGGGGGGGATTAATTGCTCCCAAGTGCGTGGAGGATTCCTCCCAACACAGAGAAACTATTCTTCCCCCCGTCTAACAGCACCACTGACACACAGACCCAGAAACACTGAGAGCATAATCACATCATGCACTGCGTCGACAAAAGGCAGCGAGAGACAGAGGAGGAGGAGGAGGAGGAGGAGGAGGGGGAGGAGGGGGAGAGGAAAATCCCCAGCAAGCTGACTCCATTTGGCAATTTAAAAAAAAAAGAAAAAGAAACAGCATTGTGCTCCGAGCTGAATCCCCAGCAGTGACGTCTTTGCACTGAAATTTCACTGCGATAAATGACTTAGTGAGGCAGCTGTGAATTTGGCAGGCGAGAGTTGGGGGGAGGGGGGGGAGGCAGCAGAGGCACAGTGGACCCCATGCCCATTCCTCCCCTGCTCCTCCTCCTCCTCCTCCTCCCCCTATGGAAAACACTTTCCCCACTTTCTCTTCGTCTCTAATCACTTTCTCTCTCTCTCTCTCCTCTTCTCTTTCGTTTCTCTTTCCCATGTAGCTTACTGTCAACGTCAATAATCACAGTTAAGCCTTTGTGTTGATTAAATGGTGGAAAATGCTACATACTATTAACCCAACATGTAGAGCCAACACCAAGGCAGTGTTCAGACAAACAGCCAACAGCTGGCTTCCATTATGGATTATGGTTCCCTACCTCTCCTCACCTACCTCCCTCTCTCTCTCTCTCTCTCCCTCTTTCTCTCTCGCTGCTCTACTTTCTTCCACATCAGAGCTTCTCGAACGTTTTCAGCCCGAGAGCCAAATTAAAAGCTGAGTCTCTCACCCTGGAGGCCAGGCTTATTAAAACATATTGCCACTCTATTCATGTGGGGACCCGCCAGCAACAGCAACGTAACCAAGCCTGGGTCCCAACCTATAGTTTAAGACACCACACGCTTCTGGGTTTTTTTTTTTCTCTCTCCGCTGGAACCGAGTGCATGCAGACAGATCTCCACTCCTGAAGCATCTTGTGTAAACTACAGTATAGGCAGTATGGAGCAGCAGTGGGATGGGAGGTCCAGGGGCTGGGAGGCTAGTCTCAGAGGGGGCTCTGGGGTGTGGTGGGATAGCACTGGACTGGAAAAACGGAGGTTGAGATCTGTTTTCTCCTCGTCTTGTTCCACTACAGGCTCAGATTGTCTCAGTCCCACGGGGGGGCTCTACAGGAAGAAGAAACCAGAGGAATTCCCCCTCTCTCTCTCTCGCTCTCTCTCTCTCCTCTGATAAGCTAAAATACACTTTGGAGAAAAGTCTGATAAAAACAGCATCAATACATGAAGCTGAAGAATGGGTTGAAAATGCATGGTGGTTAGATGTGCACCTGATGAGAGGGAATTAAAACCTCTTAGCAGAAGTGTCTCTTGAGATTTGGCATCCACCTGCCACAGTGCTACACCAACTTGGTTTCCTGCATTGCTACACACACAGACTTTCTTCTTCCTGGCCTTTTAACACCCAGGACACCGAAGACACACATTCACCATGAAGCTTGATTCAAATGTTTGACTGTGAAGTGTGATCGTTCTTCAATATAGAGCAAATTCCTCCACCTCTGAAAAAGAGGTCAGATCTAACCCAGTGGCTCGGCCCTTCATCGGTGCCCTTTGTTCGCCCACCTCGGGTCACCAGAGGAACGCCTGTGACAACCAGGCCACTCTGACTGGACACTATTCTGCCAAGGAGAGAGGCAGCCGAACCCAGAGCCAGGAAGAGAAAAGACCAAAAAAAAAAGGGAAAGAGGAAGAAGTGCTGTGTTGTCTGTTTCTCTGCACTGTGTGTAGGCCGCCATCACAGCGCCGGCTTTCACAAACTCATACAAAGACAGCTCTGAGAGGAGGTAGGAAACCCAGTCGACAAAGCATAGAAAAAGAGGATCTAGTATAGAGCCGAGGGTGCAGCTGCAGTGTCGCATTGAACAATGAAAACATGATGTGGATACAAATGCACGACAACTAGAAGACAGTTCAAGTCTAACAATAGAGCTCCCAATATGGTTTTGAGAGTTCATCCTGAAATGAGATTAGGCACCACTTCCTCTTGATTTGTGGCCCGTCTCGGGTTTCAGCGACACCCTCCAATCAGAGCAACACACAGCCATCTAATCGCCCAATCACAGAAGGGACATGAAAGGCGAGCCGACTATAGCCATGCCAGGTCTGAGGCAGAGAGGCTTTTGGGTAACAGATGGAGCTGATATCCTATCCCCATCTGAGTGGCCATCTGAAAAAAAACAACACAACACAACCCTCTTGATGTGGTTTGCCTTCAAGGACAGCGTTTCCCCTGGGCTCCTCCCTTGGTACAGAGGTTGTGATGTCACCTCCTGGCCAGAGTCTCTAGATCGGCACGCACATGACCAGGGGGTGGGCACTGGGACATGGCACGACGACAACACTGCACCTTATGAATGAATGAATGGATCTCTCCGTGTATCTCCACATTACCTCCTCCTGCGAGGCGTAGTGAGGGTCCGCAGGGTCCACCGACCAGTAGCAGTAGTCGAAACCAAACTCCTGAAGCTTCTCCCTGGAATCCACAGCACCATCCGTACGTCCATCCAGCTTCAGGGAGAGATGGAGGAGACGGGGAGGGAAACAGATATGTGAGACAGACACATACAATTCACTTTTAACAACATTGTTTTACTCTTTCTTTGATGATTTGAACCTTTATAATCAATGATCAGACTGTAGCATCGCCGTCGTACAGCAAGACCTCTGATTTAGTAAGAAATAGAAGCATTTCATTCTCCAAGTGCAAGGAATGCACAGGAATCTGTCTTGGTACTGGTGCAGACATATCAACAACAGAGATAGTGACACAATGCATGAGACGTGGTACAGGAACAACATGTTCTTCCATGTACAAACATAAAGAAGGGAATAAAAAAGGATGGAGGAACTATATGATAGAAATCAGGTACTATCGATCACACAAGCATTGTCCCCCCAGTTCTTCACTAGCCTCAGTGCATCAACACTAGCCACCCTCCTGTTTACTGTGCACGGTTCCTGGCCAGGATCAGACAGCACAGCAGCGTTTGGACATGCCTAGGCAGGACAGTTGCTCTGGACAACAGGACAGCCTCTCAGCATCACTTCTAAATCACCGTGTTCAACCTTTGCCAGTAGAGAGCCATCTTGGCACTATCGTTCTCACTGGCAGCACCTGACCTGAAGGAAAAACCCACCCTTGAATACTCGTACACTGTTAAATATCATTCATTTGCGATATTTGATGCATTCCAGGAGTTATGTTGTGATGAAGTGTTGTAATTAACCCTATCTATGCCTCCTTCAGGTAGTGATTTCCTGCGTTTCCCAGAATGACTTTTAACACGAGAGAACGGGCCTAAACTTGTTGCTTTCAATCCAAGTTGGGCATATGGGCAATTAAATATAGCAAGCCAACCAACTAGTTCATGAACATTGGGGCGTGTCTATCACCGTGTCCACGCCCCTTACTCAAAACACAACACGTCTTGTTTCTGTATTGCAGATTGTTGAACATCGGTGTCTAGAAAGAAGCCCTTTGCTCTTTGATTCTGAGGGACTGAAACCAAAACCTGATTGGCGCTGATGTTTTAGATACTCAATTGTTGCTGCACTGAAAACATCTCAACCTGACATCACATCATCTAGGTTTTTCCAGTGGGAATGAGAAAAAAAAACACCACCAAAGAACAAAAATGGCCCAGAAATGGTACTTTTCCTTTAACTATATAAATGAACTACATTACAACATCTCACATAAGCACATCATAATAATAGTGTGATACTATTACTAGTTATTGATTGGTAGGGATTCACTGTCCTGCTCAAGGTCAGCAGGGCAGACTGAAGGTCATTCTCATCTAAACAGAGCCTGACTCCGCTCCATCGTCTAGCTAAATAACCTTTCTTGTGTCCGACTGCAGCATTGGGCAACACTAAGCTCTGGGTATCAACTCCTCTCAGCCAATCGCCTGGCCTGAAAGCATGATTGTTTAGCCCCACAGCGCTGTTATGGTACCAGACAATGGCCTTGCGATGTGAGGCATTAGCCAAGAGCAACACCGGCCACAGGCGACCCTCCGTTAGCTCTTAAACGTTACTCTTTATCTTCTTCCCTTTTCACTTTTAATCTCTCGTTCAATTCGGTAGGTCTTTACAGCTCGCGTTACTTCACGATCCTGAAGTTTATTGTCCTGTAACATCCACCCTTTTTTCCAGATCCTCCAACACTGTCCCACTTTCCATAAATAAAATCGTTCTCACGGGACCGAGCGAGAGCCTCGGAGTCCCGATCCCCCTCCCTGACAGAAGGAGGCCACATGCGGCTCGTCTCCTGTCACATCGTTTGCAACAGATTTCCTCCTCCCACTTCTTCTTCTCTCTATGCTGCCATCTTTAAAAAAGTCCAAACACAGGGGAGCTTTTTTTGTCAGCCAAATTGGAGTTTTGAAAGGATTCCCATTTGTAAACACAGGAGACTAACACTTTGAGTTATGGTGCGATGTCAAATTTGCAGCAGGTTTATTGCGTCTATACGTCAACCGTCTACAAATATACTCAAAAAACCTTCAACATATAGTGCAAACACTTCCCCTAAAGATTGCTAAGAGACAGTAACAGGCTCGGCATCGCTGCTGAATTGTGGTAATGGAGCTTGAACCAATCTGACAAGTCGCAGGCATTCAGTCATCTGGCGGAGCAGGTTTCTAAACACTTACTGACAGCCAAAATAGTTTCCAAGACCATGATTGAATCATCGTGTCCACACATTTACAATTTACCTAAAAACTCTACACATTTTGAACCAAAGCGAACCAACAGCAAGCCTTGAAAACGCTTATTTCCTTGTAAATGTAGCGGTAGGGTAAGGACCACCGCGGCTAAACAGCTATGTTCTCGCTTCAAACGGTGATCCAGCGTTCACTGAGCACCAAACATACACCAGGAAGCTTTTCTGATGTTTTCAATGTTGCATCCTAAAACTATTTCAGCTCGCTTGAAACTTTTAACCTCTTGGTTACGAGCACCGAGGCTTTAGGAGCAGCTGAAGTGTGCTGTTCTTGTGTTGCTGTTTGTATTGGTGGCGTGCTGTGGAGTGTGTGACTGCATGTGTTTGACAGGGAGGGTCCCTCAGTCCAAGTGTTTCAGAGTGTGTGTGTGTGTGTGGTTGTGTATGTGGTGTGTGTGAGGGTAGGCCCAACACACTTATAGTAAACAACAGTGGAATCAAGCAACGAGGAGGCCGATCCAACACTGTAAACATCCTGCTACTGAGATAAATACCCTCTGGACACACCCACACACACACACACACACACACATTGTTTGGGACTCTGGTGCGTTGAAATACTCACCTTCACATTGCGGATCCTCACAAACTTATCCTCCACCTGCACAGCCAGCCGTCCTCCATCCGCACTCTCCCTGTGGGCAAGAACAGAACGAATGGCTTCACAGTTGAACTCAGTAAACATCCATATTAGGAAGTGTAAGGAAATGTGATTAATGACAGGAAAGGAACGACCCTATCAGTATCGATCAGTGTCTCCCAATCCAAAATGTAGAAAGGAGACAGATACAACAAAATATCACCAAAGTCAAACCGGTTTCAAATCACTACGATCAACAATAGATGGTCTTTGTTGCTGTTGTTATAATAGAGAGTTTGTCCAGACAAGTTATGGCTAGTTTCAATTGACACGAGACCATCACATGACTAATGCATCTGTGTGTGTGTGTGTGTGTGTGTGTGTGTGTGTGTGTGTGTGTGTGTGTGTGTGTGTGTGTGTGTGTGTGTGTGTGTGTGTGTGTGTGTGTGAGAGAGAGAAACCGAATCGAGAGTTGTGACGACGATCAGTTCGGGTTCAAATGAAAACAGACCCTCACATTCTCTACAGAGACTCTGATGAGGCAGCTTGGTCCATATCCAGAACATAACTGTGTGTGTGTGTGTGTGTGTAACAAGGTCAGCTGTGTGTGTGTGCTTCAGCAGCTGGACCAAGCACATCTGATGCAACAGCGTGAAACTGGAGGCAGCCCCAGCGTGGAGCAGAGTGAGTTTTAATCTCCTGGAGCAATAATGATGGCAAACACTGCCGTGGTGTGCGGCAACACTCTGTACGCTCCTGTCTCTGTAGTGGGGTTAACGGACAGACACACAGACTGTCGTAATCGTCAGCTCTCCCACTGCCTCGCCATGCGGGACTCATTTCGCCAACCCCAGCAAAGGGTACAACCCAAAACCACAGCCTTCAATCTCAGGCTCTAACCAGCATGGAGGAGAGGAGCTGGAGGATGGAAAATGGTAAAAACCCCAAACTCTGTTTTGATACAAACCAAAAGAGTAATTTCATGATTGGGCTGACATGTTTTTTGCACATGTGGAGGCTGCCTGCGCTCTCTGAGAGGCCCGTGCTGCATGCACAAGCCTATTGGTCAACAGAAAACAAAAAAACAACATACTTCTATGCCAGGCCCAATGGGAGATGCAGCTGACCGGGCCCTCGGTAATGATATCTCTGTGACGCAGCAGGTGCTTCTCCAAATACGTCTGTAAATCACTTCAAATGCATCCACTCACATGCAGAGCAACAGGAAGAAGGGCCGCCGGGCTGTCAGCGCCAGCACCAGGAAGCACAGATTTGCATGACAGTGAACATTAGAGATAAGATGGTCTTTTTTCATGCAAAACTCCCAGGAAGACCAGTTGAAAGAACCATTGTCCTCACCGCTTGAACCACGCTTTGTCACGCTACTGTAGTAGCATTTAGACAAAGTACACTGGCAAATCCTCTCTATATATCTCAAACCTCTGCCCCCCCCCAATGTAATTCAACATGTTGCAGCAATTTGGCCCTAAAAGTAGTGGGGTGCTGCAGTGGGGCCCGGTAACTTTACAACCTCCCTGGGTTCGTCTGCTACTTCAACACTGGATTTTACTGCACTGTAAAATAGGGGGGACTTTTTCCATGAATGCTTCTCATCAAACAAGCAGGAATAACCAACAGGAACAAAGACAGTAATAGTAGTGTAACATAACCAATCACTATAATAACACATATTATACTTTATAGGAGCCTGTAGGATAATGTGCATGCACCAACACACTGAGCATTAATAAAGGCTATTCACCGTTTTAATGTAAAGAAACCCAGTATGTTACCCCCTCCCACATACACACACACACACACACACACACACACACACCTGCGCTGCACAATACCAGTGACAGCCACAGTTGTCAATGTTCCCCATGTGTCCCACTACTTCTTAAAGTGAATTAAGAAGTTTTGCGAGTTTGACATGAGATTTCACAATTCCTAAGAGTATTAATACATTATTGAGCATTATAAACCAACAACAAGCAATATGACAAGTTTGTGTTTGGGCTCTCACTGTCTCAATTCCCAAGGCTGGCAACACTGGCGACAACAGTTGAGAGCAATGGAGAAGTTGCAGCAGATAGGCGACTGTACTCTCACCAGATATCCCGCTGTCCATTTACACCAGAGTCGTTTCATTAGCTGCTGCTATGACTTTACCTTGCAGTGAGCGGACGGACTCGTATGGCAACTTTCACGTTTGCCATGATGATGATCCTTCGCGAAGGTTTTCACGCGCAACTCAGCGGACGGCCTCGCAGATGGAAACTACCCATGTGGGCACACTGTGTCTTCTTGCATATTTATCCGATCAAAAAACTGAGGGGGGGGAGAAGAAAAAAAATGTCTTGACATCTGTAAGTTCACGCCATTTCCACCCGGCTCGCGAGCTTCTCCCCAAACTCTCTCAACTGCAGAGTGAAACTTCCTGCTCGCCCGCCCGCGGAGGAGAGGCAGGGCTGAGGGCTACTCCTCCTACCACATTCAAATCCACTACGGGTTGTTTCATGTCTATTATTTTTTTAAATGTCTCTACATTACAGTGTGAACATGAACCCCGAGTATCTCTCCCCCAAAACATGCAAATAAAATAAAAGTTAAAAAACAAGTATTTTTCTAGTGGAACCAAACAGAGTGGTGGTGGTGGGTTCATACATGGGCGTCAATTGGGTGTGGTACTTGCCATAGCTTAGCCAAGTGAGTTCAAATGTGATATGAGTTTTTATCATTATAATGGAAAGCAAAGATCAAGCAAGAAATTGGCAGAAATCTATTTGGAAGCCATGTTTGAGCCATGTTTGAGGCATTCAGGATCCCCCCTAAACTGAGGTTGGTGTCCTACAGTTCATCACACTGACCAAATATTGTGTCAGTCATCTGTAATTGCTTCCTGTCCCCAGGAATTTAGCCACTATAATAAGGTTTGGAAGTTTTTGGTGGCAAATATTAAATATTATACCCTAGGTTTTTGCCATACCTTAGGGTTTAGTGAATTGACACCTCATAAGGATAGCTATTATTTTTATAACTTTGATCAACTTGCACACTCAGTGTCATCCACTGCAATACACAATGAAAGCTTTTACTTTAATACATCTTTATTATCATTTTATTTTGTAACGACATAAAAAATATTACAGTTTAAAAGCAGCAGAGGATATAACAAGTTCAACATGAACTAAAATATCACAAACGCAGTCTCGCATTCATGAAATGGAACATGCAATCACTAGTACCGGCGATCAAAGGCAGTGTGTGAAAAGTGCCATACTAAATTAATAAGACATCTATTTTCTCTGGTTGGCCTCAAAACTAAACGTCACATTTTCCAGAGCATTTTTTACTAAGTGTCTAGAGCAGTGCCTCTTAAACTACGGTTTGTCTGATGGGTCCCCATGTGTCAACAATACTGTTTTCAAGTATTTCTGTTTGTTGTGTGCTGTCATGAGTCTGGGTCCTGGGGGGGGGAAAACCTTAAGAGCCCCTGGTCTTGACACTGCCGCTGTCCTGTCTTTGATACTAATCTATTATGGTCTTGACTGCGTTAAAAATCATTTCATATTTCCCATTTGGCAAAAATCATCTATCCAGGTTTGTGTGCCTGATGGTTCCCCAGATCTAGGGTGTGAGTGCATGTGGTCATCCATGTGTCCCTGGCTACTAATCCTGAGTGGCAGGACTTTCTGGTTCTCATTTGCACCTTTGCAAAAGGAGCTGGGGGGGGGGGGGGGTGTCTTAAAAAGGTGGCTGTCACATCACAGGTGGAGAACAAAAGTCTGAAGCTTGCAGAGCCTGCGCTGAGGCTGAATGTGTAGTAGCTGCGACAGGCTATGCAGAAATACCAACTGGGGGAAAAAAAAGACAGGTCACCCAGATCTGCCAGATCTGAAACGTAAAATACTGTGGCTGATCACTCAGAAGATGCCACAGGATCTTGGGTATTATTCATTTTGTCAAGTAGCTCCCTCTACTGTCTGTTTCGAGACCTGCAGCATGTCCATGTGGCTTTGTAAGTCGGGCAGAGGCAAGGAGGGCCTTTGACACTGCAGCTGAAATGTCTCTGTCAAATCCTGAAATGAGAGAGAATGACAGAGTAATGGGCAACAGTCAGAGAGGACAAAAGACAGATGAAAAACATAAGGGAGACCTTGTTAACCAAAACCAGAGATCCTCACCGCTGGTAGGGCCAGATTCGACAGCTTCTTCCAATGAGACGTCACCTCTTCCTCTCCCAGCAGCCCTCTGTCGACCAGCTGTCTAACCAGGAACAGGTAGTTGTTCCACTGGAAAAGCAAAGGAATGCATGACAGGGATTCAGTGATACTTTGGCCAAAAATGAGTATTATATATCATTGGAAAGCTCTCGTTGAACTCTTTGAACATCAGATAAACAAAATTGCCGCAAATGCACTTAATAGCTTTTTTAGTATCATTTTCCCCCTTAATCTCTGTAAAAGTATGAATGGTTCCTATGTTATTTTTTGGATAAAGAAGATGCAGTCATTTAAAGAAAAGTAAAATGTCACTTCTGCCTCCCTCACTCCCAGCCTCAATATACATGTCCTTAACGGGACTACAGAAGGCCATACATACATACAGAGACTGTCTAAGCATAAAAGAGGTGAGTCTAATAGTAATAGTCATTGTAGTACCATTAATAATTGTAGTAATAATAGTAGTAGTAGTAGTAGTAGTAGTAGTAGTAGTAGTAGAAGTACCTTGGTGTCGCTGGCCCTCAGCACAGCAGTGACCATGAGTGGAGTGAAGAGCAGGTGGAGCGGTGCAGAGGAACAGCAGTCTCTCTGCCACAGCTCAGCAAGCTGCTCCAGCACTGACCTGACAGGAGGCTCAGACCCTGGACCAGAACCTGGACCAGAACCCACACCAGCTCCACCGCCTCCACCGTCCTCCTGGACACCAAGCACCGGCAGCTCTGCAGACACTGACCAGACACAGAAAACAGGCACTCTGTTACACAGTACGGTACTGTCCATCAACCCAAACAAAGCAGCTGAGCAGCACAATACAATTTAAAGCAATCCAACAATGATAACCTAAATAGTAACTACTAATATTTATAGAGCACCACTGGGAAATAGTTATTAGGAAACCAACAAATCAAAACAAAAACAGGAGACACATAATACCAAAATGAACTACTCATGAGTTTATCATGAGTCTTTGGAACTGCAGGATATTTGGCTACAGTAACACATTGCATTAAAACCATAATACCAAAATTAACTACTCATGAGTTGATCATTCACAGCCCTGGCTCTCTCACCCAGCTTGCAGGCCAGCAGGACGGTGGAGCGAAGCAGCATCTGCTCTGACACTGGGGTTAAGAACTAAGGAGAGGAGAAGACAGAAGAAGAATGAGGGCAGAAATCAACAAAATCAGTGTTATTTTTATATATATTTCACTGTGTATTTATTGTATATGAACTTATAGATTAATCTGAAAGTTGCTATTTTGTGATGATAAATTAGCAGTTCACTAACACTGAGGCAGTCTAAGTCATTTCCCACAGTTCCTGTTCAACAGAGCATCAAGTCCCTCCTGTGGTGTGGGGGTCTACTGCACCTTTCTGCAGGCCAGCGTGTCTCCCACTCTCTCCAGCAACGTGTTGAGCTGAGAGCCGGTTGGCAGCTCCTCGTCAGTCCTGGGGCCGACCGCCACGCTCAACACCTCCTGCACACCACCAGGGAGTCAATCCAGCGACAATTAAATTAAATTTCAAATAGACTGTTTCATTTAGATTCCCATCATACTTTCATACTTTCTTTACAACATTACTGAATTGTGTTTTCTTTGATCTTGAGCTCAAACTCAAAGCTAATAAAACACAATTGGGGACATTTTAAAAACGTCTACTTGTGCAGAATGACACCCTAACAGTTAAGACATCAAATTCAAGGATTTTCCAATGACTTTCAGGGTCTTGTTTGGTGAAATTCAAGTTTTGGTGTAGACATATAGAGGCCTTTTTTTTTACTCATGGTCTTGTCAAGTCAAGCAATCATGGTGAAATCTTTCATTTTAAAACTGCTGCTATATGAACGCAAATATCCATCATAGGATTTTCCTCAGGATGTGAAATGTTGATCTTAGGACGGAGAGAGGTCCAAAGAGCTGAGGCACACTGATGCATTTGGGGCACCATATTTAAAGAAAATGTGTTTATTTGCTGTTATCTTGTCACAACTTTCAAAAGGTTTTTCAAGGGTATACCTTTATCTCAATGAGCATGTCAGAGGGCAGCGAGGCATTGTGGCTGCAGTCTGGAGGGCAGGACGTCAGCCTCTCAGCCCCCTGTTTTCTCCTGGGGGTGGTGGGCTGCTCCTGGGTGGCAAACTCCACCCCAACCCCCTCCACATCCCCCAGGTCTGGGGCTGCTGGGCTAGCCAGAGCCTTCATCACTCGATCAAACCTGCTCTTCCACTCCCGCCTTATTAGTGCTGATGGTGAGAAAAAGGGGAGAGAAACATCTTAAGCTGCATGCCCATGGGAACCTCTCATTATAGCGCTGGTTGCTTTTTCTCATCGTCTTCAATGGAAAGGATGTGCTGTAGCTGAGGGCTTAACCTGTTTTTAGATCAGAGCCCAAACAGCATTAAGGTAAAGGCAATTCAGCTTTTAGGAAAAGAGCAAAGTGTTTTACATTGCTGCAGCAGGAACCGTTCAAGCAGCCGTTCATTGTTCTGCTCTGCCTGAGCCATAGTCAGGCAAGAGACAAGGTAGACATTGTTGCACCGAACAACTGGACATGACATGTGACAGCAAAGTACTTCTCAAGCCCGTCAAGTATCCCACTCTCCTCCTCCCCGGCTACCTGTGATGTTGGCAGACAGCCAGCTGCAGGCTTTCTCTGTTGCCAGGCGTTGAGTGATGTTTTCAGACGTGGTCAAGACCTGCAGGGAAGACGGAACAAGACACACCGGCTAGAACAGGCTCAACATGTCTGATGTGTTTGTTCTCCCTTGTTATAATGGTAATCATGTCCTTTATTTGCTGTGTAAAGCAATTTGTGACAAAGCTGTTTTAAAAGTGCTTCATGAATGAATTTGACATTGTTGTGTATTAGGCTGATTTAAAGGACCTACAGCAGGGGAGGTCTCCTCAGGCAGCAGGACTCTTATGGCTTCTGGACTCTTCTCACTGCAAAATCTGCAGAATCACATAAGAGCATATGATCAAAAAGGAGAGCTGGCCACATAGGAGTGAAACACTAATGGGGAGGAGAACAAAAAAAAAAATTTAGTTTTTATTATATCTGATAAAAAAAAATATATATATTAATCCTTTCCTACCAATCAAATGGTCATTAACTCTTCCATTCATGCCCTCATTCATTACTAGGTAAGGCTATCAAAGGAACGTAATACTAATACCCTAATAAATCTATGGACATGCACTAGAATAAAGAGACGTTTAGTGGTGAGCTATACAAGCAGCAGTTGTACCTGGTGGCTCTGGCCAAGGCCTCCATGCCCCCGTCACACAGCTGAGCACAGATGGAGTCATTGAGTTTTGGAGGACTGGATTTCGGCGACTCCAGGCCGTCTCTCAGCATCTTCTCACCTCTCTCCACCAACTCACTCACCAGCGTCGCCCTGTGAAGCATCCAGGGTTAAATGCATGCCAACACATGCATGCACACAGACGACAAACTCACATACACACTCTGCACTTCAGTTATAGTAACATTAACAGCAGACATTTGACACGTGCATGTACAAAGACACATATAGGGTGGTGAATTCACAAATTTAGACTGAATGGTGAGTTTGTCTATACTACCAGCCACATAGACAGGTAACCAACCAATGCTGGAGGTTGGTTACCAGTCCAGTGGACAGAAAAGCTCATTTCCTTCCCAAACACCCACAGCTCTGGGATACCAACTTCATATGCTTGACACAGTTGGAGCCAACCCTCTCGGCGACAAACTCCACAGTGCGGCGCAGAGACGGCGGCTGGTTGTGAAAGAAGGCTTGCTCAAGGTCCACCTTCAGAGAGAAACGGGTTTAAGTGATTTTAAAAAGGTTCAAATTTTCACATCAATTCAATGATCTCATTCCATCTCTCTCATCACTACTTCTCTTGTTGACTCGCCTGTAGTTTCTGCTGTGACCGGTTAGTAGCTGGCGTGTCCCTGGGCTCGGCAGAAGTGGGAGTGATTTTGCGGATAATTCCTCCACTCTTGGCGGCGCTGCCAGACACAAAGGCAGCTAGCAGCTTACGAAACTCACCTGGACAGATGGAAGACCAGGCAGAACATCAAGCCAGAGCATTTGTGGTGATGATGCATAGACCTAATATCATCTCTCTGGCTCCCTAGTTGATCACCTCTTCTCTACGTGACTTGCTAGGTAACATTCCCAAACACAGCTTATAACATATTACATACATGTACACATAGACGCACTGCTGACACAACAATGTTCTCTATTAGAAAACGAGTATGAAAGTTGGAACTGTCTTAAAGTAACAAAGATTGAGCTACATTTACTGTATATTCCCAAACATCTCAGCATCTCAGCGATCCATGTGAAGTTCTCATATTGTGTGATGACTCGCAAGTAGCTCGTTCACTGAGCAGGATTTGGTAACCTTTCATTCTGCGAGGTTTTGATGCTATAATTTATCTTCTCTGGTGTTCATACCACTTAATAACACATGAAGAAATAGCTGAATATGAGCATCAACTGAGACTGCGGCTTGCCCTCGGTTCATTTTGTTCCAAGCATGGAGTAACTGCTGGCTATCAGATGTCAATATCAGCCTCCTTAAACACACAAAGACCTTGCATTTTGTGGTTGCTTCCTGTAGCTGGTTCCAATTATGTTCTCACTTCCACAGTTCGCTTGGAGGAAGAACGAGACCCACATTTTCAGACAGTCTCAGTATGGTTGTCTGAATGACCCTGATCTCACCTGCCCAAACAGAACTGAAGGAGTAAACTTCAGCTCCAAATGCAAACACCCCCTTAATCCCTGAAGGGAAATAAGGGAAGGCTGAATGTTGCTGAATATCACTGAAGTATCAAACACCATTTCCACTCACCCAGAAATGGACAGCATGTATAGAGAAGCTGTTGATCCACCAGGGGAATGCAGTCCTGGAAAATAAACCATGAGTCTCAGTATGCAGGAAGATCAACCAGTGGCCAGTATGGACTGTATGGACCAATACTGTTTCACTTACAAGTCCCTGAGTACTTGTGCTGCCGTCCTCCAGCTTGGCCACCTCAGTGAAGTCACTGGTGAAGAAAATGTCCTCAGGAATCACTGGGATCTAGAAAGACACACCGGGTCAAATTACTCGTAGATGAAATGGATAAAAGGAATATGATTCTGATAGATTAGTAATACAGTGAGCTCCATAAGCGTTTGGACTGTGACCTGTGAGTATTTTGTCCTGCTACTACTTTGGAACTCACTGCATACCATGTAAAACAACAACAACTTTATGCCTCACCTGAAAAAGCCAACCCAATACAGCCACCATCAGCAGCTTGTTCAGGTAACACATCTCTCCATTTCTGCCCAGCAACATTCCCCTAAAAACATTAAAAACGTGTGAGAACGTGTGTCTGAGGCTTTGTACAAACATTTGAAATATCTTAGGTGAGCTATTTCTGCAAACATTCCAGTGACTCAACATTCACAAGGTGCAAACAGTGTAGCGTGGTCAGTGACGCAGGTGCTATCAGTATCTATACTCACGATTAAAAACCTCATACGTTTTCAGAAATGTATCACAGTAATTTCATACTAAAGTTAAATAAACAAAACTCAGCAGATACATTTATTCTCTAAGAAGAGAACTTGTTGTGCAGTGTGCGAGCCTATATGAGATCGCTGTTGTTGTATAAAAACCTTCTAACTGCAATTTTGGTTTTCACGTTTTCACTTCAGTGAAAGGATTACAGGGTCCTCTATGGGTTGAGAAACTTCTCTGACCTATTGGGCTTATGAAATCCTTTCAAACCCCATTGGATAATGTCAAACGCATCATCAACAAGCTAAAAACAACTTCATGAAAAGTTTTACAGATACAAGGTTTTCACCCGACAGCAGCAATATGATGTTCTCTGTCCACATTTAAACTATGAATGTGACCAAGTCAGACATGGCGCCGGACCTGTAGAGGAGAAGCAGCGTGCCCAGCGCCGTCCTGTAGCTGAGCAGCAGCGGTCCGGTGAAGTCCAGCATGGAGAGGAACTCCACCAGCCAGGGCACCGTGAGGATGGTGCGCCTCCTCTGCACACAGCTACGCAGCACAGCACACACGTCGAGCACCGGGGCACTCTGAGGGGGCGAGGGAGGTGAAAGAGGGAGATATTCTGACAACAGATACGCATTATATCTGAAGAGAAATCGAAAACAGGCAACAAATCAAGCAACAGAATGTACCAGATATGGATCAGATCGTATTTCCAAGCACTTTAAGTAATGAAGAGGGTTAGACTGATATATTGCCTGATATATTAGACTTTAATTAAATATCAGCCAATCAATGTCATCTACCTCCAATATGATGGAGGCTCCTCCCTAGACCACAGCTACATCAAAGTTTATTTTCTTGGCACATTTTATTTACCCATTTACTTTTTCAATAATGTCCTCTGTAAATGTGTTCTTCATTTACAGGCCTAATCCATCCTAGAGTTTCCCTGGCTGGCGAATAGATGGGGTGGGTCACTTTGAATTAAAGAGCTGCAAACCCTGAAAGATCTTTATTCTTTCTAGTGGTTTCAATGGAGTTTTAATGTCCCATGTTCTAACTCCAGAGGCGTTTCCACCCTGACAAGAATAAGATTGTGGGGTGTGTTGTTTTTTGGAATTGTTTGGCATGAAAATGGTCAAATTTAAACATGTTAAATATTGACATCAGCTTCAAAAGCCCATATTGGTCGAACACTGATATTAATCGATGACATTTTCATATAAATGCATGTAGAGCAAGTAAACATATTAGCACATAAATGCTGATTTGTTGCTTCTCACCTTGCTGCGTAGGGCTAGAGCCGTCTCCTGTATCTCCCTGGATGGTCTTTCAGATGTTTGGTAAGGCAGAAAGGAGATGAATCCCAGAAACTTGGCCAGGAGACGAGCCAGGAGGAGCACCGAGGAGAACCGCTGCTTCTCATCCTGATGGGGGGAATGGAGAGGAAAGAGAGCGTGTGATAGTATCACTTTAATCAACAAGTAAAACAAAAATGAGCTAAGAAATGAAATAAGAAAGTAGCCAGACATGGTGACCCTCACATTCAAAAGCACATCCCAGCTGAGAGAAAAACACATTTCACAAGTTTTCACTACTTTTCTGACTCCCATGTACCTGCTGCTCCATGTCCCCATCTCCTTCCTCCTCTCCCTCCCCGATGGACGCAGCAGGGCCCAGGATGGACACCTCATCCAGCTGGAGGAGCTGCTGACACAGGCTGTCCTGAAGGTGCTGGTTGAGCTGGAAGCTGAGACACAGGAGATGTTGTAGGAGATGTTAGGACCCAGACAGACAACAGATATAAACATCTCTAACATACAAGGGCAAGGCCGGATCAGTGGCCCAGTAAAGCAGCTTTGGACGTACACAATCTTAAGAAAGTATTGCTGATGTCAATTATGACCATTGCTGGATAAATAAATAGATATTAAATAAATAATAATAAATAAATAGTATTCTCTTTTGTAATGAACATGAAATGAACTGAATAATGAAAGTAAATGTGTTGAAACGACCTGTGGCAGTTAAATGGTTTTGTAATGATACAGTAATCGGTGCCGTTTGCTTGCGGACATCATCTCACCAGCTGGCAGTCTGCAGGAAGTCCCTGAAGAACTCTTGGTGCCCAGGGAAGGACGGGGGAGGGCAGGGGCCAACGATGCCATGGGGCTGAATAAGACGTTCCTCTAGACGCTTCAGGCGCCCCAGGCTGTCTGCTCCCAGCATGCCTAGCAGGTCGGCGTCAGGGGTGTCCCCGGGAGAGCTGTTCACACCTGGGCCTTTGCACATCTGGAGAAAGAAAATCATAGTTGCCTGTCAGTGTGGGTAAAAGTCCATTAGACGGAAACAACAGGGTTTTAACGTGCCCACAGAGATCTGTACTCTTTGCTGTGAATAAAAAGTAGTCTTGTGGCATGTTTATTCTTTGTGTTTCATCCTACACCCTATTGTGCACCGTACCTGAACAAGCTGCTTCAGGAACAGACGGGCAAAATGAGAGTGGTTTCCTGCAGAGGCCAGTTGACTCACCATTCCTCTGAAAGGAGAGAGCACAACGAGAGCGTACAGCAAAGATAAACCTCATGAAAGAAAGACAGATCTAGTGTGCAGGTATCTACAATGTTGACATTTTACTGGCATATGCTACAACAAATACTTCCAATAAAAAGAAAAAAGAGAGAAGTAACACATGCAACGTGAGATTCAAGGACTTACCGGATCCTACTCCCTAGAACATCAAAGCTCCACCCGGGTTCCTTGTGGAAGTCCTCCCACTCTCGCAGCACCTCATAGAAAACATCCCTGGGAACAAAAGGGCAAAAATGTCACGTGCACAGCATTTGGACTCAGCCGTTCTTGAACCATGAACCCTCTGCTCGCCCACACTGTGAGGTTACTATGCACCGTTTTATCCAATCCGCCATTTGAAAAGGATCCAATCCAAATGGAAAGGTCATGCTGCTACATCAAACAGACAGTTTACATATTGGAGACATGATAAGAGGGTTAGCTTTTCAAAGAGTTGTAATATACCTCTGTTTTTTAAAAGTGTGGAAGGCCTTGTCACTGCTGAAGTTGGATCGGTTGTCAGTGGCAGGCTGGAACGGGACTGAGTGGATGAAAGTGGAAACTGAAGGAGAGAGCTGCAAAGAAAAAAAAACCAAAACAGAACATCCAACAATGGAGAGTCAAGTTTTTTAACAGTTTATGGGCATTTCTATTGAGGAAATAGGTTGAGCACAACCGATTCCAATAAGAAACGCGTGGCATGTACAACACATACTGGATGTTAAACAGAAAATAATGTACTCAATTCAAACCCACATTGAATTTGAAGTACTGGAAACATAAATCAAAATAGGCTGACATACATATTAGAAGCTGTATAATACAAGTGTATGGTACCTTGGCTGTGCTGGTGTCCTGGGCCTGAGTCAGGCGGTCTCTGAGGGCCGGAGAGAACGAGGCCACCCTCTCGTTCTCTGCCAGCAGACGCAAGGTGCATTTGTCCAGGTGAGCTACCAACCTGACACATGACAAGACACGGTTCTGAATCATCTCAGAGATAGTCAGACCACAGCAGAAACGTCATTTCTTTTTGTGTTTTTGCACGTGTGGCAGTATGCAAGAGCACTGAGGCAACACCATGACATAGGAAACAAGAGAATTGTATGACTCACTGAAACTGATCCTCAAGTACCCTCACTGCAAAATATACACAGTTGTGTACACGTCTGAGGTAACCTCTCTCCAGAACATCTGAAAAAGTGAAAGGGAACAGAACAGGGTTTGTATGTTCATACGTTCAAAACGTAAGCGTAACATGGTTACATTATCTTGAAAATCCTATATTAGATGATTAACCTTCATTTAAACAAATGACTTAATACTCTTTTGAAAGAGATATTAACCTGGTTTCACCACACACAGACTTTCTTCGTCGTCTTCGGAGATGGGCGGGGAACGAGACGTTAGCAACTGCACCACAAAGAAAAGCTCCAGGAATATGTTTGGCACCAGGTTTTCTGTGAGATGAGTAAACAAAATTAAGTTCATTTTCATCATTCAGTGTCATCTTTTAAATCACTTCTTAAAACATGCTCCATGCAGGCATCCATGCATTGTGTTTTTACCCATTTTATTCCGGTATTTCCTGTTTTATTCCTTTCTAATCATGTTTATATGTCTGAATTCTAGGTCATTTATATTATTGGCTTTTATTATTGTTGTATTGTATGTAAATATATTGAGAAGTACTATACAGATAAAAGTTCTTTATTATATTTGAACTTAATCCTCCAGTTTCTTGAGCACGAAGGGCAACCATCAACCGGGTTCTTACCAGTCCCCAGCCCTTTACCTCCCCCTTGTGGTCAATTACCAGAAATGCAGGTGCAGTACAGCTCTGCCAGGAGGTCCAGTTCAGAGGCCAAGGTCACTTTTGAGGGCTCAGGACAGGCTACCTGCATGTCTGGTGTAACCTTACAACCCATCCTAGGCCCCGACTTGGTAGGCGTGCAAGGCTCCAGAGAGGATGGTAGAGAGGTGCAGACCTGCTGGGCACGCTTAGTCCTAAAAACAAGGAACTCATGATTAAGAAACAGTAGAGATAAATGGAGAAGAAGAGCGACTGACACTGCAGTGGGAGCAAAGAAAGCAGAGGCTGTTCTTAATAATTAATGAGAAAAAAATGAAATTAGGCACTGTGAGAAACTTAAGACTGATACAAGGTGGGGAGTGAAAGAGGAAATATGAAGTCTTTGAAACGTGATCAGTGTGACCAGGAGCTCATCAGTTTGAATTTCAGCTGTGAAAACCTGGGCAAGTGATTGAGACACTTCACGTCCTGAACAATCAACAAGTCACTGTCCCATCCTGTCCTGCACAGTGGCCGACAGCAGAAGCCTGGTAGAATTGGGCAGGTCCCTGGTATACGTGCATGAATGTGTGTAACCCATTGAAACTACTCCCCCAGGATACTGGTATGGTGAAAATGTCAACGTACCTGTTTAAATAAGAAGATTGATATTATAATGGTGTCTAGTTCATGTCCACTTACTTCTCCCTCTTCAGCAATTCCCTCTCCTCCTGCAGGCTTAGAGGACTGCCCACCGTCAGGGACCCCCCTAGGGCCTCTGCTCCCAATGGGGGACTGGGGGGCTTGCTGAACGGGGTGGAGGTGAAGCAGGTCTTTGGTTTGGAGTGCGGCCGCTCTGCACTGACTGGTGTCGGATTTATTCTCCTGGACGGTTTAGTTTTTCTGAATAATGGAAGGTAGGTAATTGCATTAATCTGGGGTTCCAGGTCACAGTCAGCCCCTGGTTAAACGGCTGGTATGAAAACGAGCAGGGCTCTGGGCCCCAGGGTGCAGGATTTAAAAACACTGTATAAGGCCTATATGAAAACAAAAATTGAGGAAGGAAGTAAAGAAAAAAGGAAAATGTGTGTACTCACGCTGGTGAAATGGGTGATGACCCAACAGGAGGGAAGTCCTCCAGGTTGTTGAAGTTGAGCTGACCCACAGTTGGAGGTGAAGCCTGCTCGCTCATCTTACTGTACCCTGCTCCTCTTCCTGATCTCCTCCCCCCACTCTCCCACCGTGCAGTCTCCTCATTGTGGTGTCCTCCACGTGCTCCTCCATGTCTTCCTTGTCCTCCCACCCCCACGCCACCACTACTCCGCCTGCGACCCTTCTGGGTCTGCAGGTTGGGGCTGTGCTGGTGCTCCGGAGGGGAGACTATGTAGTCCCCCAGACTGATCCTGTGGTTGGGCCGGCGCTCTGAGCCTGAGGGCCTGGAGGCGGGGCTCCACGTTGAGCTAAAGGAGGGGCTGCTAAAGGTGCTGACACCACTCAGGCAGTGGGATCCAGACTGGCCAGCACCCCACTCAACTCCGGGGGACACTGAGGGGACAGGGGAGAACAACTGGACCCGGCTGGCGCTCCGAGAACCAGCTCCACCTCCAGCAGACCTGCAACCCCTCCGCTCAACGGAGAAGCCCTGAGTCTGTGCAGTAGGCCTGGAACGGCTGGGGGTCTTGGCAGGCGTCGCAGGACCATGGGTTAGGGCTTCACTGCTCTGCTCTCTCAGGAAGTTCAAAAGGAAAGGCACAAACTCTTGTTTCTGAACTGTCATCACAGGTTCATTGAATGACAACCTGTCACCCTCCTGTTGGAAAGAGAGGCATGACAATAAGGTGGTTGGCTAGTAATGTGTAATACTAATATAAGTAAATGGTTCAGATGGTTAAGGCGAGTTATTCGAGACATGACGAGATAACGCCCACAAACGTTAGATAACGTTACCTAAGACACTTTTGCAGAAAATAGCCAGCTAGCTAACAGTAAGCTGGCTAACATGTTGATCTGCACAACCCTGATCAAGACAGATGCTTGTAGCGAGCAGGTAAGTTACAATGAATTGTCTTTACTCGGATGCATTAACTCTTGTAGCAACGTTGCCAACGTAGCCTCCAGTGTATAAACTGGTGTCAACATACCCGTGGCTACATTAGCTCAGATAGCTAGCTTGCTAGTTCAAGTTTTGTTTACATCAGTTGTGAGCAATGACATCTCACATCACATGCTATACAAAGGCAAGCGTATACAACATGTTGTACCCATGTGGCTCTTTGTTATTTTACACCTACCTCAACATTTTTTAGCCAGTCCAAGGCCTTAATAATATCCACTTTCTTTAGTAGAAGCGATTCCAAAAGAGCCGCCATTCTTGCTGCGCGGCTGCAGAACTGAAGGGGAAGGGGCGGGGCGAACGTATGCGCATGCGCGTATGACGTGTGCAAATAAAATTACATGTCCAAAGACACAGTAGAAACACATCATTTTAGATATTTATAGATATTTAGACATTTATAGATAATGTGGCTTCACACTATGACCACTTATGAATGAACACACAAAATATGTCGATATTATTTTGTCTGCATGCTGAATGAGTATTTTATTTATAACCAGTTTATAAAAATAAAATACAAAATAATTTTAAACCAACAGAAAAAAAAACACTGTACAAGGCATTGATATGATACAAATGATAGAATAAACATAAATAATTACAGTTATGTACAATGCAAAACTTCCACATTCTTACATTCTTTCCTTGAGACTGTACAGTTACATTTCAAAACTATGACATACATTACAACACAAAAATATCAAACATCCAACAACCGAAGTCATACTGATGGATGGGCAAATTAGTAAATGTGACAATAAATAATTTCTGTCAAGTATTTGTAATATATAAACAAGTAATCCAAAGTTATGACATGAGAAGTGTGTCAGTGCACACCAAAGCTTTCATTAGTTTCCACCTCAACTACCTGTTCAAAAAAAGGTTGCTCTGCTGTCCAATGGGTATCTCTAACCACAGCGATCCCATTAGACCACGAATACAGGCAAGCTACTATATGTATATATATGCCACCTCGCCATCACCAAGCCACTCAGAAAAGTGACAGAAATTCTCACCTGCAAGGTAACACTACTACTACAACTACACACCACTTTGTGCAATAATAATTGAAAAAAAACAAAAAACATGAGAAGAAATCTGATTATCTTTTCTTCAAACCAGCAGCACTGTTTAGTGTCTGTTCCTCCCTTTCACCGAAGCTCGTCAGCAAATAAGTTATGGTTTACAATAATGATTTTGTTTAAATAATTACTTTGAACATTTTACAGGTATATAGTAAAAGTCTGCGCAATAGCGTTCTGACGTCTGAAAGCTTGAAATACCTTGAAATTTGTAAGCCTGAAATAGAGAAGTCAAGGAGGAGAATTCAAAGATTGATTGCTGGCGACATATGGAAAATCTTGCAAGAGCTTGTATGAAAGCGTACGACCGAAGATCACACCTGGAATACTGCACCCTCGACATCTCATTTTCCACCAGTTTATCAATACGTAGTTCACACATTCTCACCGAAAAACACAGGGGGGGCTCTCCAATATCATCATAGCTTTTGATTTCAGTGGTAACGTGGACAGAGAAAGAGGACAGAGGACAGTTAACAGACGGCTCGGCTGGCCTGATAGTGGAATGATCTCCAACACAGACAAGGCTCAGTCATCCCTCGCTATGCAGAGAGGGGGAGAGAAGAGACATTAAGGCGGCTGACTGACTGAACGCTGTCTGCCTTCAGGATGAGTCATCGTAGCTGCTCTGGGTAGACTAGCGTAGGTACCTGCACGATCTGCATGAGTCAAACAAAACACAGCACGCACTTGACGTCTGCAAATGTGCCCATTTCAACTCTAACATACACTCTCATGTTCGTCACAATTCAAACCACAGTTGCAAAATTTATCAAAATATTGGCAATGTGGGGTTTTTTTTGTCCATATGTGCAGCCATACCTGAACAGTGGCTATCAATCTTTCATGTGTCATCTCCTACAATACAGATCAAAGTCTATTTTTCTCTTTTTCATAGGGCAACTGTTGAAAATTGAGACTGTGAGGAGAGGAGGGGGGTCAGAAAACATACAGGCTCATGGACATTACAATGCTCATACAAAATGAAAAGAAATCCCTTTCGAGTTCTTCACAAGAGAGATGGCGCGTGATGGGAACTGGTATGCTTTTACTCAATAGTTTGTTCTGGGTTTTTTTCCCCTCTTTTTCTCTGTAGAGCATGCAAAGAGTAGCACTGGAAGCCGGAGTTATTTTACAGTATCTTACAAGCGGAGGGGAGGGGGGGGGGAGGAGGAGGTTGTGGAGGAGGGTTTGGGTGAGGAATGTGAACTAAATGAAACCGTGGGTCTCAAACAATGCACAAGCATACTGTATGTCAACTATATAAAAGACATTCTCTGGCGCAAAACAAAAACAAAACAAAACCGCTTTCCTTCCCTGCAGCAGGAGGGAACATCATTTTGGTGTGCGAAATACATATGGCATTACATTTGTTATATTTGACAAAGTGTTTTCTTGAGGTCTGGAATTTTGTTCATCATCTGAGAGTCAGACACTGACCCGGTGTCAAGGTCACACAGGACAGTTAAAACTGCTTTTTACTTCAAATATCTCCTTTTCGTCTTCAAGTAAACACCTGCGCAAATTGTGTTTGATTTAGAAACATTCTCGTTCTCGCTTCCTTTTCTACTCATAAGAATACTGTTACATCCAGGTGAAAAGGGGGTCGTCTTACCCACTGGCACAAATTAACACAGGTCTGTTTTTTTGTTTTTGGCTCTTTTTGTTCTAATCGCAAACAGACCGAAAGTGAAACCCCGAGCTGCCCAACGCTGAGACAAACATCTGTATCATGTACCTTGTTGTTGTTCAGGCTGACTCCTACTGCTGATTGACAACCGCGTGACATTGATGCAATCACTTCTAAGCAACTTCCTAAAGGAGTTTCACTTAAAGGAATTATGACCTGTAATTCACTTCCATTCACTCGGCGCGACATTTAAGATTCCCCCTTTAGCAACGCAGTAGGCACAGGTCGGTGTGTGTCCTTACACACTTTGATTGTATAAAAGGATCACTTTGGGGCGATCCCTTCTGTTGGACATTTAAAATGAACGCAAAAGGGACACGGTATCGCACATCCACTATCATAGAGAGGGTGGGAGTCATAAGCATTGCTAAGCGTTAAAATAAATAATATCTCAATAAATACTACTGTACACTTATTCTGGCTTTACGCATTCGCATGTCGTATAAAGTAAAAAGTATACCCTGCCTGAAATCTCCAAATAGACGCAGAGGAGAGAACTTGGTCAACTTCGGGCCAACTACAATTACGTAGTGATCAACTATACTGATAATCCATCAGTATGGTGCAAGTGCATTTATAACGGGGCTGAAGGAGTTCCTATGTGTCGTGGTGCATCAAAGACTAACGTACAGGGAGATGGTTTATATCGACCCAACTGTTGATTTAGAAACTACAATACTTCCCATATCAGGAAATCAATTTGTTGGGTTTTACAGCTACACTAGTTTTGCTCTACAACATGGTGAACTCTATAAACTACGTACCCTGAAATGTGGACCTCCCCCGTCTGATTAGGTACCATAACACCGGGTACACAATGAGTGAAGAAACTGTGCAAATGGAAGGACTGAAGAGAACAGGGGGAGGCGGGGAGACACGGGTGAGGTTCAGATTGACAGGGGAAAAAGGGGGAACAAGAATGCTCTTGTCTAAGTATACACAGGCAGGAAGACTCAGGCCTTCATCCTGACTGTGGTCTTCCCCATCCCGATCGTAGTCTTCCCATCCTCTGCTGTGGCAGAGCATCCCGGTGGGCAACTATCTGCTCAGCTTGCTGGAGCACTTGCCCTCCCGGCTGCAGCCTTTTCCCCTGGACAGGTGGAAGGGGCCTGTGCGGGTCTGGCGGCTGCAGCAAGTCTCCTGGTGGTGGGGGTAGGAGCGGCGAGGAGGCGGTGAGCCAGAGAAGCTGGGAGGAGAGCGGCTGCGCCCCAGGCAGCCCCCTACCCCACCCCCGCGGTGTTCGTGGCGGGAGGGCGAGGAGCTGACGGAGCGCTGCAGGGAGGAGGAGCTGCGCGGGGAGGCACTGGAGCTGCGGTGGTGGTGCGGCGAGCTTGTCAGGCTGCAGATGCCCATCCTGGAGCCCCCGTGCTGGGCCGAGGAGCGGTGGTGGAGGGGGGAGCCGCGGGAACCATGCATCAGCTGGGCCAGGCAGGACAGGAGGTCCGAGTCACTGGTGCTGCCTGCTCGTATGCGGTAACGCCTAAGCCTGGTGGACGGAGGGCGGGTACACAGAGCAGGACGGATTAGAAACAACAACCAAACCATATATTCTTATAATATATACACAATAAAAGTTCCTTTATACATTCACATTACCTGCCCTCCACTGTGGGGCGGCTAGGTGGCTTTCCAGGCGGCGGACGTGGCAGGAATTGGGCAGCCAGCTGCTCAGGAGTAGGGCCGGGGTTAACAGGACGAGGGATCCTGCTCTTGCGGGACAGGGGGCTGGAGGAGGAGGAGAGGGAAGGAGCGTCGTCTGCCTGGCGGTCGGAGCGGGAGCCCAGGAGGGAGTCCTCATCCTGGGAGCGGTCGGAGGCGGAGGACAGCGGGTCCCGGGGGAGGGAGGCCACTATGGCGCCACGCCTATCAGAGAGGGACGGGGAGGCCTGTGGGAGAGGGGACCAGGCCCCCATGGTGGCTAGCCTTCTTCTGCAGAAGCTTCTCCTTGGCAGAACCTGGAGGAGGGGGCTCCAGCAGAGCGGAGGGCTCCAGCACGGGGATGCGACTTTGCCTGCGGCTGGGGTCCTTCCGGGGGGCAGCGGGGGAGGAGGGGGCTGGGACCACTGGTCTCCTCTTGAACCTGGCTCCCTTCCTCCCCTCTCCTCCCCTCCTAGGGCATGCTGCTGGGGCTCTGCGGCATAGGGAGCAGAGCCAGAATCATACCCGGGGTCTTTCAGCTTGGGGAAGGCTCCACTGCTCAAGTCCCCTTGGCCGTTCACAGGGGGAGAGAGGTGGCCGTTGGCAAACACAGGGCTGTTAGGGGAGCGAGGGGAGCGCGGAGAGGAAGGTGAGCGCGGAGAACGGGGAGAGCGTGGGGAAGACACTCGGCTTGGCACAGGGCTTTGGGCTTTGGTGTGGCTGTCTCCATTGGCCAGCGTCTCGGCCAAGGGCTGGGTGGGGGTGCCCGGCCGGGTGTGCACATGGTCCTGGGGGGAGTTCATGTCTGCAGTGTTTTCCTGGGGCTGCTGAGCCTCAGCCTCAGCGTCGCCACGCCTCTCCAGCAGGAGGCACTGTGGAGCACTGTCTGATCCTGACTGGGAGGACAGCCCAGAGGGACGCTGAGCCGTCAACTGGAGGGGGAGGGAGAGGAGCAGAGGAGGAAGGAGAATACACACAGGTGTTACTGTAGAAATAAGCCACGCTATAAAATGGGAGTAATATTCTAGTTGTCAACGGCCTGTTGCTGATAGACTACAACATGTCAAGTTGTGCTGTAGTTCTGTAGCAAGAGCCTGATAAAGATGTGTGAAAGAGAAGAATTTTTTAATATGGGGTTTTAAAATGGAGATTAGTTTGGCAACAGCATGCAGTGCCATAGCTACCGTTATCAGACCGAAACACACAAGTGCTATGGCAGTGTCAGTCAAGCCGTGAGTACTAAACCAGCAAGTAGGACAGGAAACGTTCACGCAACTTCGCAGGGGGCTTCAACGAAGAGAGGGTGAGAAACAAATAGAGGGAGAGCGAGAGAAAGAGAAAGAGAGAGAAGACAAAGACGATCTGAAACAAAAGAGACCATGCAACCTGTAGTCATGACTCCACATTCCAAACACACATGCCACAAACAGACAGACACATACCCCTATTCAGAACAACAACATGTCCGAAACACACGGACACATCTGAGCATGCTCTGTCTGGCCTGCACAATGCCCTTCCTGGTTTCTGGAGAGAGCTGCCTGACCAAACCGATAAAACAAAACAAAAAGAAGCCAAACAAGAAGCCAAAACAAACAACGTAACCAAAAAGAATTTAAAAAATGGGGGCAGAGGACAGCTGGTGTATGGCTAGTGATGTAAGAGAGAGAGAGAAGCTGATTGGATGTCTGTTTAGTGATGCTGCAGGACTGTGATTGGCTAATCACCTGCTGGAGCTGGGCACGAGTGATGCGTATGACTGAGGGAAACTTGGTGTTGGCGGCACCAGCCGGGATGGCGGGCAGTTTCCTGCGACCAGGCGAGCGAGTGCTAGGGGCAGGGGTGGGCGGTAGTGGTAGGGAGGCGTGGCAGGAGGAGGAAGAGGAGGGGCGGTCCTGCGGCTGGTCGGCAGACTGGCTGCGCCTCATGCCCGGCGGCTGGCGCTGGTGCAGCGGGTCCGACAGCGTGGTCAGGAGGGTGTGCGGGCTGGGAGAGCGCAGGAGGATGGGGCTGGATGTCCGGGCCACAACCTCCTCAGGCAGGGATGGAGGAGAGGTGGGGAGCTAAGAGAGAGGGAGGAGGGAGACGGGAGAGAGGAGGGGTTGTGAGATCGGTGAGGGAGCGAGAGGATGGGAGGGTGGAAGAGTCGTAAAGTAGGACAAGCAGGTCGCAGGGGTGGGTAGCGCAGTGCAGCGTTGTTCAGGACAAGTTAAGTTCGGCCAACTTAAGATGGAGGAAGCAAAAAGACTCAAAGGGTTCGGGGTGGTGGAGAAAGGAGGAGGAGGGGTCGTGGAGAAGGGGAAGCAGTGTACATTTCAAATTTAGAGGGAGTGGTTCTGGTAGTAGGGGAGGGTCAGGGGACAGTCGGGGGCATTCATTCCTCTTGTATTTGAGTGAAAGCAGTCTGTGTTGGACTTTGTCGAGCAGGAATCTGGGCTGGTCGAAATACTGAAGGTTATGAGTGGCAAAGGAGCAAACAACCCATTTAATCTGAGCAAACCAAAGCAGATTTAGATAAAGAAATTATTTCATTGATGGATTAAAAAGGAAAATCAACCAAATGCATTGCAAATGAAATGTCTGCAAATAAGGTGAAATGATGTCAAATGCAAACCAAAGTGCATTTCAAAGCTTTAACCTCTCTCTCTCCTTGCCTCAATCTGATAAAAGCTCTGCAGTTGTCTCAGGAATATCTTTTTTATAACAAATACACACAAGCAAAGAAGCCAGCACACATAAAGCGGTAGCATCTTGCTTCAGATTAGAGCAAGATGCGTCTGGTGGATCTCTACACGTCGTATGATATCGGCTTTGCAGTTCTAGCGCTAGAACTCTGACTCGTGCAGCTTTTTAACTTGGTAAAAACGCTGAATACAGTCAGTATCACGTATGTCATGTCATGAGATGGCATTGAAGTGAAGGGGCTTGCTTACCTGAGTGAGGACTCCTTCTGCCAGAGCTTCGGCCGGGCTGGTTGGCGTGATGGGGGGCAGGTTCCCCGGCGGGCCCACGCTCAGCTCCAGCCTGTCCACCTTGGCAGCTCCCATGGAGGAAGCCATGGTTTCCTGTTTAGCTTTGCCAGAGCTAGGGCTGGGGCTGCCCTTCTCCCACCCAGGAGACTGTTCCCCTGGCTGGAGCATCTCTGGCTCCTCCTCATCATCACCATCATCGTTGTCCACCGATGGGCCGGCGGTAGCCTTGGCCCCTGGGGCGTCGCTGGGCCGCTCAACTATCACCCACTCCCTCAAATCAACATCCTGCCTGCCAGAACTCAGGTTGAGGGCCACGAAGCCCCCGCTGCTGGCCGCTCCCTCTCCCTGCTCCGGTGAGCCAGGGGATGCCGGTTTAGGAGAGCCACCACCAGACCTGAACTCCTCATCGTAGTGCCAGACCCTTTCAGGACGCTGCCCAGCGGAGACAGCTTGACCCTGGGCTGCTGCGACCATCACAGCGCCCTCTGCCTCCTTCTGCTGCTGCTGGGGACCCAACTGCTGCTTTGTTGAGCTGGACAGACACACAGACAGACGCCAAGATGTCAAGTCTCTATTGTGCTGCAAGGAGAATCAAACAGTAGATAAGATCGATGGTAAAAGTGATTGATGGAAGGAAGACCGGGTAGACTGACCAGGCCTCCAGGAAGCGCTCTGGACTGGGCTTGGACTCCAGACCGAGCCTCCTCTCCAGGTCGAAGCTCTGGATGTTGCGGAGTTTCCTCAGCAGGGGGGCGTCGCGGTCCGAAGCAACCACCTCAGAGTGCACTTTGACCGGGGAGCCCAGGCTGGGCCCAGCGTAGGGGCTCTGGTGGCCCTGGTTGTTGCTGTGCTCCTCCTCTGTGGCCTGCTGGAACCAGTCAATGGTATTTGTAAGGGACTGAGTCGTTAAATGAACAGAATCAAAACGACATATCAGTGATAGTAACACACTTATAACTTGAACTTTTACAATTGGCATCACTGTTTGTTGTGATGCTCTATTGATCCCCCAAAGGAGAAATCTAGTTTTTCCCTTCCCCCGCCTCCACAGGGAGGTCAAAGCACAGGGTCAGCTACAGGACAGCACCCTGAAGCTGGTAGGGATTCAGTTTCTTCATCAAGGACACTTCAGCAGGGCGGATGCTTGTTGTCACCCCAGCCCTCTGGCTGAAGGTCTCCCTGCTCGCTGTGTCACCTTGCTGCCAGCTGAGGTTTGACAACAACAATGACATGTAACATCAGATGGTTTCTTTTCCCCACTGCACTGTCGCCATGACGATGTGATCATCAAGGAGCAAATTCAGGTCAGTCAGTCAGTCAGGGGTGAGACGCTTTCACACTTTCATCATGATTTACAACACATTTTCTACAAATCATGTCTGTTCTTTATTGAGAGTAAAAGGAAGTTAGTGAAAATGTAACTTTAGCTATGAGTCTTCACACCTTGGCTGCAAGTTTTCACACAACTCTCAGTCTTCCCATATTAAGAAAGAACTACACATCACCACAAATGGGCGGTGGAACTGTAGAGAATCTGTACTCGCCTTTTCTTCAGCAAACACCTGACATCCCATGTGCGTCCACGTGTAGCCTACCTTCCAGACTGCGGTCCTGATACGGTTGCGGTTGCGGTCCAGCTCCTCCCAGACGTCGGCTTCCTGGTTGCGGAGAGGGAGGATGGGGGAACCCGGCAGGCGCTCGGGACCGGGGTTGTTCTCCCCGTCGCTGAGCTGCTCGTCCTGCAGAACCTCGTCTGTGTTCTCCCTCAGCTGGTCGCCGGGGATCAGAGAGGCGTTCGCCATGCTGGGGCACAACAGGTACACACATTGATTTTGATGGTTGAGACTGTAAAAGAGACTACAGATACCCATCCAGGTTGGGGTTCATTCACTCAATTCAAAAGGTTAAATGATTCTGGATCACTTCCTGAATCGATTGCACTCAAAGTGTATTGACCTCAGCCTTGATATAAACGTACCCCATGTGTGCCGGCGTGAGGCGGGTGTGGTGCTGGGGCGTGGTGGTGCTGGCGTTGATAGTCAGGGTGCCGTCTGTGCCGGTCCTCTCCCAGTCATAAGGGTCATTCTCCACCACGTTATAGGTTTTCATGCTGTTGTCAAACACCGACATCAGCAGCTGCAAACAAACAAACAAACAAATCTGTAAATAGATTCAAATTTAACACATATTCCTGTTCTCACTTGCCCCCATTTCAGAATAGGCTAATGTGTCTCTTGTCCATTTTTATTTTCATTTATTTATTCCCCTTCGTTACTTCAGGTTAGCTAGCTAACACTTGCAGGTTGTTGTCCACCTGACTGAATGAGGTAATGCTGCTTGCTCCCTTGAGCCTCCTATGTGATCACGGCCTCAACCAGTACTTACCGTATTTGCAGAGTCAGACCAACGTAAGCCCTTCACCGAACCCTAACACACACATCCGTCTCACCTGGTAGTCCGGCTTGGTGAAGTAGTCAAGGCTGGAGATGTGGTCCAGGAACACACTGAACTCTGCCGGCAGGTGTTTGAGCATCAGCCGGTGGTCATAGGTCTCCTTCAGCTTCCCCACATGCTCCTGGGATCGAACAAACACACACACACACACACACACACACACACACACCCGTCAACACTCATAACTTACAGCTACCTAGCTATGGCGGTTTAGTTTCCAGGAAGGATAACAATCTTTACTTTGTCCTTGATCTTTCTCCATGGCAACTGTCCGACCAGAAACTCCACCAGCATGTAGAAGAGGGACCAGAGGTCGTCATGACGACCCATCTCCTGTAGAATTGCACCAGGGTTACGTTGTTAACGTCATGATCAGACAACTGGACAAATCAATCATGTTTGATCATCTGAATCAGAGCTGTGGTAACAAACAACTGTCCAAAATAGGTGCTGATGTGAGAGTTGTTGGTTGTAGCACGTGGATGAGCATGTGTGGGACTGCAGCAGAGCAGACACTAACTGACCTTATTCTTGTGTGCATTGACAGATGCGTAGCGGACCGTTCCCCTGAACCCTGCGACTGGACGGGGCTGACGAACACAAAGAGGAATCAAATGCTGCTGCTGATACAGTGTAATAGGCTTATAGCCAGGTCCAAACTGGATCTGCAGCTTCCAAAAACATTTTCTTCTGTCACAGTCATGCACACAACACCATGTTATATGTTAGTAAGTGAAGGCATTGCATCTTAGGAGCAAAAATAAGGGAAGCACTCTGCAGAATTACTAGATTTTCAGCCAAAAATGTTGCAGAAAATGAAAAGAAATGTCTGCCAGTTTCATTTGTGCCTGCTATATTAACCAACCTTTAACCATTCCCCTTCATTTTAACACTGAGCACTACAGTCACTATAGGCACAACAGCAGAGCAGGGGTACTCACAGGTCGGACCTCCTGGCAAGAGTTGGTGAACTGGCGAGCTAAACCAAAGTCCAGCATGTAGCAGGTCCGGCAGGTACTGGGGAAACGGCCCATGGCGAAGTTGGACTGAAGCAGAGAGAGAAACAAAGAAATAAGGTGGTGATGAGGTGATGGTTAAGAAAATAAAATAGATTAGACGTAGTTACAGATCCAATTACATTTTATGTCTACGTCTTTTATCTTTTATCTCCAAGGGGATACTTTATTTCTAGTGTGGAAAATAAGTTAATATGGCAAAAGACAGGAGACATTTATATTCCATTACATTGCAGGCATGTAGCCAACACTCCTATTAGCCAACTTACAGTAAGTGCAGCAGTTGAAAAAATAAAATCCCTGAATCAGCAACATGACAACCAGCTAATAATAAAGAGTTCAAGGGTCAAAGCGACGTCGCCCAGACAATAGAAATAAAAAATATTCCTCCGTGCCCAGAATATGTATGAGTAACACAGCAGTGCTCGGTAACAAAATAAGAGCCACGAGGAAAATACATGTATTTAGTCTCAACAGGGTCATTCTCCGTTCTCTGCCACGCCCGGTTCCCGGAGACTCACCGGTTTGATGTCGCGGTGCAGGAAGCCGACAGAGTGGATGCTCTCGATGGCCTCCAGGATCTGGCGCCCCAGCCGCAGGGTGGTGCTGACGCTGAAGGTTCCCCGGGTCATACTCCTCCTCAGGTCGGCCAGGTTACGGCCCTGGGAGAGACCATGCACACAATAAGCAAGCAGCGGAGGAAGCTAGCTTTTGGATGAGAAATCACCAAATCCCCCCAAAAACCAACCACAACCAGAGATTTAGCAGCATTTGGCAGGTGGCTGGTGTTATTCTCACCACGTGTTAGTACAATAAACAGTTTACTCACCAGCTCTAGCTAATGAAATGTATTTAGACTGCATCTCCTCTATCCTTACTAACTGGAATGTATTTGAAAGAAACAAAACACTGATAAAAGCTCTGTGACTGAAATGTTTGACAGTGATCTAAAACGAGTCAGCATACAGGAACATACATTATATGGCCAAAAGTCAGTGGACACCCCTACTAGTTATTGAGTTCAGGTGTTCCTCAGGGTTTGGGCTTGGCCCCTTAGTTCCAGTGAAGGGTAATCTTAATGCTACAGGATACCAAGACATTTTAGCCAATTGGGCGCTTCCAACTTGGTGGCAACAGTTTGGGGAAGGCCCTTCGCTGCTCCAGCATGACTGAGCCCCTGTGCACAAAGCGAGGTCCATAAAGACATGGTTAGACTTGGTTAGACCAGTTTGGTGTGGAGGAACTCGACTGGCCTGCACAGAGCCCTGACCTCAACCCCACTGAACACCTTTGGGAGGAAGTAGAACGCCGATTGCGAGCCAGGCCTTCTCGTCCAACATCACTGCCTCACCTCACTAATGCTCTTTTGGCTGAATGGACACAAATTCCCACAGACACCAAAAGCTTGTGGAAAGTCATCCAACTCCATATTAATGCCCATGGTTTTAGAGTGGGATGTCCAGCAAGCTCATATAGGGGTGATGGTCAGGTGTCCACTGACTTTTGGCCAGATAGTGTACCTGTCATGAGGGTTGAACACCATAATTAAAAACGTGGACGATGTTCTTTTGCCTTTAATTACATCAATGGTCCCTGCAGTCCCAGAAACCTCCCTAAACAAGCCATGTTGTTCCTCTTCTCACTCCAACATCAGAGCACATGCGTTAAGGTGGTCTGATGCGCCACTGAGATGACTGACGTTGAAAGCCAGTGCGTCTGACACTCGGACCCACCTGCAGCTCCATCACCACGTAGTTAAAGCGATCGTTGCGGCCGCATCCGACGAAGCGGCACACGTGGTCCTTACCTAAGAGACGGAGCAAGAACAAGGAGGTTCTCAGGGGACGACAGGAGGTTCCTTCAAGGGCACTTAACGACATCAGCAGCATTTCATCATGAGACGCGACGTGCGGTATGAATCATGGTGATGTGTGCGTCCATATTTCCCCTGCCCCCCTCCAGTCACTACAATTCCCCACCCTCCCCTTTACCAGCACTCTGCTTCCCTGTATGACTACCCTGCTGATTTACAGCACACAGAATCATGTGTACATGACTGGCTGTGTGTGTGTGTGTGTGTTTGAGTGTGTGTGTGTGTGTGTGTGCTCTGGTCTCGGGGGACATTGCTGCACTGGCAGGCTGAGTGCGGCCACGCCCCAGAGCCCTTCAGTGCACAGTGAAACAGTGCAGAGAGAGTAGCCGGTACACTCCCATACAGCAGCACACATGCACATAGTTACACTAGTTATACTCACAAAAACTAAATTCACCACCAGCAAGAATAATTCTGACAATAAATCCGAATTACCCACCGAAAGCATCGAAAACACAAAAAGGAAACGTCCTATTATTAGCTCTCTATAACCCGTTTGTGTTTTTACGAGGCCGATGGGTCGATGCTTATTCCTTAAGAGTGGGAGGGTAAGCAGCGTTTGGGGGTTGGGGGGGTTCAGCCCCGTCTCGGGTTACATCCCGGTTCCCCCAGGAAGCAACAGAACCATAATGCCTCGGGCCGCAGCCATTAGACAGCAAACATGATCCCAGCCCATTGATTTTCCTCTCAGGGAGGAGAGAAAGAAAGACGCAAAGTGGTAAAAAGGCAGGAAGGAGGAAGAGGGGAGAGAAAAAGACAAGGTTAAAAAAAAAGAAGCAAACAAAATGCCCAAAGGAGCTCTCCTAATTGCTTTGTTATCCCCTGCCTCTACTATAAGAGACTGGGAGTGTCTAGGCATACACACAAATATACCAAATATACCTCTCCCACTTTAGCATCTGTAATCTCAAACCTTTCAGATTAAAAAACAGGAGAGGTGAAATACAGAAAGGGAAATGACAGGGATACAAGCAGATCCGCTACTCCTGACGACGGCATGATGGCTTGTTTTTGCAGAGACCGAAGCAAGCTGACCCTAACGGAGCTGAAGCTGTAGCCTGAGTCAGATGATCTACGTCTGGGCTCGGAGGGGAGGGATTACTCTAGCCCGCTAAAGATGTGCGCAAGCCATCACGGTACTTTGCCACTAGGATGTTATTTCCTGGTTCAGTCTCGGTGTGTTTCTTGTCTGTTGTTTCTGTTCTTTCCTGGAGCGATTACTGACTTCAAATCAGTAATTGCTCCAGGAAACATTTGGCTGCCAAGAATGCAGACCCCACACACACACACACACACACACACACACACACACACACACACACACACACACACACACACACACACACACACACACACACACACACACACACACACACACACACACACACACACACACACACACACTTTTTGGAACAATTCAATAGGTCACAGCATGCCAAGGGAGGATCAACAATCCCAGAAATGTAGTTGAATCCACTGGATCCGTTCCGACTCACCCTGGAGCTTCTTGAGCACGGCGACCTCCATCTTCAGCACCTGTTTGGGCTGCTGGGCCGACTCCACCTTCAGCGCCACGCTGACCCGCGTCAGCAGGTCCAGCGCCTCGTAGATCTCGCCGAACCCGCCGCCGCCGATCTTCTTCACCTAGGAGGAGAAGGAGGAGGAGGACGAGGTCACGAGGTCAGCTACAGAACGGCACAGGGGATTCAGTGTCTCGCTCAAGGACACTCCCGCCCATGAGGTTTCAATGAGGTTTCATAACAACACTGTCTCTTTTCATCGTGGCACTACAGTCATGAAGACAGGGTCACCAAGGGGCAAATGTAGGACACTTCACTGAATTGTACGCTATCTAAATGTATATATGTACATGTACATATCACCCTGGAGTGTGTGTGTGTGACTGTGTGTGTCTCTACCCATTCATTCTCACCTCTCGCTGCTAGTAGCGCTTTAATTTCCTCTAAGCTCCCACGTGTCCTTCACTGTCCTCCAACACACACACACACACACACACACACATCACTAAGAGCTAAAGTCAAGGGATTAGCTGCAGCATTGTTGCGTAACTCCGCTCCTCAGAAGACAGGAAGTGGCGCCGCGCTGCCAGATAGGAATAACAACCTCACATGGCACCCAGGCTGGCACAGCAGTGGGAGACGTGGGCCCCGGGGGACCACTGCTGCTGCCTATAGCACACCGCACCGCCACAAATAGCTTGGCGGGCTATTTTAGGCTCTGCCTCGCGATGCTGCGACAGCACTACCTGGACAGAGAGATACAACCCCAAACTGTCCCGAGCCACAGGTGTGACAGGAGAGGAGGAGGAGGAGGAGGAGGAGGAGGAGGAGGAGGAGGAGGCAGGGGAAGCCATTGTTTCAGGAACAAAGATGGTGCTGTGGTGAGTCGTTGTTTGGCGGGAGGGGTTGAGGATGGGCTCGGGACAGGCGGTGACGGGGGTTTAGAGGAACACACCGCCTATTGTCGCGTTAGAAAACACGCCACTTACCACTTTCCATCGTTCCTTGACCAGGGCGAGCACGCTTAGGATGTCAGCTTGCTCCGCTCCGCCGCTCATCACGTCAGTGGACCAGGAACGCTGTCGTCAGTGCTTCCCCTACAACCAAGCCCTCAGACTGGGACGGGCATCTGGGCCGGTGGAGAACCCTACGGAAGCCCAAGAGAGACACAAAGCTGTAAGACAAACTGTCAAAACACCAATGAAACACATTCCAACCTTTAAAGTCGAGGAATTCTACTATTTGTCGTCAATTATTTGTCTTAGCTCTTGTTTATTTGATTCTCTTATTTGTCTCATTTGTTTAAGATAAAGTAGGTTGCTAACTTATTGCACTCTTACCTCTAACTACTCTACTCTAACACTAGTTATGCTCTTAGTTGCTTGTTTAGGAAGGAAATGCACTTACGATTTCTGGTGACTAGTAGTTTTCTTGCCTACCTATGTTGAATGCACTTATTGTAAGTCGCTTTGGATAAAAGCGTCTGCTAAATGACTGTAATGTAATGTAATGTAATGTAATTCAGTTGTTTTCTGCTGATTTGGGAGACTTACCGTAACCATAAATGAGTGCCCTATTGTAATATAATGACATTATCTAATGTTCTCTGCGTGATCAATAAAAAAAAAGCATGACTGGATGGAAGATATACGAGTGAGTTTGAAAGTTCAGCCCTGGGTTTAAGGGCTGGAGGTTTCTGATACGAGGCCTTAAGCTGCAGCTGCCACGCCTGCTGCCAGCAGCTGTCTCTCTAGACAGACTCTCAGTCAGACAGTCCACCGACCGATAGGAGTATTAAGGTCCTTCTAAATCTCCAGTGTAAAAACCGAGCCAGAGTCTGAAGTCTTAAAAAGGTTTCTTCTTACTAGCATTTTTTACATTTAAGCCGTTGCCTTTTGCGTGGGAAGCCAGGCCACGCTGCTGCTGGACTGGATGGTCAGAGGCTGATCTTATGAACGACCTGCTGCAAGTCTGCATCAAATACACATCAAATACACTGGGACTGTAGAAGTGTTAGTATAATATACAGTCCAGTGTGCTAGACCAGTGGTTCTCCACTAGTTCTGCATCAGGACCCACATTGTTCATTTGCCATAAAGTGATGACTCCATATGTAAGTAGTATCACCATAAGAAATCAATAAATAACAATATCTTCTTCTTAGTCAAATAATCAAACTGATGATCGCATTGAACTGCACGGGAATATTAAGTTTGATAAAACTAACTTTCAAATAATATTTCCTATTTTTTTCAGATATACTTTTGTGAGTTTGAATTAGTATTTATTTTAAAAGAAAATACTCGATATTGTTATTTAATCACAATATGACAATATGATTCTACTGAAGGATGATAAGTGATCATATTGAACTATTGCCCGGCCCCAGATGCAAGACGACTCAATATTCACTCATCTAAGTTGTTCTCAGTCCACCACCACCATCAGGACAGCTTGTGACCACTTGAGAAAAACTGATTTCCCAATGCTGCAAAAATCTGAAAGCTAAGATGAATTTTATTGTAATCTGCATTTGTCTGCACTGCACAACGCTAGCAGGCTGCCTCTACAACAAGGTTCAAATGGAGTTTCCCCTGGAAAGGCGGTGTCTGTGGTCCTTCATTACGCAACATTCGTGTCATGGATGATCATCTCTCAGGAGAGGACACACTGGCAACTTCCTCTGGTCTGACACAAACACACCAAACCCAGACTTCCACATCTACGGTTATGCAACGAGCCTTCAAAACACTATTTGGTTACAGGGCATGATGCTGACGTCAAGGAGTCAGGGCAATCAATCCCATCATGCACCAGGTATGAGGAGCCACGAGAGGGCAAGCACGGTGAGACTAGATAACAGTGAAATGAAGAAGACCATGAAATCTGACACAAGGTTAACACCCGGGGAGCGAAGCGGCCTCGTTCCAACACAGAGATGACAGTGCTGGACAGGACAGCGGTGACCTCAGGACGCCCGGCCGGATCGATGGAGGTCTCATGTTCTATGGCTGTCATACGACAGGGCCGTAAATAAGAGCTATGTCTCTTAACGTGTCCTTCCACATGTGTAGATATCATCTTTGTAGAGATAAAGCTAAAGCAAGTGAGAGTCGGGGGGACATCTTGTAAAGAGACGAGTAGAACGGCCATACGCTGCATCGGTGATGGGCACAGAAACACCAAGCACACCATCCAAACAAACATGATTCAAACCCGGGGATCTGCAACTGGCTGTAAACCCGGATTAGACCGCCTCTGTGGTGTAGTCCCAACGCTGGAACTTCAAGGTCACCCGCTACTCCACTATTTTCCTTCGAGGGTTTTTAGTGTCATGTGGTAATATTATGAGAAAAACAAACACTGATCTCAAACAGGTTCATGAGACTTGCCTCTCTCTCTCTCTCTCTCTTGCTCAGCCGGTTTCCAGGCAATCGGACCACTGAGTTAATATGTAATGACTCAGAGATAGTAGGCAGGGGAAGTTTGTTGTTGCCGTTTTTACCCCCAACCGCCACACATTTACCCCCATAGCTCTGGAATTATATAGTTGAAAAGGTGGAGGAAGACAGGTTGGGAGGGAGGTGGGGATCCTTTACCTCCCCCATCCTCTCAAAACGGCCAACAGGCTACTCTACCTGCAGGTCAGCAAGCTAGAGCCACTTCTAAAACACACACACACACACACATGCAAACACGTCCATACACACACACACACACACACACACCAGGCTGGTTCACATAGTGACTAATCTCACACCTCACACAGAAGCACGGCGCCGCTCTTCCTCCACCTCCATAGAAATCATCATCAATTGAAGAAAAAAAAAACAAAAAAAAGCAGATTTTGGACCACGAATTAGATCAATCTATGACAGCCTGTTCCTGTCTCATCATGAATCATGCTTCCTGACCCCGCATCTCCATGGTGACGATGGTGCAGTGCCATTTTCATTTGCTGACTGCAGCTTGTCGTCTCCGCTACCCCTTTTTGCTCTGCTGGAAACTGCAACTTTTATGGCTACACGGAGCAACATGAAACGGCAATAACAGATCCCAGCCCAGCCGATTCCTCTGGCTCCCCTCACCTGAATCTGTACATACTGACAGAAAACATGCATTGCCTGTTTCTGTTGAAGGTGCATAAACTCACGTGCACGCCTCTGCCGGCCTGAACACAGACACAACTCAACTGAAAATAACCTGACAAATAGACTTGTTGAAATAGCCAAAACACCCCCACACCATTGGTTGGTGTGTCCCCTGGTCAAGTAGCCAGATAAGGGAGACTTGCCGGAGATGAAATGAGTGAAACGCTGTGTGTGCAGGACAAGCCCTGGAGAGGAGCCAGCATGGGGAGGCCCTCCTCTCTCCTTCCAACTCACAGCATGGATGCAAGTGCTACAGTCCGTGCAGACAACAACATAATGACAGGGGCTGTAAATAAGAGCTATATTTATTTTCTATCCTCTGCTTTTATTCAACAATTCCCCCAAATCAATTCACTCCAGGTAGATTGAGTGTAAAACAGGGTTAGAATAAAAACAGGACACACCAACACCTGTGACAAGGTGTTTTCGATGGAATCTGACAGGTAGCAGGTTGCAGTAATATCCACATACATTGGTCATACAACTAGTTTGCTGTGGAATGGTGTGGGGAGAGCTGTTGCATAGCGAGGTGGTTGCCACAGCAGATTTACTCAGGCGCGTACACGCACACTGCCCGTCCACAGGCCACGCTAGATCATCCTGCCTGGCGTGGAGGAGGTAAGCTCTGGCAACATGCAGAACAACAAACCCCAGTGCGTGCAGCTGTGCTGGGTCGGCTAGCTGTCCGAGAAAAGGGAGGTATTTATGATCGAAGGACGAGTCGAAGCTGTGGGGTCGAAGCATGGCATGGCCGCTGTATCCTTACCTCGGGTCCTTGCTCCCAATCCTTGATCCAAAGAGGAGCCGGGTGTGGTTACACAAAATCCTCTACGTTTGGAGGCTGTGGCGACAACGTCGAGCGGAATCCCATAGCGAACGAACCGTCCGTAGCAAGAGGGCGAGTCTAACGCGTCGGTGGTTAACAATAACAGAGAGGGGTGAATGTGTTTGTATGTGATCGTCCCTTTTCTCCTTCTCCCTGTCACCTCAGCATCTCTCGGTCGCTGCGGATCCGTGACGTGACGACTTTCTGATGATCAGCCTTCCTGCGCGCGCGTCCCCGATTCGATCCCCCCTCGCAACAGCTCGGAGACGCGCGCCGAGGTCTTTAAAGCTCGTTCACGGATTGTCACAATCGATGTGCGCGAACGCGCTCTCTATTTGGCCCACGCAAACATCAGTTTTCAGTGCTGATTCATTATTTTTACTTGTATAACGTTTCTTCAGGTATGATATCGTAGATATTGTGCAATGGAAGTCCGAGATGTTGTCGATCTTCAAACGGCAATCTCAGACACCTAACTAGGATTTGAGGATAGGATAGTTTGTTTTGTTTGGAATGCGACCATAAAAAAAGACCCTTCTCGCTAAGACTTCTGGGAGGGGGCATCAAGCCGAAGATGGTCTATTTGGAAGATGATTCACTCTATAGTTCCAAAAAATATTTTACCTCTCGATTTGCAAAAAAAATAGCCTTAACCCTCCTAACGCATCCGCTCTCCTGCAGTTATGCCTTCGGCAGGGACAGCATAAGCATAACCGTTACTATAGCAAACAATCAATCTTGTACACTGTACAAGATTGATGTTCAACACTATTCATCACAAATATGTCGATTTTAGCTCTGGGTGTTAGCAATACGTTCAGATTGGATGTAATTTGGCCCAAATAAAATAGATATCTAAATAGATATCTGCAACAGAAGGCCATATCTCACAATTCTCTCATTAAGTTAGAGCAGACACTGGTCTGTATAGAGCAGTGGTCTTCAACCCTGGTCCTCGGGACCCACAGCCCTGCTGGTTTTCCTTCCTACCAGGTAGTTAATTGGTGTGCCAGGTGAATCAGCCATGTTAATCAGCCCCTGATGAGACGGCTGGAATGAAAACCAGCAGGGCTGTGGGTCCCGAGGACCAGGGTTGAAGACCACTGGTATAGAGGACATAAATCATGATTTTACGTTATTTTGTATTCCATAGTTTAGCATATCCGCCATTCGGTGTGCAGCCCAACATCCCTATGGAAAATATGAATGGCTTTTTTTGAAAAATGGCATAAACAAAAGCTGCATTGACCAGATACCCACGAGAATGCTACATTTACAGTCTACAAAATCATATCAGAATTCGCCTCTTTTTTTGGTACCCGGAAATAAGGCAGAGTGGCGACTCTGTGCTTCCTTCTCCTCTCAGACCAAGCGATGACGTCTCCTCATCCAACCGGTCGGTGTTGGTAGCTAGCGGGCTAGCAGGCTACATCTTCCGCCGCCTCTAAAGGTAGCTGAACGGACCAGTGAAGGAAGATCGCACCTCGATGCATCTGTCTTGGCCGCGATGGAAGCATCAACCACGGTCTGAGTCTTAGCTCTTAGCCATGTAGCTCACTTGTCAACTAGAACCGTAGTGAATGTATGTGTGCTTCGTGTCCTTCCCTTAGTTAGTTTCACCAGTAGCTACCTTTTCTGTCCGGGACAGCAGCAGCTAGCCCACTGTCTCGCCACTACAGGAGGATGCTGAAGCTGTTCGGTGCGCTGGTTATCCTCGGACTGGCCCTGGCGTGCATCACCTCCTGGGTGCTGGAAAGCTATGACACGGCTTGGCACCCTAAACGGAGTGTTCGGCGCCCCTCTGCCGGGGATGGAGATGATTCTACGGGGAGTTTTCCACCGTTTCCCGGCGGCGAGTTGAATAATATATTCTGGTTCATACAGGTGAGGTGTATTTTGTCTTAACTGTCAACCATTAACAGATGACTCCAGTACGAATGCAATCGGTATTTCTTTATTGAACATAGCCTTGCATTGCTATAGCTTTAACACCAGTAGAGTAGTGTTATAGGTATGGTGGTTTGCCCATTGAACCCATTGCTGAATGGGTTCACTGACCAGCGAACTGTGTCAGTGTCATGAGAAAAGGTGGTTCAGCGGGATTTCAAGTCGTAATCAAGACTTTGAACTCTGTTGTAAAACATAGTCTGGATAACGCCTGTAGTAAAGACCACACACACAAGGTAGATCTGTGATTATTTCTAATCTTTCTCACCATGTCATGTCATTACACGTCAAAATAGACGCCTTGTTGATTTACCTGTATTTTTTTAATTGTTTTACTCAAGGTGTCTGACATTCACATTAGCCGGTTCCATGACCCAAAACGAATTCCAGATTTTGAGAAGTTCTGCACTGACACCATTGAAGTGATCAAACCGGCTCTAGTGCTCGCGACAGGTAATTCCCCCACCCTTAACCGGTTGACTAAGTGGGCGGGGCCTTCATTTTCTTGCAGACCAAGCCCTTATTGACAGTGTTTTACTTGCTGTGTAGCTTGATCCTTCTCTATCTCTCAAATCTCAATACGTCTGTCTCCACACTACAGGGGATCTGACGGATGCCAAAACGGAGAGTAAGGTGGGCTCCCTTCAGCACGAGGTGGAGTGGCAGGCCTACCACAACGTGCTGAAGAGGTCGCGTGTGATGGAGCGCACCAGGTGGATTGACATCCGTGGAAATCATGGTGACTACCACCGCACTTGGCATCTTTTTCCTCTGCGTAATGTAATGCCAGGCTCATCTGGTTGAATTGAAACACCCAAGGGTGAAAAGTATATTAGAAAATGGAAAGAACCCAACTGTGGTATATTTTAGCATCACAGGAAATCAGCCGCCCCCCTCTTCCTCTCTGCTTTCCCCCACGCTGTTATTGGATCGCAAGCTATCAGATGTGAAACAAGATATCCTCACTTGGTCACTTTCTATTGAATCTGCGGGGTTTGTCTGGAAGATACTCCACAATTATTGATCACACTTGTTAAACATGTCCCCCGTCAGTTTATCAGCCAGTTTTCCTGTAATGACAGATTTTGCTCGATATCTTGGAGTAACATGAGGAATGAAATGTCTGCTGTCCCACGGGGGATGCTTCACCGTGAACCTCTTGTTTACCCCTCTGCTGCTTCGACACGCTGCTCAATATCATGATTGTTTCTTTTCCCTCCCGACAGACGCCTTCAACATCATTTCGCTGGACAGCATCAACAACTATTACAGGTCAGTATGTTGTGGTCAATCCCCTGGCTGAAGTCTGATTTACACCCGTTCATGTCAGCCCCCTGAAGCAGCAGCAGGCCGAGTGTAAAGTCGAGTGCGGTGCCTCTCTTGTGGGTTGCCTGCCTCTGAAACATGAGTCGTGGCAGACCTATTTATTGACGTTAATCCAAGCTATCTGAGGACCGAAATAGAAGCACCGTCTACGCAGACGGACTGCCTCTCCTGTCTTTTGACACAAATAATGTTTTATGATTGCTGTTGCTCTTAATGCGGCTCTTAATTGATCTCACGTCTCCTTAATATTTCTAATGCTGTGGTTATCTTCCGCGAGACAAATGGCCTGTCTCGTTCCTCATTCATTTATTGATGCATTAGATCGTCCCAGGGCTCGATCAGGACGGGAGCAAACTGTCTCGCTGCTTACTTTGACTTCCCTCCTCTCTGTCTAGGAAGTACTCAGCTAATCAAAAAGTGGGTTCCTTCCACTATGTTCACAAAACTCCCTTTGGCAATTACTCCTTCATCTGCGCGGATGCCACCCTCACGCCAGGACCCAAGAGGCCATACAATTTTTTCGGTATTCTCAACCAGGTACGCCTGATCGGTAGTGACACGGTTCAGAAAAAACACTATACTTATTGATTTGTTCACTTGGGTCGGTTTTGTCCCCTGCACTCCCCCCTCTCTGGTGAAATGCGTACTCATCTGTGTATCTTTGAGAGCTGGGCAAAGAAACAAATTCATAATTAAACATGAAAATCAAACTTGAACGATTTAATGAAACTTTTCCCTGCAGGGAAATTGGACCATTGAAGCAGCAAGCAGCAGTAATAGAAAAGTACAGAACAGTAAAGAAAAATGGAAAGTACAGAGGGGTCCAAAAGTCTGAGTCCACTACCAAGTTTTACCACTAACAACAGTTTTCATCATTTATCAAAAACTAATACATTATTTTTTACCCAGGTGATATTTGATACACCATTTATTTCTTTTATATAATTTTATATTTATTTCACCATATATAACATGTATGCTCCTAATACACAGTGTGAATTGTTTTGGTCTTTTAACAACTAATACCAGATATTGACTGAATGGATGGTCCCCTATGTGTTATTGTCACTACTGCTCGTGCTTTAACTTTGAAAAATGACTTCCGTCGAAAAATATTTGTAATTACTTATTAAATAATTTTTTAAATGATGTAATCTTGTTTGAGAAATATCATTTGAGTTCTTGGTAGTGGACTCATACTTTTGGACCCCACTCTATATAAGCATAGAGCAAATAAATGAACATGTATTTCATAGATCTACTAGAACAGATGGTGATACGTGACACTATGATATGGTGTATGTGTATGATATCGATCGATCAGTCAGCATCAGGCTACACACTCTTAAATCAATAAATGAAGCCGTTGTACACCGTGCACGTTCAGTTGATAACCCGTGTTCCTCTCCCGACACGTTGCAGACTCAGATGGACTTGCTGGCGACATTCAGAGCCGAGAGTGTGAAGAGCAACCAGTCCATCTGGTTTGGCCACTACACCACCTCCACTGTCATCTCTCCTTCTCCAGGGGTTCGAGAGATGATGAGGTAACAGCAGGATGGGTGTGGGATCCTCGGCTGATAGTTATAATGTTATGTCATGTTGTGTTCAGGCTGTGCACGCCTTCACTTTGAACGTAGTGTCGTGATACCAACACCTTACAATAACAACGGGGTTGGGAACTAACAGCAAGCGAGTTAGATTTTTAGACTAGAACCTCAAAATGACGATTGGTAACCTGTCAAAACGGCTGGTAGCAGGGTAAGAAATGAATTATTGCCCCCTTCATCTGACTTTCTTAGATGAAATAATACATTTGCGCTTTAGTAAAATCAATTTGTACGGCTAAGATGTTTTAACGTCTTTCCTACTGCTGGAAACCTGCAGCAGGTCTTGCAGAATAGGGCGGTGCTGTTCTCTCTCTGTCCCCAACCGGTCTGTCTTCCACTTCTTGATTGTTGTTTTTTTTTACCATATATGGGTGTTTTATGTTTTGTTGTTGTAGCGGTTTGTGCAGAGTTGTCATTCTTCTACTGCCGGCTGTGCAGTGCCAATGTTTTCTACTGCTTCAAGCTGTGTACTCGATTATTTTCTGATTGACAAAGGCTCCCCTTTTTCTCACCCAGAACACACTGGAAAGAGTCCCCCGGTCATAGGCTCTTAGGAATAACCTATTGTGGCCCATGGGGGACACTAGCCGCCGGCACGCATGAACATATAGTAACTCAACAAAAAAGAAGAACATGGCTTATTATCAGCGGCGTGTTTTTCTGGCTCATTTATAACATTTTATGAACCTTCAAGGGGATTTTTGCCCGAGCCCCGTCATGTGGCATAACGAGTGAATGTTTTTTAGATCAGTATTTTTAAGGATATTTTTTTTTATTCTTTTTGACCCACTTGATCAGTCTGCTTCATTTTGACTACTCTGACTGTTCCCTCTGTGTGTAGCTCTGCTGTTGCCTACCTGTGTGGCCACCTGCACACCCTGGGGGGCCTGATGCCGGTCCTCCACAGCCGGCATCCCCAAGGCACTCTGGAGCTGGAGCTGGGCGACTGGATGGACAACCGCAGGTAGATCACTACAAATGTTTCTTTCTCTCTTTATTTCTTTTCTAATTCTTTCTAATTCCTTTATTTATTTATTTATTATTTTTATTTCTTTTTCTATTTCTGCTTGCTTTTTCTTCTTACTCACACCTTCACTACATTCTGGTTGTCATGTGTTTTTCCAGGTACAGAGTTCTGGCCTTCGACCACGACCTGCTGAGTTTCTCTGACCTGAAGTTTGAGCAGTGGCCCGCAGTGCTCATTACCAACCCCAAGGAGGCGCAGTACCTGCATCCTGGTGTGGAGCCGCTGGGCCGAATACGGACGTCAACACACATCAGGTGTCTGTTCTTCCCTCAGCCTCTCCACATCACTCAGCTCACAATGGCATTTATCATACAAGTCCACCTGTGTGTTTGTGAATTTGTCTCCCAGTTTTGCGTCTTCAGGGATTTTAATTTTTAGGGCTTTTGGGCACAACACTCTTTTATAACCACTTTCTTTTGCCATTTCCTGGTCAAGTTGAATCTATTTCTAAAGCATGACGACATCGTCTTCATCAGATTTCAGATATTCTAACATTTCTTTTTTCCGGGTCTCCACAGGATCTTGGCCTTCTCCGGGGCCCCAGTCACATCGGTGCATGTGAGCATAGACGGTGAACCTTTAGGGAAAGGTCGCTCTGCTGGAGGCCCTCTCTATGTGCTGCTATGGGACCCTTCTCTCTACCTCTCTGGGCTGCACACCATCAGGGTTAAAGTGGAGGTTGGTACAGCATTCATCCGCCGTCCTCTTAAAGATTTTGATATAAAAATACAAGAAAATACCTTTATTTTTGCTGTGTGTGTGTGTGTGTGTGTGTGTGTGTGTGTGTGTGCAGGATGCGGCAGGCCGGTCGACGGTGCGCGAGCATCAGTTCACTCTCGGGGAGGACCTGACTCCCAGCTTTGGGTTCGTGCAGTCCTTCATCCTCCTCACAGACCACTACGTCCTGGGCCGAGTGGCCTTCGTACTCATGATGCTGCTGAATGTCGGTGTGCTGCTGGTCTTCAGGTTCCTGCCTGTTCCCTCCCTCCCCGGCAGAGGTGAGCGCTGTCCCTGACCCGCCTTCAAACAGTTTCACACATCCAAATAATTTGATTTACTTGCAATTACACTCACATGTAGTCCGCGTGGTCTAAGGTAAACACAATTGGAGACTTGCTGCAAGGTCCAGTGTCTTACTATGTGGTATTTGTGTCTGTTACCTCTTCCTAACATCCACAGGGTTGTCCTCTCAAGCGTGCATGTCGCTCCACCTGGTCAGTAAAATGGACGCCTTCTACTACTCTCTTCTGCTGTTCAACCTGTGCACAGCCTTAGGTGGGTGATCTGCTGCCTCACTCTCCGTCTGGTGTTCAGGCGGTGCACTCCTTGACACCAACACCTTGCAATATGTGTGATATTAAAGATTCTTAGATATGGTTGCACTTCCGTCGGATCAGAAACGTGTGTGGCAGCATTATTAAAGAACCAATAAACGATGCAACCCAATGTCCAAACTCGAGACATACTAGTAAAAGAGCTGCTTAGCTTGCTGAGGTTCCCACAGTTCCCTTCTGTTCCATCTGTTGGGAGTATTAGTTCACAAGTACACCATGATACTTGGTCTGGTGTGGTATTTCAACGTGGTATTGTCAAACTCGTCTTCCTGCAGGCCCGTGGTTCATAGGAGAGCTGATTGATGGCCACAGCGGCGCCTGCTTCGCCTTTGGAGTGTTTATTGATGGACACTTCCTGGAGGGCAGCCTCACCTACGTTGTTGGAGTCGTTCAAGTAAGACTTTTATTTTTTAATTCAACACATTTACACACGCTAGATGCTGTCTGTACGTATGCACGGCCCTCTGTAGGTGTTTCAGTGTGAGTACTTTTTTGCACATCCTGTATATATGCTGGATTTGAACATGTTCTAACATTGAAAGTGGTTTCATGTAATTTCTTTGCTATATTCCTATTGATCTTATATTTTGTCCTTGCTCTAACCCATTACTATTTGCTGCTACAATGGCCCAACCTCCACACGGGGAAAATTTAAAGTTAACTAATTGTAAAAGAAAACTGCTGACTCCTCATTTCCTTCCCCACTTCCTCTCCCTGCCAGCTGGTGTTCTTCAACATGCCCCTCACCTGTTACCTCAGCTGGAGCCTCCACCAGCGTTGTCGCGGCAACACCTTCCGATCCCACTTCCTGCGCCCGGGCTGCCGCTGGCGGACTCTGGCGGTCCACCTCTCCATGCTGCTGCTGCTCACCTGGCAGGCGTACTCCTGCTACTTCCTCCTGGAGACCTACGGCCTTCTGGCCTTTCTGCTGTCTCCGGTCCGTGCGTGGGCACTGGCGCTCAGCCTGCTATTGGTCTACCGCGCCTGGACAGGCCCCGCCCCCATTCTCCGTGACAGCAGCAAGAGCAGCTCTCCTTCTTGACAGTAATTGCACTGTGCTGCCGCCACGGTTCCTGCCTGACTCACGGTTACATTTTGCCGTCTCGACCCTCCCTCACACCCTCAGATGATTTTCTCCACACAGAAACCCCTCCCTCTCTCTCTCTTCGTCCCGAAAACCACTCATCACTCACGATCCTGTTTCTAGATAGTATTGTTTATTATGCATGTTATCATAGAGCACTGTTGAGCACATTCCTGGCCATATTCATAGCAATGTGTACAGTGTAAAAAAACAAAACGGGGATACATTGAAGATAGCGTATTTCAGCTATGTGAGGACTAGTCCGACGTATGCTGCAGTATTTACAGTATTTAAGAACTGTCTTCTTCTGTGGTTTAGGCTGACTCATTGACTTGAGCTTTAGCACTTTTTTCTGGAAGTGTTGCCTTGGCCAACTGCCACTTCACCACTGCCAAAGGATCAATAGGAAAGATATTACCTTTTACCCCAAACTCACTCATTCACTGATGGAGGCTGGATGTGCCAAACCACCCCATATGTTTACCTTCCTACACACAATCCTTCTGGATGAGCAAGGAGCGCACCAAGTTTTATATGAGCCTTCCCTCGACAGGCCTAGCTAGAGAGGGTGAGTCACATTGGTGGATTTTATTTTGAAAGCGTACTCTATATACATGAATACAGGAAGTACACTATGAATCAAACCACTAGATAATTCATGTATGAGTAGTTATCAAGTAAAAGTGTGTATAAAAATGTAAAAAAAAGTGAACACATTGCTGAACTGCCACTAATCACTACTCACATTGGAATGGTCTTATAAAAAAACTGAGAACTGAAATTCTTAGATACTGTAGTCCTGCACATTTTCCTACAATGATTAGGTTTCTGAACTGTTGCGGTGCCAATTTCCACAGAGACACAGAGAAGCTGGCCTGACCTTTCACGCTCCTTGCTGACGTCGCCGTAGAAAGCAGCTGTTTGTTTCTCAGGAATGTGAGCACTTCAACAATAGGCTGGTCCCAGTAGTACTTCAGGAACTGACCATGTTTTTATACGCCATAGTAGCTCAGTGAACTAAAAACCATGTTGAACAATCGAGATGTGTGGTGGCTACAAAAGAAATGAATGTGATATAACTGTGGTGAAACGACATGACCCTGTACTATGCTGTTTGATTTATTTATTCTGATTGTATTGTGATATTTTTTTTTTCTTGTATCTCCGTACTAGTGATGGGTATTCCTTTTGCCCAGGAGGCTCGACCTCCCTCACAGCGAGCGTGGTCAGTACAAGGTGCAGGCATTCCCTACTTTTTGAAGTTAGTTTGGCAGCTTTTGTTGGTGAAGTCTTGTTCGTCCAGAATAGAAGTTCGTTTTGTGACAGTGTGGGAAAGACTGTTGCACTCCACTTCAGTCCTTTCTAGCCGTTAGCAGTAGATGCCTCAGGTCCACAAGAATGAAGTGTTAAAAAAATGCGGCCAAACTACTACTCATCTAATGTTTTGCAGAAGTAAAGATGCAAAAATGTTAAGATCCTGGTATTTTTTAGCCAAAGTGCAGAAAACTTCTAGGTGCAGTGATATTAGAACTGTGTCCATGTCTAAAATATAACAACGCAACAAAATCTGCTCCTAGACACATGTTGCATCACAGTTGCATCACAGTTGCATCACAGTTGCAGCACAGTTGCAGCACAGTTGCAGCACAGTTGCATCACTTGCACTCGCCAGCCATGGTTTAATAAATGCAATGAACTTTTTTTTTTTTTTCCCCTCTGTGGATCCCCACGTTGTTTTCCATCTGTCTGAGTGCAGTATCATGTGTATATTTCCATCATTCAGACGGATTTCTTGAATCAATGAAGTAATGAAGTATTGTTTGTTTTTTTGGGGTGGTGGGGGGAGAAAAAACGTACCTCTCACACGTCCACTGGGGGGCAACATTGAATGGATTTGGAGGGAGGAGTTGACTGACCTGCGTTTTTATTTCTTACGTGCTTTTTACCTCACATTTCACCTTCAGATTATGCATGGGGCTGTCAAGCTGGATAGCTCACCGATCATCACTCATCACCCAAATCCACCGGTGACGACGGTGAACTGATAAAAAAGCTGGTTATAGTTGTTTAGTACTGTACATTGGTTGAGTGTTCACCACGACTTGGGCTCTTTTGCTCCGTTATCAACGTTTGCTCCTGATGGATAACCCCCCCAGTACGTCTCTGAGAAGCAATATAGTCGATGTACTGGTGTCGCGTTATTCTGCATCCCCTCCTGTGTTTAAAACAATTAAATATATGAAGGATTTTACACCTGCCACATCTTTTTAATGTGACAACTGAAATGAGCGCAAATCACAATTTTATTTTATTAATGGTTTATAGTGCTGTGAAATAAAATTGTTCATTACAGTAAATCACGTTCTGTGTTTCTCTTTATGTCAACGTCACATACTTGTGTTAATAATTTACTTGTGCCTGGTGGTTCCCGTCCTGTCTCCGTCCTGTTTCAGAGGCTGTTCCCGTCTGCCAAGAGAACAATTCTGGGACAAACTCTGACATAATACTGCAATTCATACTGTTGTGTAACACACTAAGCATAGTGATGCAGTACTGAAGTATTCCTCTTGGCTTTCATGTGACTGTAGTACCAATTTTAAAAAAATACTTAATCAATAAGTGTTAAAAATTCAATACTTTTCTGGCCTCCAGGCACTCCAAGGGTCATTTTATTCTCAAGATTATTTTTTCATTTATAGCAATGAAATGGTAATAAAATATTAATAACTGGCAACTACAAATCAATTTCCAGGGTTGGTTAGGTTCATGTCAATAGCGGTGGTAGTAAGGCAGCAGTAGAGCAGTCTGCTGGAGGCTGCGGTGGTTTTCTTCACTCTGATATCTTGATAACTTGCTTGCCAACGTTCCCACCTTCCATCATGGAGCAAAACGCCACTGCAAGGAAAATGTGAAAAACATTCAGCTCCTACAGACATTCTGCTGCTGGTTGCCAAGCCAAATAACAAATAGTCATCTAATGGAGACGAAGGCTGGAATTAGAAACACGTACCTCCCATGTTCTCAATGCCGCTCACCACTGTTTCCAGGACCTAAAGAAATGGAGAGACAATTATGACAAGGTCGTGCAAAGAAATAAAGAAGGACACGAGGCATGCAGTTCACAAGTGAATAAGGACACCCACACAGCCACCCACACTGTCATCATCATCATCATCATCATCATCTCCTCCATACCTTCATCTGGCCTGATTTAACCCACTGGCTGAGCTGGAGGAGGGCAGCCTCTGTCTTGTCCATGTAGTTGAGCACCATGAATCGCTCCCGGGTGATGTTCTTGCTTCGCAGGGCTTCCTGCGTCTCCTCGTTCATGGGCGGAGGGTAAGGCACGTCCTTGTTATACTGAGAGATCTGCCCGCACAGGATCACGTGGCTGCCATGGTTCATCTGGAGGTGAGGGGGGGGGAGGGGCGTTGTGTTGGGTCAAAGAGTTTAAAAGAAACAGAACACACACACTGGTCAGGAAGAAGTCCACAGCCACCACTTCTTCTGCACAATTGGTGTACAGGGCCCAAATGACATCATGGTTTTATGTCACTAAATAGCGGTAGTACAATTGAGGAGGGGAAAAAAATGAAAACACCTCACAAAATTTACACATTTTTCAGCCAAAAATCGCACAGAAAATTACCCGAGATTCTGTTTGGGCCTCCTTCTGCTTGTATGCAGCCACAGAAGAACCAGCGGCCCCGCTCATGCAGTACCTGTGCTATTATAGTATCACTTATGGGACCTCCCACGTTGTCAAAGTAAACGTCTATCCCATCAGGACAGCACTCCCTCAGCCTGGCGAGAACGTCTTCCTGGCGATAGTTGATGGCCGTGGAGAAGCCCAGTTCTTCCACCAGAGCTCGGCACTTCTCACCGGAACCACAGATCCCGACCACCCTCGCACATCCGTCCAGCCGGCCGATCTGGGAAGGAGCAGGGCAAGATAACACAATCAGAGGTTCACTTCCTTTCTTGTGATTGAATCTCATGTTAACATTCATGGTTAGATGTGCTGCCCGGAGCGTGGATCCCCAAATGCATCTTAGCAATAAGATATAAGAAATAAATCTTGAATATACAAGATTATAAGATAAATAACAATAAAATCAGTCTATGAGCTGATACATAAGTCTTGCAGTTTTCCAGCATCTCAAAGAGCTTTATTGGCCTTATTGGAATATGACCTTAACAAGCTTCAGACAGCTGAAATCTGTATTTACCTGTCCAGCTATGGAGCCACAGGCCCCGGCCGCTCCACTCACCACCATGGTCTGATTGGCCCCTTTGGTCACGTGACCCTTCTCCCTCACGCCCAATATCGCAGTGAGGCCCGTCATGCCAACTGCACCCAAAAAGTAGGATAAGCGCCCGTCGACCAACTGTGGATCCACCTGCAGAAGAGAGACGGTCACAATTGATAATATCTGAGGCATAAGAAATTCAAAATATTGATAATTGATTGATTTGGGGGAATAAATGTAATAATATTTGCTTAACAGTGGATATATTTTATAGTCTGACTGGCAGGAATCGAACCCTTAACCCTGGGTGTGTTATTGACACGTTACATCCACTGAGCTTCACCAGAACAAGATTTTAAGTCAATTTTGAGAGGATCAAGTTACAGACAACATGCCGCTGTTGACATACAGCGATGTGCCTCACCTTCTGTAAGACGCTTCCTTGTACCACATGATGCGTCTGCCAAGGCCAGGTGAATGAAGTGACCACATCTCCCTCAGCGAGCCCACCGCAGCGGCTGGACTCGACCACACCGACACCTCCGCCGTCCACTGCACTCGGACGGCCCCCATGGAGTCAGGTACTCAGCACCTGTGTCTTCATTCATACGGCATCGCTGAGAGGCAGACAGATAGGGAGGTTTGCCTGTGATTTTACATGGAGGTCACATCTTGGGTGCCAGAGGTGGGTTACTGGCTCAGGGTCAAGGGTGCGAGTAAACTGTATGGTATGACTGTTTGCTGAGGTTGCCTAACTGCTTTGCTAGTCCAGTATTTGTGTCCCATATTATTTCATTGTGTGACTGCAATTCCGTCATGACACTTTATAAGCAGATTTTATTTACTGAACCAAAACGTTAAATGCAGACTATCTACTGAAAGGAGTTGTATGAGATAACATTCATTTTTACAACGTAGCAGTGTTGTAGTGCTGGAAACCTGGACCCAATGTTAATGACTTGGACTATTGGTTAACAAGATAGGCCTACATGTAGACTTAGGCTATGAAAATGTATCACCCACTGATAGGATTATGTAACATCGGTGAGTCGCACAGGAGTGGGAACATTGCTAGTTATATTGTTATTTTTTTGTATTTTAACTGTTCAAATACAATACCTTTGATATTATCATTTTAAAATGTGCCTGTTCATTGTGATATACTCTATTTCAGAGGCCCTCAATATGTCAAAGACTTTTATTTTGATGTAATGACTGGAATCCCTAACTTTAAGAGTCACCATTATAACCAAGACTAGCTTTTAATGTGAAGGATGTTCATTTGTATATGTTCTTTTAATTTGTTCTAGCACGGATTACTTGAACTCAAACTGGTTACTTGGACTTGAGACTCGACTCAGACATGACCTTGGTGACTCGGAATGGGGACTTGAGGAGGAGCATGAGGACTTGGGACTTGGTGACTCCACTTACCAGACTAGACTGTAAAGTTAATAAGCGACAGCTGATGCAAAAAGTGGTCGGATCATGTCCATTCTGAACGCATCAATACCATATAAGGGTCGACAGAGAGGTAAAGCGTTCGCGCGAGGACCTCTCCCTCTTTCAGCTCAAGTGACACAGTCGTCTCCTCAAGGCGGAAGTTTTCAGGAACTGGCACCCCATTTTTACCTTGATGAAGACAAGTTGCAAAATTCTGTAAACGTTAGCCACAAGGGTTAAATACTTTTACAACACAAAGGGACACGAAGCGGTGTCCTCTTTTGATTGATGAAAAAAATGGTTGCATTATTACATACCAGGCCGGGAATTCAGCACTACTCTCTGCACCTGCATCGTCCAAGTCGCAGAGGTTCCTCCTTTGATGCACAGACCTGGCAACACACGTCAGACTTTGCACGAGGGATCACCGTGCTAACAATTTGACTCGGGAATCGTTATCCCTTAAACTGCAACAAGAAATACAACCATCTAATTACAACAAGCACTGTTAACGTTGTCTTTGTCGCCGAAGTTGTACCATTTAGAATCTAGGTCAGAAAGTAACGGTTAGCAGGGCAGAGCGAGAGCATTCACTTCTGCCTACTTCCGCCTTCGCTTAAATCCCTTTTTTCCCCAGCTAGGAGTCAATGCGTGTCTCACATTTCTTCTAATATATATTTATCTGCGGGAGGATTACTTGATTTAGTCAAACAACGTAATGTTTAAAGACCTAGCAAACTACTGTTAGTGCTGTGAGACCTAGACATGTCTTAAAATCAGTAAACAATCCAAACTATTCTATTTAGCAGATGCTAATATGGTGCTGTGTGATGTTACAAATGACTATTCATCAAGGTTCTTCAAAAATCATCTGCCGTGTACATTAGTTGTCTATCCTGCTAGCTAACTGACCGTTTATATTCTCATTTTAGACAGTTGCACTAAAGTGACAGATGATTTCCGACCTACGCTATTCCGTTGTAGCGCACAATGGTTTCCACGGGTTGGAAGGGGATGTTTACTATCTTGACAGTCAAGTCTAGGTTCTCTGTCTGTTCGTCGATAGGCCGCTAAGGTGGCGACAGAAGGATAGAAATGGAACGCGGCCTGAACCAGTGTTATGTCAGTTTATTAAGACTGCAGCTATTGCAGTTATTCAACGGCAATTACATATGCCATCGCAATCGATCCTTACCGGAGCAATAGTTTTCTTTCATCAGCTGTCTACGCAGTTTGATCCCATATATAGAGGCTGCAGTATCGATTTTTTTCTAGTCTTTCAAATTGCAAGTGGGAAGTGACGCCTTGTGGAGGAATCAGACAAAAAGTTGAAGTGGGGTTCTCCTACTAGTAACTGGCTAACGTTACTTTAGCTTAACGTGATCGTAACGTTAGCTGCAGCCGAGCACCGTTAAAACAGGGAAATGGCGTGAAAATGAAAAGCTTGTGTACATACGATGGAGGTACACAATTTGCTGTAAGTACCCCAAGACTACAGGCTTATGTGTGGTAACTAATGCTCGATACAATTTTTTTCATATCAGCAACTATTATTTTAATACTTAGCTGGTTATTGATGTGTTGTTCCTGAACTGGCTAGCCGCTGGAGGGACGTTAACGTCAAGCTAGCCTCTGCTGTGGCCATCTAGTAACGTCTTCACCTAAAACAAATGTTAAAATGAGAGTCTGGGAGAAGCTACGCGGGGTGTCGTTTACAAAGGACGTGCTGTGTTTCTAGCATCTCACTCTCTGCTGTGCACAAAATCCCACTTAATAACAGAGAATGGCAGCGTCAGCATCGGTTATATGACAGTGCTATGCTAAAGTTTGTGGCCGTTCTTGCATTGGAAGAGGTGGTGCAGGGTACATACATACACACACTACATTAATCCAGTTCTCAGTGCAGTGACAGTGTCATAAGAGGCATATCACTCTGACTCTGCATCTGTGACTGTTTTCAGGCTTTGCACGTTATTTTGAGGCCAGAGAGAGAGAGAGAGAGAGACAGACAGGAGAGAGACAGACAGACAGACAGGGAGAGAGACTGCAGGCCTGCACAGCCTGACAGGCACATGCTTGGTCATGCTGATTGCTAAACTGCCTGAAAAATAAACAATAAATAGTTATGTTTTATACTTTTACTATACAAGGTATGGATTTCTGAGTATGGATGTGTAAAACCTTATCTATTGTTTTAATTTCAATCAGGGTTTTATTTTTGTATTGTAATAATCTTAATTGTTTGCCTTTCAATGAATATATTCCTGTGATTTTCCTGAATGCAATGTCCAATCCAATATCATAACATAGACCAGAGATTTACACTGTTGCATTATAATTGTGCAATGGAAAGAAATTTAGCCTACTCATCCATGAGAGGCTGCAAAGAGTGGTTTCACCAACAGGATTTACTAATTTAGTATAAATAGAGTGGCTTGTGTTATTGTGTGCTCACATTAAAGGCCGGGTATGCTACTATTAATCAGTGCAAATGGATCAGTAGCTTTCTGTCAGTATAACACGTTTTCAAGGAGTTGAGGGATAATAAAACAAAATAAAAGTAAATCCCTAATAAGGCCAAAGCGTTGCAGGGTGTCTATTCAGTGTTGCAGTGGTAAATAAAAGATGGGTGAACAACCACCTATACAAACAAAAAATCAATTCGATTTTGAGAAAAACATTAATTGATGCCTTACTCTTTAAAAGACCCCAACTTCATAAGCTATGTGATACAACTTACAATATGATGTATGATATAACTTTGTCATTAACACTTTTATCAGCCTGAAAAAAAGGGAGTTAAAGTCTATTCCGAAAACGTGAGTAAACTGAGGTGAGGTGAGTTTAGCCTGCCAATACATCCCTTGGTCCTCCCGTGTGTCGGAATTTCCCGCATGGACTGAGGGTGATCTTGCTCCGTAAATTACAGCGCCCTGCGTGTAGGAGGAAAGCCTTATATGGGCATGGAAGTGGGTGTGGTTAACGAGCCAGAGGGGGATCACAAGACAGGCGGACAGAGAGGGAGAGAGAGAGAGAGGGAATGTGTTGCTCGGCTCACAGCAAAAGGCCGCATTGCCAGTGTGTTTTTGTGCAATCCTAGTGCAATAATGTGCAACGGCGGCGGCGTTGCCCCCGCGTTTCTGCAGATTGGCGCCTCGTTTTCGACCGGATAGCCGTTTTGTTTTCCACCCCTTTCCTCCCGACTTGAAAAAATTTCTAGTGAGGTCAGCGCAGCATGAGTCAACCTTGGGGATGTATGCAGTCATCATCACAGGTCTGTATTGTGCGGGCCTGCTGGGTGCGTGGAGCTGTGAGTCTTGTCTGATTCTGCGGGCAACGTTGTTGATCGCAGCTTTCATGACAAACACACTAAGTATTGGGAGAGGAAACCGCGGTGTTGGTGACTGTGCGGCGCTGGGGATCGACATGCATGTTATTGTGGCGACAGTTTGTTGACAAAGTTTGTTTACCTCTTTTTCAAATACACTGGGTACCCACTCCTCACTTTCCCGGACTCGTCGTGGCCCTGCAGCACGTATTACATCTCAATCAGATGGAATTACGTAAGGAAAGGAGGATATAGGCGACGTGTGACGTATTAGCCGCGTTGACAAGTTTGAGTCGATCCACAGTATTATTATATGCCCATACTTTTGTCTTGGAGCTTCTGTCCGCACTTACAGGGTTGCATTGTTGGCTCTGTTTGTTGCAGTGGGGCATTAGTGACTGGATAATCCGTTTTCTGCAACAAAGGGTTTCTCGTACATAGCGCTGAGCTGGCTGGCCACAGACAGGGCGTCCAGGAACAGGGCTGTCGCGCAGGACAGCCGCGTGTTTTTCCTCCTTTTCTCTTATTTGTCGTGCGGTGATCTTGCACAGTACAGGCCGCGTGCACACTTTGGCGGCGGCGTGCGCGAGTTGGATGACACGGGCTGTTTAAATTAGGAAGTGGCAAAAGATTAGGCGGCTAATTGAGCTTGACATTAATTTTAAGCCAATTTAACTTGTTACCTTGTTTATTGGGTTAAACCCCAGGCTTGTTAATGTTGTGTTTGTGATACGTCATGATCCCTCACCTCAGTGTGCGGCTGTTATGCACAAAGACCGTCCACACTGCGAGCTCACTGTCTCTGTAAACAACAGTTGCTTTGCTCCAAAGCAGCGTCGTTCTGCAAGGAAAATCAAATGTCTTAGTGTTCAGCTCACAGGCGTCTGACATTCAGATGGTTTCATAGGCTGTGGTAGCATGGCTATAGGCATGTTATACGCAAACATAACATGTCTTGCTGATTCAGTCACCATGTTTGCTCCCCATCTAGCCATTCAGGTTCCTCAGTCAGTGGTGCCCCAGAGCCAGTGCAGGATCGGAACAGCTGCAGCTGTCTATTTTAAGGTGTGTGAGTGAGTGTGTGTGTTACTAAGCCACCAGAGTAAAGGTTGACAATTGTCAGTCACTTCTTGAAATGGCCTTAGCCAAGTCAGTGTTGTAAATTCTAATACTAATTTATAAAATCATCTTGACAGATTGTTTAATGTAATCTGCAATACTTTCCTTTGATCCAGATAAGTCCTGCAGTTGTAGAAAAGCTCTTACCTTTTTCTGTTTAGAGACTGTTTTAAGAGATTTTTATACAGATGGACCAAAAATTGTAACAGAAACATTCAGAATCAGTGTGCATCTTGAAACTTGGCAGACTTTATTGTGTCAAAATCTGCTGTGAAACCCGGCCATCAGATAATATTGTTGATGATCATAATGGGTTACCATGACAATAGAAACGATCCCCCTAGAAGCTAGCAAGACATGTAGGGCCATTCAGACTTTGCTTGTCGAGTGCTCTTTTCCCTGCGTTTCCTTTTGCAGAGATCATTTCACCATGACTCATGCTTGCTCACTTTCATTTGCCATTCCCCTTTGAGGATGCACACATGGTTCAAAGGGCACTGGTTCCCTTTTTGTGCCACTGATGAGTCACAGACTGTTGAAGAGTGATTTTCTGTTGCGTTTAACCCACCGCGTGGTCTGGTCTGTCTGTTGGAAGTCAGCGGGGCCATGGGGGGGGGGGCTTTGATAAAGCTGTCAGTGATACAGCGTGTCAGATACAAGTTTTCACTGTGTGCTACACTCATGAGGATAAAATGTGATGCAGTAATATCCTTTGTCATTTTCAGGAACTATTGATTTAGACAAGTGAATAACTTCCTCCCGAGCCCTATAAGCCTGTTAATATATGTGCTCTCCTGCATGCAGTCCTTATCCCTGTGTCATGTGAGCTTAGTTAATAATGACACAGCTTAGATCCACGCTCCACCCCACCCCTCCCATCCGCTATTCTCCCACCCAATACCTTTCAGTGGAGGTCTATTGTTGAAAAGGCATACAGCAGGTTTTTACACTGCTGAGGCAGGGCTGATAATGACCCCCCCCTCCCCACCCTGCGGGTACCTCTTTAGTCTGATGGCTCTATGCTTGACCCCTCTCTCATTCTCTCTATACAGGGTGTCGCCCACGATTGAGCAAAGCACGTGGACTCCTTCAACACCGCTGACCCCAGGCCAGCGACTACTGAGTAGGTCACAAAGAACAGCAAAGGGGAAGAGAGATTACCTCGTTTGACCTGGCGACTGCTCTTACTGTTGTCCATGTCATTGTGCCGTTTTACACCATAGGAACCCTCTCCAAGGGTCTGCACACACACCCTTTTTGCGCTTTTATTTTTGCATTGACTGATTCTAGTGGACACACAGTGGAACATTCATAGTTGGTGGGTTTCTTGGGTAGTGTAGTATTTTGTCCCCATTTACTGCCCCCAGCTTTTGCTTCCCTTCCCCACCAAATATACACCTGGGTCTGTTTATTCATGCCCGCCATGAGTGTACCAGCCCAGCAGAAACCCAGCACCAAAAGAACAGGCAAGCGCATCACATTTTTCAATGATCAAAGTATAGCAATGAAGGAGACTTCTCAGCACCCCGAAGGTTCCTACTATGGCCTCGGAGGCACTGCCTCCGAACCCGGACAGAGTGAGGCAGCTAGCACCGTGTCCTCCAATCCAGAGGTCCCTCACATGTACCTTAACTCTGTCATCTTCAGCCCAGATAAGGGCGACCAAAGCAGGGGTCATTATCAGCAGACTGTACCCATGAAGTGGGGCCCCCAGGAGCCCAGTCAGCAGCAGCCGTCACAGTCCCAGCAACAGAGAGCTGCCACCTGGACCAGTATGGCCAACTGGGGACAGAACTTTTCAAATTACCTAGGAGGAGTTAACGTAACAGACTCAAGGGCCCAGACTGCCTTTGTGAAGCCGATGCATGAGCCCCCTGTCTTACAGCCGCAGCAACAGCCCCCTAATAGGGCTGCAGACAAGCAGCCGCTGGGGGCCAACCCCGTGGAAGAGGCCTACAGGGATGTGACTAAGGCCCGGGATCTGGAGTGGGAGCAGCAGCAGCAGCAGCAGCAGCAGCAGCAGCAGTCCCAGGGTTTTCAGCAGACCCTTAAACCAGGGGCGCTGAACACCCAGCAGCACAGCACTTCCAACCCAGGTGGTAGCTCAGTCCTGCAGCCTTTCCAGTTGGCCTTTGGCCAACCAAAGCAGCACCTGACAGGCTACTACCAAAACTTCCAGGGCAACCGGACAACCTTACCCAACCTAAACTACTCAACGCAGACAAAACCCCCTCACCAGTTACAACAGCTACAGCAGCAGAAGCAAGAGCAGATACGCCAGCAACATCACATACTCCAGCAGCAGCAAATTCAGCAGCAACATCATCAATTGCAGCAACAGCAAATCCTTCAACATCAACAACATGTACAGCAACAGCTACAGCAGCAGCAACAAATACAGCATGAGCAGCAGCAGCAACAAAAGATACAGCAACAGCAACAACAACAGCAGCAGCAAATACAACAGCAGCAACAGCTCCAAATTCAGCAGCAAATGCAACATCAGCAGTTGCAACAACAAAACCCTCATGTGCTTGACTATTACCCCAGCGCACGAAACGCCCACCCTCACCCACATCCACAGCCTGTGGTAGTACACTCCCAGGAGTCCTCTGCACCCGCTCCCCCAAACACCCAGGAGCCAGTCATCCAGGACATTTCCCCGGAGCCCCAGCAGCCGACAGAGCCTCTGCCGGCCCCTCTCCAGCCTCAGGCCCTGCCCCAGTCCCAGTCCCAGTCCCAGCCACAACTCCAGTCCCACCCGCAGCCTCGCCGATCCAGGCGGCTCTCCAAAGAAGGCGGTGCGCCGTCGGACAACCCTTTCCTCATCTCCTCGGATCAGGCGGCCCCGGGGCCACAGGGCTCCCAGAACGGGGCCCGCGACATCCAGGCAGCCCCGACCGGCGTCATCCAGAGCACACGCAGGAAACGCAGGGTCTCCCAGGAGGTCAACCTGGAGACGCTCGCTCAGAAGGCCTCGGAAATGGAGTCTCTGCCATCACATGTTGTTAAGGTAAGAGACCTGCGTGTCCTGGTGGCTCTGGCTCAGTTCAAGTCCGGTTGTAAACCTATGTTAGATGTTATTCTCCCTCTCTTTCTGTTTTTATTTCTCTTCCTTCCTCTCTTTGTCCCTCCATCTTCCTCTTCCTCTTACATGACAGTTAATATCTGAACTCATCGCTCCAAACCGAAAGCCTTTTACTAAATTGAGAATATCTTGGTGAGAACTGGAATCCATTTTGCTCGTGTTATCTCAGGGTATAATTGCAAAGGGAATTTAGCTCCCCGAACAAGAGCAAGAAGTGGAACAAACGGCCTAATACATCTGCCAGGCAAACGGTGCCAACATTTGTGTTGTTTGTGATTAACGCTTTGCTGGAAGAAACGCTGAACGTAATCGGTGCCCGGTAAACTGTACACAGTGGAGCTGAACAGCACAGCTCGGCCTCCTCTCTCAAGACATTGCAAACATATCACAGGGTAAATATATAAGTCATAAATGGTATACGTTTCATTTCATGTCTCAAAGTGAAAAAAAAACATCCCACATGATGTTATATTAACACTTATTCATCTCAGTGTTTCCCTTACAATGTTAATATTTGGGTGACCCACTCAGCCTGCCAAGTACATTTTTTCATTTTGGGTGTAATGCATGAAGCTGGCAATTCTTGTCAGTGCATCTTGATTGTTTTGCTGAACTGCATTGACCAGAATTCATTGCAAACTCCTTCAAGAAGTGTAGCCTCAATGATCAGATGGAAGTGTAATAGTGGGCTAATGTCGCGTGGCCTTATCCATGCTGGACAGACGTCAGCGCTGGAAGACATATGCCTCACTGGGCTCATTAAATGAAAATGCCAGTAACAAGTTGTCAGTAACATTTCGGTCCCCCTTCCTGCCACCGCAGTAAACTGACAGCCTGTGGGGGGGAAACACTGCATCTTGATGTGTTGAGCGTCTCGATTGTGCAACAGTTCTTTCTCTTGCTAAATGGCATCAGGTCTTGTTTAGCAGTGAGGCTGTAGTTCAGCATGGCCCTGGGCTCGCCTCATGGGTAGCTGATCATACACTGGTGGTTACATGTCTATACACCTCCCCCATCCCATCAGTGCTCTGAAACTCCAGCCGACCACCCCCCCGTGCTCCCCCCCCAGCCCTACCCTCCTCTCTCTATACATGGGAGGGGTGCGGGGTTGCCCTGCCCTGCAGTGCTCAGCAGAATCTCTCTCTCCTGCTCTGCTGTAGGGGCTGGAGTTTTCCACCAGGAATAATGAAACATGGATCCAAGCGTAGCCGGCTTTCCTACGTGTCCTCGCTGCCCGTGAAGTTGTAGCATGAAATGACCGTATGCTTCAGCCCCCGCTGGGCGTTTTGATGTGAGTTAGATGGTTACTGTAAAGCACACGTGCTGCTTCGCGCCCACTCACGGTGGTTTCAGAAATGTGAGGAATGTGTTTGTAGACGGCCCCTTTGACGTGCACGTAAGGTCTGTGACTGAAGTGCTGCACCTTGGTAAAAAGAAATAGGGTGCAGACGTATGAAATACGTTTTCTTGTCTGGTAAAACTCTCATTGAAATCTTCCAGAAAACAGCTAAGAAATGAGCTAATCTCTAATCTCTATCTTTTACTTTTCATGTATTGAGTTGAATTGGTTTCACAGCAGTTTAGCTTCTGTTTGGTTACTGTCTCTTATGATCATATCTCAGTCTGGTTTAATATTATACTGAATTATCTGTTCAACACTCCATGTGCTTATTGATTGACAAGTTTAGTTACTTATTTTTCTTTTTGTTTCGGGGCCAGTCAATACGCCCTTTAGGTTTCGTTTGGCTCCTCCTCCTCCTCCTCCTTCTACATGACTCTCTTATCCAGAGTGACTTGCGAGGTCTCAGGCTTTCCCATATGTGTTATAATCTGGCAGCACGCCAGGCTAAATGTCTGGTTTAGATTTATTTTAGGTGCTGTGGTGAACTAAGCTGGTGTTAAAACTTGGCAAGTCTCCTCAATGTCATCTTCAACAAGACTCCGTGTGCCTGGTGATTGGACAGTTGTGGCCACGCCTCCAGGCATGCACATTTCAAAATGTTAAACTGGCACTATATTAAACCCCAGGGTAATGTATGGTGCTGAGCCTGCAGCCCAGCCCAAAAAAGCACTGGAAGCTGTTAGTGAACTACAATGACCACAATTCACTGCACTTGTGACCCTGTGCATGATGTTGGTTGTAGGGTAATGATGGACTTGATGTTGTAAGTAAATCTTTATTTATACAGCACTTTTCAAAACCAGAGTTACATAGTGCTTCATAAAACACATAAACATGAAGAAAGCAATCAGAGAAAAACAAAGATGGACAGACAAGAGCATACATGAAACAGACAGACAGTATCATCAATACAAAGCCACTGACCTCTCACTGTCCTGGGGGATTATATTATATCAAATACTGTTATATCAAGTACTAATAAACTAAAACAGTGCAACACCTTGTCCCCCGTCTCCCCTAGGACCCCCACAGGCCCTGGAGTCCCACCGAACCAGAGGGTCTGAATACCAAGCGACCCCGAGACGACAGCCTCCTGCCGCTGGTCATGCCCGTGTCTGTCCCGGTACGGAGGCAGGACCCCTCCTCCCCCGACCGGGACGTAGCAGACCCGGGCTCCGGCTGGCCTCCCCGGCCGTCCAACCCCCAGGACCTGGGCCGCGCCGACCACAAGCCCTCGGTCATCGTCACCCGGCGACGCTCACTCAGGAACTCCTTGACGGAGAGCTCAGAACAGGTAGATACAGTCCAGTCTACTGCTTTACTTTGGTTTGACCGCTGAAAGTAAATTAATTTCTGTGTAACATTTCCACAGGATGTTTGCCTGTTTAATGGAATAAGCCTATACTCAATTGATTTCCTCAATAAATATACTCATAAACTAGAAAAAAATGAGTTATCATGTAAAAAAGTGCAACATAATGAAGCTTTTTGACTCCTTCCATACCTTACAGTCAATACCAACGTGGTACAGTATCAGTGTCTCGTGGCCTCGTGGCTGCAGAGAGGCCAGTGCTGTAACTGTCCCAGGTTTTAACCCTCCTCGTGTTCATCCTAAGGAAAATGTGCTGGAGCGAAATCCTAAATCCTCCAAGCTGCAGGGGCGTGGCTCCGTGGTCGACCTGCAGTCTGACCTCCCTGTGGAGGGGAGGGATTACGGGCCGAGGCACCACTTGTCTTGCTCAGTCTGTTTTATCATTTGTTTAATAATCACATCCCCTCCACATTCCATCTCTTAAATCTCTGTGTTTCAGCCCCTCTCATCCCCCTCCCCCCTCACCAACCCCCCTCGTGTCCCTGTCTCCCCTGCCCCCATTTCAGCACTACACACTTTCTCCCCATCTCTCTTTCAGTTGGGGGGGATTTGGTGAACTGGTTGCCCTGTCCCAGATCGGGCAGATTATCACTGCCATACTGTACATGATGTACTGTTCAGCATCGGGGTGCCTCATCCTCTTTCTCTCTGGATAAACAACCCAGGGAGAGTGTGTGTGTGTGTGTGTGTGTGTGTGTGTTACTGAGTGCATATGTTTGTCTACTGACATAAAATGAGGTATAATGCACTACCACTTGCTTCTTCTGGTCCCAGTGTTTTATAACTGGACATCGATGGTCCATAATGTCTCTGGTGAATGACAGAACTCACCAGACACATCCACTACTTTCGCCAGACATCTGAATCTATACGTTATAGTTGGTAGCGAAGACAGACAAGAAGCTAACCTGCATTTAGCTGGTTGGTGGTGATTTCCCACTCTGGACATCGAGGAGTGACACTCACTGACATCATCTTTCCTCACCAGAATGGCGGGACGGAGGGCGACAAAGACGACGACAGCAAAAAGTCCAAGCGGCGGCCGCGACCCGAGCCGCTCTTCATCCCGCCGCCTAAACCCGGCATGTTCATCGCCCCGCCCATCTACTCCAGCATCACGCCCTACCAGAGCCACCTGCGCTCCCCCGGTTCGCCTGGCGGACAACCCGCTCACCATGCCGCCCTACACCCCTCCGCCGATACTCAGCCCCGTCCGCGAGGGCTCGGGCCTCTACTTCTCCACCTTCCTCTCCTCCGCCGTGGCTGCTGCCTCCAGCGGCCAGGGCCTGCCTCCGCCCGCTACGCCCAAGTCGGCCACACGCAGCCTGCTGCGCTCCAGTGAGTCACACGTCACTTCTGATAAACATGGAACATGAACGTCCACATATCAAACTATGTTGATATAGAGTCAGGAATGTGTGTGTTGCACTGTGTAGCTGGAGCTCTAACTTGACAACAGACATAAATACTCGTAATAAACACATACTATTAGTTTATGTTTTGATAATTCGTCTGAGTGGATTTTTCTTTCTGTGCTGCTCCTTTCAGACAGCTGCGACATAACGCCACCGGTTCTGTCGGCGATGGGCGAGGCCACGCCAGTCAGCATCGAGCCGTGAGTACTCACCGCACCCGCCGCTCCACATTCCACAATCATCCTCCTTAAATGACAGGGTGGCTTTGGGTTTGCGTGTCATTTTCAGAGAATTTGGCTCCCCTGATGACTTCAGTAGAGACTACAGTAGTTCTGCAATCAATTACTCAAAACCATAACAGTGGAATGAAACTTGAAATGTCTTGAAAGGAGTCTCGGTCTGGAAATCCCAAACCCACCCTTTAAAGGAGTCCTCCACTCTGCCACTGTTACCACTGGAATTTCTTGCCCTGTCATCAACATCCTAGCATCAGCGCTAACGGTTTCCTTCTGATCTCACTACACAGTCCATTTAAACCGAGTCTAATCTCTCCCTCAGTAGAAGTGCATCCTGTCAGAGCAGTTCCACAGTATTAATGGACGAATGCAAGCCTCAACCGGAGTATCCGTCAGTACGTCAGTCGGTCTTTGTCCGTGCTCTCAATAGTTATGTGTACACTGAGAGTCCTGTTGTAAACCCGGCTGCTCAGGTAACCTGGTTTTGGGTTGATGCATGTTCATGTCGTTTTGAGTAACGTGTTTAAGCTCCCGTTAGGATGTCTGGCTTACTGCAGTATTAAACGGGTCACTGTGGCATATAAACATCCTACTCAGTCCTTTGGTTTTTAGCCATCTGCACAACTTCAGACGTGCCCAGTGTTGTTGGAACATTTTGAGGGTAATGAAAAACATGGCAAGCATACTTACTATTGGGCATCATTTCATTCCCCTCTATTAGAAGTAACTTAGTATTTGCTCAGTTGAAGAGAGAGAGTAGGCAGGGGGAAGTAGCTGGCGGCTGCACCTTTTCATACTTATTTACTGGCAGGTCATCCTGTGGGCGGGACACCACAGGTTGATTCTGTTAATTGGTTTATTCAGGGAACGTTGATCAATCGCAGGGAATCAAAGGTTGGTGTAAACAGTGTAACCGAGATACGAGCTTCTTCAGGTCGATGCATAGAAATGTAGCAACGGATAGTTTGGAAGTTGGTTGAAAAATGCAGCAGCAGAGAGGGGGAGCAGACGTTGCTGTGGCTCGGGAAGATTGCAGAGACTCCAAAGGGTCTGACCCAATAAGTGTCAGTCAAGGACTCTGGTGGGGTGGGGGTGGGGGGGACCAGAGTGCATTGTGGGAGCTGTTTGCTTACTGGTACCAGCTGCTCGGCAGTCAGTTGGGGACAAGCCAGCTTCCCAAACACGCATCAGCCATAGCAGCTCAGCTTTCAGCAGCCCACCCACCCTGGGAGAGGCAGCCAGAAAACACACATATACTCAGCTGGAGACACTGCAGGCCCGCTGGAGAGGCGGAGGGAGGAACATCCTAGGACAGGACTGTCTGTCAGCATGATGCAACGTGATTTCCACACTGAGAGTTCTGGTTTCAGGTTGCTATTGGAAAAAACAGATGCCATTTGCGTTATGAGCGTTTTATGATTCATGTGTACCGATGTTCATTGGCCCGTTAGTCTTTCTACCCATTTGACCATGACCTTCGTCACTCGCCAGGGTTAAGGTACATTCACTTTCAGTTCAGCCAATTTAGGAAATGGATTTTGTTTAAAATCCCAATTTTGAAAGATTCTACATCTGCATTTTATATGTTTTTAGATGCTCTTATCCAGAGCAAAGTATAATAAGCTTCAAGTACTACATAGTGTGCCGACAGTATTCCTGTGACCATTAAATCAACATGTAGGAAAGAAAAGCTAGAAAACGAAATAAAATATAAGCCTTAGAAATAAAACCAGAACGTTTATTGGTATATGCTGTCTTAAGTGAAATAGTATACGCTCCGTTATTTAACAAGTAAACAGCCGAGGCACTTTTGAACTGAACTGACTCCAACCTCACGTTGACGTCCTCTCCCCAGACGGATAAACATCGGGTCGCGGTACCAGGCGGAGGTGCCAGAGCTGAGGCAGCGGTCAGTCGTCGAGCTGGATCAGCACGGGGCCAAGCTGGTCTGGACTCCACTGAACGACCTGGAGGCAAAACCAGACTTCCAGGAGAAAGGTAACACCAACGCAGTAGACACTATAGGCAACTGTTGGTCTTTCTACCGAGTGGTTATTGGTTATTGGTTTAACATGGCCGTTCTAAAAAAAAACATCAGTCTGCTCTTTGATCTAAAATGTTGTCTCCACCAGTAAGTAGTTTCTCCAAGTCTTATTTCCGTTTCGCAACATGATGCATGCATTTTCCAGTGGGCATGAAGCAACCCAGTGCTTCCTCCCCAGATACCACTGTACCATTCATCATCATAATCAATTCTGTTCTAATTATAGTCTCTTTTCTGTGTCTTCTCTCTCCCTCACACACACTTTCTGCCTCCCTTTCTTTGGTCCAGTGGAAGACCTCATGCACCTGGCCTGCTCCAGTGTGCTGTGTGGAGGAGGCACCAACCAGGAGTTGGCGCTACATTGTCTGTACGAGTGCAAGGGGGATATCATGGTGAGCGCCACGCAACAAGCTCATATTCACTGGGTAGAGGATCGCCTTGACCCATATAAACTGAGTGAGCAGAACTGCTGCTTGCCTTCCCACTTCAACTCTGACGGGGAGTTTAAACAAACAACAACATTCAATAGAGATATTGAATAATGCATTTTAGATGAATGTTTTTTTGTTGTTTGTTTGTCAAAATTGATACTAAAGTGTCTTGAACATGAACATTGTCTCTTTCTGCCAAGAACAACAGCCTTGTTTTCCTGTATGGCACAAAACCGGTCTCATGCACTGTATTTGTATCTGTATATGTATCTATATTTCTATGGCAACATTGATAGGATTCATTAGTAGCCTCTGTGGCTGCACCGAAGGAGACTACCATGATGCCCTCATCCGTGAGCCGTTTATTATTTCAACGGATGTGACTGATCTGTAGAATTTCACTATGCTCTGCACTGAAACTCTGTGGTGGCCTGAGATGACTGATAGATAGTAGAAAATGGTGTTGCCAGTAGCGTAGTTGACAGAGATGCTGCCTGGTGGAGTGCAGCAGCTGCATCAACTGCGTGGCCCAGACCCAGTATGAAACCAGTGGTGCTGCATAAGGGGTGGACTGGTTTAGTGTGGTAGCTCCTGTTTTAAGAGATTATGAGGGCAGGCGGACAGGTTGACGTGTGCTGTTCTTAGCGCCTCGGTCAAAACACGATGGCCACAAATGTGCTCTGACCATGTTTTAATATACTGGAACAATAATACACAAGAGGACGTCCTGCATCTTGTATCTATTGCATCACCGTCATACCCTTTATCACAGTAGGGCTTATCTTCGCGGGTAGTATGGCTTTCTCTACTACTTTTCTTTGAAGTAGTATACAGTATATACATGTGAAAACAGGAGAAAACGAGAACATTCACTAACCAGCTCCTGGTTAACCACAAAAAGGTGCGTTATGAACCAGTAAAGCACAGATAACCTGCTTTGTAGACGTTCACAGCACAGTTGTAAACGTGTCTGTAAATCAGCTTAGCCACGCTCAAATGAAAACATGCCTTATCTCTGTAAATGTCACGGTGCCACTGATTCACTTGAACAAAAAGAACAACAAGCTCCGGCGCTGGATGTGGTAATGTCAGGCCAAACAGCAGTCACCGGCAAAATGGCATGAGGCAGCATCTCAAGTGTCTCTGTCCTGACCACATTTCAGCGCTGGCAGGGCTGCAGTTACATTGAAGAGAAAAACAAAGGGTGGCATCTTATAATAGCATTGTTGCATGTGACCTGTTTGCAGTCCTTTTGGTGATGAAATAACAGGTTTTTTTATATATCCTATCAATACTTTACTTGTTACTTATACTTCAAATTAACACATAGAAGCCCCGGTCTGGTACAAAGCCTGATGCAGCTTAACAACAGAGCAGGTGTGAGTGCTTTGTGGCGGTAGTAGTGGTGGAGATTTCAGGCCCTAGACACCAGCACTGGTCCAACGTTGTCAAGGCAACCAAGGGAGGAGGAAGAGGGCTGTCAAAGCACCCACTCTCTGCAAGCGGTCAGGCCCGCTGCTGTCTTTCAACACGCCAAGCACACCAAGCACACCAAGCACAAAGTTTACCCTTTTATTCCAATAATACCAAAGAGTGCAGTATCATGATGAGGATGCAACGCGGCTCAGGTGTTGAGTCTGTGCATGAACGTTTTAAAAAGATGGTTACCTGTAGTTAACTAAGGCACAGTTGCAACACCTAGTAGACCAGGAGTCAGAGTGCTTGGCTGGTGTTACCCACTGTGTGAAGGCTCATCACAGAATGACTGTCATGCAGCTTATGTGCAATTGTTGTTCAGTTCAACGTGATGTGATGAGCTTGTGTTTGTTTTTCCCAGGGTGCTCTGGCCCTCCTGATGCTGAAGAACCCCATATTCCCCAAGTCCCATCATCTAGCGGACTACCACTACTCAGGTTGGTCACGTTAAATGCCCCTTTATCAGACCTGGGTCCAGTAGCATATAACTCTGAGCGCTTCTTTTAACTTCCATGGAGTATGAGATAGATGGATGGTACTTTTCTGACATTTGTCAAAACCTTCTGGCAGCCTTATGTGGTAAACCTCACCCAGCTAAAAACGAAAAAAAGACATGCTGAGAATTGTTTGCTCCAGGTCTGATACTTCTGTCAGATGCAGTTGTGTTTTTGTTCCCCCCGTTCCTTCCTGCCCTCGTACCCTGCAACAGCGCAGGACTTTGCAAGCCCCCTGCCTGCCCCGAAACAACAGCAGCTGCAGTAGTGAGAGTGTGGCGGTGGGGTGTTGGGCAGTGGGGGCAGGGAGAGAGAGGGGTGGGGTCGGAGGGGTGGGGGGGGTAGACAGTAGGCTTTGGTGCTACCGGGAGGGAAGGGTGACTGTGGAGGATTGTCAGGGTCAACTTGGTGAGGGATGGAGAGGAAAGAGGGCGGGAGGGAAGGAGGGAGGATGGCGGGGGTTTACAGCATGTGGTTAATCCCAAGCAGAAGACAGGAGAGCCATTGTTTATCCAGTCGTGTGTGTGTGTGTGTGTCTGTGTGTGTGTGTGTGTGTGTGTGTGTGTGTGTGTGTATATCTGTATATCTGTGTGTGTGTGTGGTTTTAAGGGTGGAGGGGACTCACACCCAGAATATAGTAGAGAAGCTGTTAGTGTTTGACTTGTCAAGTCTGTCTTACTAACACTCTGGCTGTCTCTCCATCTTTCTTTCACTTTCTATCTTGTCCGACTCCCTTTTATTGCCTCCCTTCTGTCTGTCCGTCTCTCTTTCTACCTCTCTATCTCTCTACCTCCCTCCCTCAGGATCGGACAGCTGGACAGCAGCTGAGAGACGCAACTTCAACAAAGGCATCACGACCTACAAGAAGGACTTCTTCATGGTGCAGAAGCTGGTGGGTGTGGCTCCAGATCAGATCGAGGGGTTTGATGGATTCTAGTCGTGGTAGTGAGCTGCATCATAACTACACTGCTGTTTAACCTGAGGCATGAAAGTACAAATAAATGGGAAACACGAGAAGCTTCAAAGACCGATGATACAGACATAAAATGAACACTGATGCAGCAGGTGGCTAAGGGAGTCCTAGGGGCCTGTGGGGTTGCTAGTTCGATCCCCAGTGGCAGCAGTGTCCAAACCTGCCTCTGAGCAAGGGCAACTAAACACTATGTACATGCACTGACTACATGATAAAGCCTTGGCCCGGCTGTAGTGGGGGGGGGTGACAATGCAAGGAAAAAACAATCGTACTGGAACAATGCTTCCTAGTTTCATTATGTTCAGTGTCACAATCAAATATTGTCTTTGTACGAGGACATGGAACAATTTGGTACTTTTCTTTTCTGTGACTGCTTTACTGGCGAAGGGTGAGGCCACAACATGTCAAGGGTTTATCCTGTTCATTGAACAACACATCAAAGGCTTTTTAACTTGGTTCATGAAGTGCCCTGGGCCTGAGTTCGATCCAGACATTTTGTGTCTTTGTCTTACTGAGTAGCTACAATAGAGCTGCTCGTTGCTCAACAGTAAAGACTGGTTAGACAGCTCCGAGGTGTGAATCACACCTCTGCATGCTCAACAAACCATCCCTTGCTATGTAAAGGTTAAAGAAAATGCTAAACACTAAGTGCGTCCGTGGTCCACAGGTGAGCACTAAGACGGTGGCGCAGTGTGTGGAGTTTTACTATACCTATAAGAAGCACGTGAAGATCGGCCGCAATGGGACCCTGCTGTACGGGGAGGCGGAGCCTCTTGACAGCAGGACGGCTGAGGAGGAGCTGGACCACAAGGTCAGTAAACATAGTAAAAGTACTGAACACTGGAAGGCTTCAGACCTGCGTCATATTTAAAATATCAATACAGCAGCAACACAAGACATTAAATACAGATGTGCTGCTGCTGCTGTATGGATACAGTCAGTAAGGGATCATGTACAGCAAGGCGGTCATTACTGCAGAATAAGCCCCAACAGAGCGAATCAAGACCCTGACACGTAGCGGACCACTCTTATTACACAGATACTTACCAAACATATGAATCATTTGACAAAATATTGATTTAAATTTATTTGAATACAAGCTAAAGTCATTTACAACCTTCAGCCAAAAGTACAGCACAGTCTCCAATAACCAAGGAGCACAAGGTGCCGCCAATTCATTAGAAATCAACATCAACCAGAGAGTGACATGATTCGATATGAAATGGCTGTCATAAAATAGACTGCAAAATATTTTTTATGATGCAGTTTGGAAGATTTAATGTATAAAAATAATAATCTTTTTTTTTTAAAATTCAATCTGTCAATAAAAAAAAATACTTTAAACATTTGTCTCGAATTAGTCTCTTGTAAATCTCTCGGCTAGAAGCATGAGGCTTAATGAACAGTGAACATTGTTGGACAAAATGTGCTGAAGCAGATGTTTCCTAAAAAATGTAAGTGCGTCTATAAATATGTGTTGGGAATGTGATGTGGCTTCGGTTAGGTCTGAGATAATGCTGTGCTTCCTTCGGCCAACAGGGCTCTCAGAGGCTGGAGTCACGGAAGGAGGAGGAGGACAGCAGGAAGTGGGAGGGTTCAGCTGACAGGAAACAGGACGTCAGCCCCAACAGGCCGACGCACACACTGCAGTCCACTGAGAACGTGAGCGCCAAATTGCTAAACAGCTCTGCATGGGAGATCGATGAATGAATGGAAGGAAAGAATAAGTGGATGAGTGGTAGAATATTTTGTTCATGTATCAAACCACACATGAGGAAGGGTTAGAAGACACAGATGACTGGACTGAACTGTTATGTTGAGCCTGGTGGTTTGAATTGTTGTGGGGTTGTGTGTGTGTGTGTGTGTGTGTGTGTGTGTGTGTGTGTGCAGCAGCTCAAACGATAGGATTGCATGAAAGTGCCATATGTGAAGGGCTCTATTGCAAAACACTATATATCCATTTGAATTACCTCAAGTTCATCAGTTCCCCACTATCCTTAAAGTAATTCTGATTTTGTGCTGTCAGTGAGTCACTGTCACTGTCAAATGCTGGATCTCATTTTTTAAAAAGTGGTTCTTGGTGAGCAGCCTCAGTCGGCTTCGTCAGACTTGACATATTTGCCCTTCTGAACTCCTCTGCCTTGGCTGACAGTGGGATGTCCTGGTGGAGAGGTCACAGGTTTGCTGCCCCCTGCTGGCTCCTCACACAAGCTGTTTTGGCTGCTGTCCACCTCTCTAGGTTGTGTAACCTCAATAGGTCCGTCAGCAAACAATGACTCGACAAGAAACCTTTAACCTCATTATTGGCATTGCACTTCGCTGATTACCACCCATAACAAGTTGTTGACAGAAAGGCCAGGCTGCGTTCTCCTCTTGAATTGTGCCTTTTCTGTTGATTTGTCATAGTACAATATACATAGGATTTCAACAGTGGTTAGGTGACCTGTGCATTTTGGCAGACTGTGTATGTCCATGTGTATGTTAACCAGCACAGTGGCATGCTATATCCACATATTGTGCTATCAGTATTGGTTTCAGTTTGTTACTTCCAACCTTTTTTTCTTTCGTTCGTAATTTCTCTCAATTGCCGTGCAAAGTGTTTTCAGATACGTTAAATGCATTTTACATTTGATTTGTGTGTGTGCAGGCTGGGACGGTCCTGATCCCGAAAGGCCAGGAGGACGTGGGGAGGGACCAGCCTCTGCCCCGGGTCATCCACCCCCCTCAGCCCCCGCCTCCCAGCTCCAGCTCCGGCTCCAAACCACGCAGCAACGGCAACGCACGCAAGACCGCCCCGCCCGCGGCCACCAAAGCCGTCGCCGGCCAGGAGGGAGAGTTCCCCTGCAAGAAATGTGGCAGGTCAGTGTCCAAAAAGGTCACACTGTTCCACTGAGAGTCAGCCTGTCACGGCCTGTCCTGTTAGAGACGTTGACATGGGGCCTGTTTGCCTCTGACCGCGGTAATCGCCCTGGGTTACGTAAGTAGCCTCAGATTGAACTTGTGATTTAAGATATGGAGGTTTTGCAGGAGGATATTGCTATTGTCATGCCCACGTCCCCCAGGGCGAGGTGTGGGTAAGTAGTGCCAAGTGTCTCATGGCTTTTATTTGAACAGGAAAGAATCAAACAGCCCTGATATGCTCTGGTTAAATAGCTAGCTCTCCCATGGCAACGCCAGGCCTGTTATTGCCAACTGTATCCTAGCAACTGACAGACAGAGTAGATATGGCACGTCGCGCCCCTAGTCAATGCAACTCTGCCCAGCGACTGTGAACAAGATCTTTACACGCCCCTTACCCACTTGTACTGCTTGTAGTACACTCGTGTAATAGGTCAGCCACCGCTGCAGTTCCTAGTAAACTGTTGAAGGAACCAGAAAAGTCTTAAAGCATGGCATTTAAAGTTGATCATTTCCATGGGTTCAGTAAGTATCAGTTTTAATGTGATATGGCCGAGTTGACAGATCAGTGACTTTTTTTTTTTTTTTTTTGAGAGTCACAAATGTGAAGTTTTGTTCACAGCAAAACACAACTCACATCATTTGTCCATAAGCAACAATACAAATCATTTTGGCGCTATATTTCCTCATACAGATATAGTGTCAAGATGATTTGTATTTCTGTGTACCCTCAACTTGAGATGCACACGTGCATGCATATGGACAAATGCATATTCAAGACTCACAAGACAGGATTTGTACTTCTGAGATGCACATTTGGTTCGCTGTGCACACTTTTTTTTGACATTTGTACATCAAATCTGCTCCATAAGTACCCACCCAATATATCATATTGAGCCCTGACTGAAATCTTTATATGGAGCCAAGAAATAAAGTAAAGAAAAGTATGGAATGTAGAAATTGAACATGTGTAAGACGTGTTCCATATTAAAAATTATGCTTTTCACACTACACTTAACCCCGGGTTAACGTCTTTCTTAACCCTGGGTTAAGGACGCATTTAACCCCGGGCTAAGCAGCGTTTCACACTTGCATTTTTGAAAGAGGGTTAACACCGCTTTTAACCCTGGGTTAACAAACCCTGCTACGAAGCAGGGTTAGCACCGCTTTTGTGGTGCTATCCCCGAAATGCAGTGCTAAGAACAATAGTGTGAAACGTTGTGGGGTTAGAATGTAACAGGTTAGAATGTAACAGGGGTTAGAATGTAACGGGTTAGAATGTAACGGGTTAGAATGTAACAGGGTTAGAATGTAACAGGAGTTAGAATGTAACGGGTTAGAATGTAACAGGTTAGAATGTAACGGGAGTTAGAATGTAACAGGTTAGAATGTAACAGGGTTAGAATGTAACAGGTTAGAATGTAACGGGAGTTAGAATGTAACGGGTTAGAATGTAACGGGTTAGAATGTAACGGGTTAGAATGTAACGGGTTAGAATGTAACAGGGTTAGAATGTAACGGGTTAGAATGTAACAGGGTTAGAATGTAACGGGTTAGAATGTAACGGGTTAGAATGTAACGGGTTAGAATGTAACAGGGTTAGAATGTAACGGGTTAGAATGTAACGGGTTAGAATGTAACGGGGTTAGAATGTAACAGGTTAGAATGTAACGGGAGTTAGAATGTAACGGGTTAGAATGTAACAGGGTTAGAATGTAACGGGAGTTAGAATGTAACGGAGTTAGAATGTAACAGGGTTAGAATGTAACAGGTTAGAATGTAACAGGTTAGAATGTAACGGGTTAGAATGTAACGGGTTAGAATGTAACGGGAGTTAGAATGTAACGGGTTAGAATGTAACAGGGTTAGAATGTAACAGGTTAGAATGTAACAGGGGTTAGAATGTAACAGGTTAGAATGTAACGGGTTAGAATGTAACAGGAGTTAGAATGTAACAGGTTAGAATGTAACAGGGTTAGAATGTAACAGGAGTTAGAATGTAACAGGGTTAGAATGTAACAGGGTTAGAATGTAACAGGGGTTAGAATGTAACAGGGTTAGAATGTAACAGGTTAGAATGTAACGGGTTAGAATGTAACAGGGGTTAGAATGTAACAGGGTTAGAATGTAACGGGTTAGAATGTAACAGGTTAGAATGTAACAGCGAGTTAAACATTAGCATTAAACGTTAACCCGGGGTCTACAAGCTTACAGTGTGAAATCCTGAACACTGAATACCCGGGGTCAATTGTTAGCCCAGGGTTAAAGAAAACTAGTGTGAAACGTGAGATAAGTTAACCCAGGGCTATTATAACCCAGGGTTAAAGTTAACCCTGGGCTAACATATTCAAGTGTGAAAAGCCTAATTGTTAAAGAACCCCTGCAGCAAAAGAAATCAACTCTGACCTTTGACCTTGTCACTGTACCCTGCAGGATTTTCTTCAAGGTGAAAAGCCGCAGCGCCCACATGAAGAGCCACGCCGAGCAAGAGAAGAAGGCCGCGGCGCTGCGCCTAAAGGAGGCAGAGGAGCGCGCAGCAGCGAAGCGAGCCGCCGAGGCCGCCGCCATGCTGGCCGCGCGGCAGCAGAATGGGACGCGGCAGCCCGCCGGGGACAGCACCAACGACGACTCTTCAGACAGAGAGGACGAGGACGATGAGGACTGGCAGTAAGACGAAGACGCTCAGATGCCGTCGGCGTCACATGCCGCTATTCTCCTGCCACGTGCCCCACCTGAAGCTGCCGCAGCAGCATGGCTTGCTCTCCGTCTCGACGATGCAGTGGAAGGACAAGTCGCAGATGGGGACATAAACAAGCCTCCCATGAACTGCTTTTTGTATGATTTGTGGAACAACAGGACTTCATAGCTTCAAGGGCAGATTTACTCCCTATGCGTTTCCAGCGTGACTGTGTGGCGCTGGGTGGGCGGGGTGTACTTTCCAGAACCCGCCATCCCTCTTTACTCTGCCTGAAAAAGCGTTTCAAGAGTTACCTCTCTTGGTCACAGGGCTCCATAATCTCAAAGCCATGCCACTTCTCTCGGCTTCTCTCTGCGCAGTCCCGCTACCCATGCTGGACCGCGATCCCTCAGCACTTTTTAAGTCTCAGCCTGCTTTAGTCGACAGGTGGGAACTTGTTGGACCTCGTTCACACGGCGTGCACAACGCTTAGAGCGTTTTCTGACCGTTCAGAATTCAGTGAGATTTGGCAATATGAACACTGCGATGTTGGAACTGACAGGAGAAGCCTGTGTAGCGTCTGCTAAATGACGCGATGGATGGATGGATGGATGGATGGGTGGGTGGATGGGTGGATGGCGTGTGCAAGCTGTTGCCTGTTAGCCCCTCTTCTCTACTCGAGGCTGCCAAAAGCTCTCGCATGATGTACACCAAATGGGTCCCCTTGTTCTGAGCGCTGTTCGTTTGGGCTTTAGTTCTGTGAATCCCCCTCCTCGCCCTCGTCACTTTTTATAGTTCCCCCGTTTGTTCCTCACTGTTGATGCCTTGGATGTTTTGATGCTTTTTATCTTGAAATGACAATCAATTTTACACTGTTGTTTTTTTTTTTTTTTATAAATATACAGGTAACTGTTACTTCTTCTGCCTGTGAATCTATATGTAGTTGTTGTTTTTGTGAATATTCCTGTTGTTGATGATGATGATTATTATTATTATTATTATTATATAACTTGGTTTGGGCTGCAATTTAATTTGGAGCGCTTTTTCTCATTTGCCCATAGCTTTTTTTATTTAAACAAATGCTCCTTGCTGCCTGTTTATAACTGTGAGATTTTGAAAGCCAGAGACGAAGAAAAAGAAGCAGAAACGTATGTGCAATAGAACAATTTGACCCCTATTACCAGATCTCTCTCTCTCTCTCTCTCCCTTTTCCTCTAATCCCCCTCGGTGTCGTCATTACGACTGGCCGCTCTGGATGCCTCACTGTCACCCTGTAATGAGTTGGACTGTTGGAGCTGTAGGCCTCTACAGATGTAGAAGCAGGAAAGAAAACAATCAGCCAACATGAAGTAGTTCACCTTAGGTGGTGTGGCCCGGCCCACATGGTCAATGGTATGGGAAACTCGGGGATGCATTACTGCCTTTAAATGAAGAATTGATTTACAAAAAAAACAGTATTGAACTGTTGTGTGAATAAAATGTGCAAGAAAAATACAACTGCATTGCAGGTTTTACAGACTGTTTTCATCGTATCGACGGGGGGGCGACACTGACCGGCTGATATCTGTTATTTAATAAAAGGCCAATATCAGATATACTCCAATATATCTGTCTCACCCTCCCATGTGTGTCTACGGCTGCCTTTCTGTTTACCGTGTAGGAGGTAGGAGGCACTGAATTGGGCTATTGAAACATCACGTTTCTATCCATCTCTACATATCTCTATCTTAAGCCCTTCGGCCCGGAGCCAGATTCTGTCGCCATAGCAACAAATGGTCTAACGGTTTGTTTTTTTTTTTTCCTTTTTAAAGGACAACCACAGTGGGGAGTTAGGAAGCTGTGAGAAATTGTTCCACTTACCAGTTACGCCATAACTTAAACCTGGGTCTATGCACAGACTGTGTGTGTGTGAGTGTGTGAGTGTGTGTGTGTGTCGGGGGGGGGGGGGGGGGGCAGGGGGGTGATTAGTAAGAGTGTGCATGTGCTCGTGAGTGTGCTTTTGAGGTCAAACGTTTAAATGTCCAATTGAGGGGAGAAAATGTGCAGACTGTTCACTTTTTTTTGTTATCTTAATTTATACTTCCTTTTCTTCTTTTTTTTTTATTTTTGGCTTGTCACGAGATTGTCGAGGAACTTTCTAACGAAATGGTTTTCATGCTGTAAAACAGAATTATGGATGAAATTGAGGCCATGCCACGACCACACAGCTGTAAACCTTCCTCGTTTCATCCAGTTGGTTAGGGGGAATTTTGGGGGAAAAAAAGGTTTATTTAGCTAAAGATTGGAAATATATATATATATGATTGAAATTCTATGTTTGCATACTTTCTATGCTATTTTCTTATGGGGTTCACACTAATGATGAAAACAGAAAGGAATCTCAAGTGCTTTTTACTACAATGTAACTTATTTGTTTTGATTTGATTTTTACCACCTGTGTTTTTAGTAATGATTTATGAAGCACTGTATATTAAAGTTTTACAATATTATGACATTCTGGGTTATTTCATTATTAATTTGACTTTATGAGTGAGCAGGTAAGAGCTCGGCGACATTTCGACACATGCCTTGTGTTGGGATCGAACGCGTGACTTTTCTGTTACGAGATGTTCATCAGGCCACCATTCCCTGCCTTTCCTGCCCCTTGTCGAAAAGACTTTGCATCAACCAACATGATGATGGTATTATTGATGGTACTCTCAACCAGGTAAAAAAAACATATATTTCACTTAGCGCCACAAGGGGGCAGCATTGTTGCAGCAGCTTATTACACAATATAACCCAGGAAGTACAGAGGAGGGCGCTCTTGTGTTAACACCATCTGGGACACCAGCAAGGCTTCCACTCTGCCAAGCTGTGCTGTGTTTCATTAGTGCCTGTGCTTGATGGCATCAGATGTGGTTGTTTGCTGCTTACAGTTTGTGTGCGGTGGTTTAATGGTTTCAAGCGTGTGGCTATTCCTGTATTTAGTGATTTTTATTGCAACTGGATAATTTTGCTGCTAAAGCTTCAATTCTGAGTCTTAATTTGTTCCACATGTCCTGGTCCCATGTGAGATTTTGCTGCTGTCAGTTGCACATGTTGATATAATCCTCTTTTGCTTTATTCTAAATGTATTTCTATTTATTTCTGTCTTTGCTGTATCCTGTTACAAGTTTCTGCGGCAACAGCCCATTTTCCCCACAGGGATCATTAAAGCTGCACTGATCTTTATGTAAAAGGACACCCGTCTTATCGGCCTAAATCACAAAGTGGAGCTGCAACAGAGAGGAGCGTCCCGTCCCCACTAACTGAACCCTGTAGATTAACCCCAAACTAAACTCTGGTGTCAGTATGGACACTTCTCCGCCCACAGGAAGTGACGAATTGAATACAAATAAAAACAGCAAATGATCGCTCCATCCAGAGAAAGTTGCACTCACCGACCTTAACCCTTTCGCCTCTCTTCCCTTTGGTTTCCTTTGATAGAAAGCGACCACAGACCAGCCGGGTTGGTAAAAATTAGTGTGCTAGGTGTAGTTTACTGACTTCGCGTTACATGATTTCTGGATTTTAAAATTGTTATTATTAATTGTTACTTCTTGCTGCCATTTGGAGCTGCTGACCGTGCACAAGTTGCCCTGTGCAACTATAAAGGTTAATCTTATCGTAAGTATCAGATTTGACCTAGAACTACTGTACAGTGTTTCAGTGATAGTCGATGTTAACGTCCCCCCACCCTACCCCGCTATGTATCTGTTCTGCATTATTCCTGCAAGACTTTATCAATTTATTTTCTTTTATTCCAACCTGTCACTAGATTTTGTACTCCCTCGTGTGCTCTCTCCTTTTTGGCGTGGAAAAACAGCAGAGAAGCCGGGCAGAAAACATGTAAAAAGCACTTCTAAAACAGCCGAGTCTGTATATCACTGTGACAGTGTAGCTCGGTGAAGCTAACTGCAGCCTGGTAGGATCTGACAATGGAGATAAAATGATGAGGGGGGGAACTGCCAACTCCCACCAGCACCGGGGCCAGCAGCAGGGCATTCTGGGAAAGGAAAACAAGAACAGCATGCGGCTCAGATGTGTCTTTGCGTAATCTTTTTTGCCCGTTCCAAAACCGTGGGAGGAGAAAAGGGGGAGGAAGACAGATAGGTCACGGAGGAGAGGAGGGATGAAAGGAGGGGAGTTAAGGAGGGGTAGGATTCTGAACACAGGAACACTATCTGGTGATCTTATCGCCGGGGGAAATCACAGATCAGAGCAAGGCTTCAGATGATTTCAGCAGGAAATACTGACTGACAGGACAGCACGGAGGCCCATTCACTTCCATCCCTGGGTCATTTAACCTGTGATCTGTGACCCAGCCTTTGCATGTAAAAAAAAAACACTTGAGAAATTCCTCCCACTTATTGATAACTTATTCTTTTTTGCAGGGCATTCATCAGTGAGACACAGGTTATTTATCATGACCCCTGTATATTCAGGCTGTCTCCAAATCGCCCGAGGCACAAACGAGAGAAAGCCTCGCAAATGTGGCCAGGTGCTCCGTGTATGTGCATAAGAGTTAGAGGGGATTAATGCAATTTTTCCTCCCTCTCTCTCTCTTTCTCTCTCTCACACACACACACACACACACACACACACACACACACACACACACACACACTCATCATTATCATCATTATCCCGTATGACAGGAGGACTCAATGTCAAATCCTGGATGGATCTGTCACACAAGGCGTGTGAAATTGGTGAAAATATATCTGCAGGTCAACGTTTCCAAACAGGGGCTACAAATTTCAAGTCCCACGTTTACGACACACACACACACACACACACATAATTGCACAAGTTACACAAGAGGGTGTAAATGTGTTTAAAACAGACTAAGGGGTTTAATTGCTGTCTGATAGGGAGGTCCTTGTTAAAGCCTAACTGGAGGAGAGGACTGTTTACCAGGCTCTTCGCTGTTGGCTCATGCAGGAAGAGAAAAAAAAAAAGATGATCTTTGCATTACGATGTTTTTTTCCTCCTTGTTTGGGGAAGCTGAGCCCAGGTTGGGAGGCCTCACCTGCCTCATTATGTACCCCAGCGCAGAGGCTTCCTCCTGGGCTTGGAGTCGCTGATGAATCCCCTCTCCGTGTGGTTTGAGGGGAGCTGGCTGCCGTACAGATGCTCATGGCATCAGCTCACCAGGGCAATCCTCTTTTTCTCCACACTCTCCTCATCCTTATTAGCAATTACAACGCCAGAGGGCCTGCTTATACACATCTGCTGAGGAACAGATGCATCCAGCAGCCGCAATCATCCGCAGCCCAATCCCATCAATTGGGATGGGAGGGAAGATGGAGAGAGGTAGGAAATTAAAATAGGAAGGGAGGGAGGGAGAGGTGGAGCAAGGAAGGGATATAGAGATGGATGGAGGGTGGGGGAGGAAAGAGGGAGGCATGAAGGAAAGAACAAGGGAGGGAGAAGGATGGAGGAAAGGAAAGAATGAGGGAGGGAACAAATTAAGGGAGAAAGAGAGAGAGCGAGAGAAGCAAGGAAAGAGGAGGGAGGGAACCAAGGAGGGGAAGGGAAAAAAGGATGGAGAAAGTGAGGGAGTATCTGAAACAGTCAGTAACCGTCCAGCCTCTCATCCTTCCAACGCCTGACTGGGCATCAACGAACGGAGCTGAAGCCTCAGAATGGATCCATGTAGCGAGACAACAGGGGAAACAGTCCACAGGGTCCCTGAGTTACTGTTTCTCAAGACTAGCGGTCACATAACTGTTAAGGCATGTTTCACAATTTCACGCACCGTACTTTATTTGGCCCAAGTGGGGTCAGATGATGGTGATGACGATGGAAGAGCAGTAGACTCTGGCAGTAGACAAGACGTGAAGAGTTTCGCTCCAGAATGAAATGAGATGTCCGCCATTTGAAAAAAAAACCTAAACCTACTCAAATGTTAGGTAGTCTGAGTCCTTGGTTCAGAATAGACAGCACTTTTATAAACTGGATCCTCTAAATTTAAGAAATACTGAATGATGAACTTCAGCGAATGACTTTTGCTCAAATGTGGATGTATAGTCATACAGTGCAAGTTTACTATACTTCCATATGTATTTTGTATCATGAATCCAATGCAGATTGTAAGTAACAAACTGATGCAGTATATTAGTCTATATTTTAGTCTATGGCTCCTCCTGTATCATCGTCCTCTTGTAAATGAATGCAAGTGTGAACATAGCTGCTCATCATTTCATGTCATTACTTGAATCTTGGATTGAAATTTTACGTGGCCATCCTGTACATACTGGGTTATGTTTTAACATGCCCAGATGATATGGTTTATATCTGCCGCTTTATCATGAAACCCACTGAAAAGTGATTTAAAGCTGAATGAGCTGGTCTGTCTTGAGTTGAAACTGATTATGAAGGATGTTGCAGCAGACTCAATAAGGAGCTGTCTCTGCTTGGTCTATACTGGTTTGGCCTATGAGCATGCTGGTTTGCTATTGGACCACTGCCTTCTGGATGCTCATAAAGCAAATCAAAATTGACTTTATTTTTACCCTTTATGTAAGTTGGATTGTTTTTTTTCATGCTACTCTTTTGGCCAGGTCTCCCTAACAGAGTCTCAACCTCAACGGGGCTGTCTGGCTAAATAAACATTAATTCATAAGAAGACTTATCCCAGAGTGAGCCGTCGCTGCAGCTTCACATTCAGGCAAGGAAGCAACTGAAATGTATCTGGGTTTCACGAGCCAACACTTTGACAAAATGTTATGCTTTGGCTAAATTACTGTCAACAAAGCTCCAACTCCCTCACATGAGAGTAAGAAGTGAGTGAAAATATTTGTATTGAGCATTTGTAAGATTTATATTTCAACCAGTTTGAGGATCGGCTTCTGAGCGAGTGAAACATGCATGGTTGCTTTCCTGTGCATCTCCCTGTTCGCGCTGTGCCATCACGGGAAGAGGTTGAACTCAGGCACCCTGGAGACTGGAAACTGAGTGGATCACACATGAACAGATGCTTGTAAGTGCACTACTTTAAAACGCCAAGAGAGACATTAACACTGAAAAGGGGGAATGCGGTGGCGAAGCCCAGCATGTGTTCATTATTGCACATTAGAACTGGCAGGCTTTATTTTATATGAATTCCACGGATTTTGCGCATCTGACTTGGTTTAAAGTTTCATCTGTAACACTGAAAGGCAGATGAAATAACCTTCCCCACTCTGCAGCCGTCGTGTGTTCTCTCACTTACTGTCTGTTTCAGCGAGGGGAACTTAAGTAACATCCTGTCATAAAAGCAGGAAGACCGGGGCACGCTGCCTGCTGTGGTAATCTTCCTGAATGTACTCTTGAGGGGCCTGCAGCTCTTCTTGCTCAAGAGTTCACGAGTCTGCTCACCCTCACCACCGCAGCGTCTTATTGACATGTATTGAACGTTAGCCTTTCAGCTGACACTGCAAATTACAATGAGTGCAGCAGAATAAAACTAGCGTCCTTCAATAGCAACATTAAGAGCAGGGCAGTAAGGAGTGCAAGGGTCAAGTCCGCTGTACCCTGACAGCAGCTCTACAGGTGTGATGGTGGGGAAGGAGTATTAGAAGTAGAAGCAGTATTTGAAGTAGTAGACGCAGTAGTTTCACAAAATTTCATGGAACTCTGAAACGCAGATTACTTGTTGTGGACGTAAATAAGATTGTGTTCCTCCACCATGAAAAGATTATGTGACAATAGCACAAATCTGACCACTTTTTGTCACGTGGAAAGGTTAACTGATGTTTATGTTTAGGCAAGTAAAACAGTTTGGTTGAGGTCAGGGTAAGGATTAGCGTCACATCATCCCAAATGTCCAGCAGCGTCCCCCGGCCCATGAAGAGCTGCCTTACAAGTCGTTCTGCAGACAGGGTAAATCAAGCAGACTTGAGGAAATCCCGTCTAGGTCTAGATGAGTTATAATAGCTGGGACACACTTCTACACTGATTTCCCAGCCAGTAATGGGTTCACGGTGCTTATTTTTCAGCGTCGTGGCCGAGGGCCAGCGGTTCCTGCTGATGCAGCAGCTCGTGGGGGGGCAGTTCACTCTGACTTTCCTGTCTTAATCTTTGACGGAAAAACTGGAAACTTTGCTTCAAGTACAGCGTAAGGCAACATGAGCGCTTTATACTGCGACACATTATTGATCGATTGATTGATTATTTATCAGAGAATTACCTTCACTGTGATGCATTATAATGCAGTATGAATCAGGTCTGTGTTGTGTATATGAGTTTTTCCTCACTCTGTGCATCATAGTATGCTTTCTTAATTCAAACGCACTCATGATGTGATGATAGCATTACTGGAACCTCATATCAGTCACACCATCTAACTGTGAACTGTCGTTACACTAATACTGCAAGTTTCACTTTAAAATTGGGGATGTGTCACCGTGGTGACCGTGGTGACAGTTGAGGTAGTTTCCCTGTGCCATGTTTAGAGTTGAGTGAGAGTGAAAACTGTGATTCTGCTGTCAAACTGAGAGCCGTCACTATCACACCAAAACATCCAAACACAAACCACCAGACCATGTTAAAACAACTCAAGACTCCTCCCTCTTCCTCAAACCAGATCTTCAAACCTTCAAGTCTTTCTGCACGGTTACCTTATCTGATCTGCGTCAGGCGTGTATACGGCGACTATTCAGACACCGGGAGCGGCAGGGTAGCAGCTAAAGCATGCACCACTGCTGGACTGTGCCCTCGCTCCTTCCTCCACACCCCCGCCCCTCTCCCTCGCCGGCCCCGTCATCAGTTGGGCATGCCTTAGTGTCTGTGGCCTTGGCAGAGATTTGTGTGACAGTGAAGGTCTTTGTTGCAGAGACAGGGCGAGAGAGAGAGAGAGAGAGAGAGAGAGAGAGAGAGAGAGAGAGAGGGACGGGCAGAGAGCGAGGCGCACCGGCTGTCTGTTGGGTCTTGTTTGTGTCTGTTGCCGTGGTAACCGTCAGCCTGTGACGGCAGAGGCATGGAGGTAGGCGGCTGCCACTAGTCCACTGCGTGTGTGTGTGTGTGTGTGTGTGTTGTGTTGACCATGGAGATGAGGGTGGCTCTGCAGAGAAAAGTACGGCAACAGAACCCGAGAGGAAAGGATCTGGTGGATCTGCTAAATCTCAGACTTGCTTCCCCTTCGCCACAGCGGCTCCTAGTGTGGTCCTGGTTAGCTCAATGGGTAAAGCATGGTCAGGGTGATTCCCACTGGAGCCTTGACTAAAAATGTGTCCCTTCATGGCTCTGTAAGATGCTTCGGATAAAAGCGCCCACCAAATGGCATGCTACTACTATACTGCTGCTGTGAGGTGAACTGTGGTTATCAGAGTGAGAATAAAGCTGTTTATCTTACTTTCTGAAAGGGTGGAGCTGGGAGATGACACGTCGTGACCCAACAGCAGCGGTGGTGTTGTGTTGTCCACAGTTACGTGACAACCTCTAAATAGATTATAATCTCATCACTCATTACCTGACAGACGAGGTGGGACGACATTACGGCACAGAAGAGCTCAACGATCACAAGCCAATCTTAAAGTTGGCTCGTGAGTAAGTATGAAAAGGTTTTGTTTCAGTTCCACATTCGCAATTATTTTGAACAGAGAGTTGTTCAACCAAAAATTGCCGTATGTCATGGGTCTAACTGGATTAGAGGGATGCTGATTCGATTACACAGTGTGGCAAGGCATGTTAGCACCAACAATGTGACTTGGTTATCATCAACTAAAGGAATTTCTCTAATTCAACAGTGTTTTTTTTACCAGGGGACGTCATGAACCAAATAACTGCACTGAACGAAAGGAAAAACAATGATAATACAGACTTTAAAGAGTTTAATCAGAGACTAAAGGACAACCGTACTGTCAATAATAAACACAATATCATCTGTGCTACATCTTCAGACCGATACGCCCTCTAACAAAACAAAGACTACACAAAAACACACACAAAACGGTGCCTCCGGAGGAAGAACGCAGCTCGGTTGCTGGTTTTGGTGGTAAGGATGTCAGCTTCTTCCACGGCGGTTCCCAGGCGAGAGTTTAGTGTGAAGCCTGAACCTGACAGCAGAGCACAAAGCACAGTCCCGGTCAATGTCGGTCTGAACGGCATCAACACTATAACCAAATGGATGATGTGCACGCCATACCTGGGCAAGTCTATTTGAACACGTGGCTCTCAGTTCCACCGTGTCCAAATCCTGAGAGAGAGAGAGAGAGAGAGAGAGAGAGAGCGAGAGAGAGAGAGAGAGAGAGAGAGAGGAAGAGTTACATCAAAAGAGAGATAGTGCACTTAAATTCACACTAAGTCTAGGGATTAGGTTTCAAGCGTAAATGAGAGTAGCGGAACCACAACAGTGGAAACTCCCGTGCTCCCCTGACCCAGGAGCCTCTTCTGAAACCATCTGATGGTCTCATCCGGGAAGCAACAAGACCCGTTACTATGGCAACGCATGTCCGAGTCTGGCACAGAATCCCCTCGTTCGAGATACCTCAAAACAGCTGAGGGAAACGGGACCAATTATGTAGTGACGGGTTCATTGAGAGAGTGACCCTATCAGATGGTAGGATGCTTTGATAAGACCATTTATAGCCTAAACACAATCAGATAAAACATCATCCTCATGTAGGGGGTTTGGAGCATCCTGCCTTGTTAGTATAAACTTTATTAGTTATTAGAGTTTAACCCTTAGATCCTGTGATTGTGGTGCCACTAGGTCAGCGTGAGCTCATTCATTTGTGCAAAAAGACTTATGTAAAGAGAACAATGTTCCACTTAGGATGACGAGGGAGCCGATAGGAACCAGGTGCCGGATTCACAAAACCTTCTTAAGAAAGAAAAAACGTTTTTCTTAAGAAGAAAACTTGCTGTTCATCAGAAATATTTTGTTCCCTACAAAAAAACCTACAAATAAATGGGATTCTTCAAAGCAAAGTTCTCAAATTTGTTCTTAAATGTTTGTTTTTTTAACTTTAAGATAACCTTCCACTTTATCTGCCAGAGACAACAGATGATGTTGGTGTTACTCCTACTGTAACATGTCAAAGGTAAGTTGATCAACGAGCCAATTTCCCAGAAAGTCGGTGTTGTCGTTTTCTTTACTCGAGTCACTCCTTAACGTCGATGTGAATCCAACCCCTGATTCTCCCAAAGCAAGACAGACAGGAACTTGGTACCCCTAGATGACATCTTACCTTTAGGTCCAAACAGTGCAGAGTAGCAGGGCTTGCTACAGTATGGCTTGCCATCATGCTGTAAGAAGCAGCAGTTGTATTAGTCACACAACGACATACCAACTGTCCATATAACATCAACCGGTGCATCATCAGTACATTACAACTCTCCAATAGTCTTACTTTTATTCATGTTTTATTCAAGTGTTATCCAAATAAACTGTATTATTATTATCTAACGTGACTAAATAATCCTGTGCATTATTAAAAATGAGAGTCATGTCAGCGTCTCACCTCTGCATGTGAGCCTGCTGCCAGCGTCTTGCCGCACTTCTCACACTTCAGACAGGGCCGGTGCCAGTCCTTGCCCAGTGACGTCACCCTCTCAGCTGCAAACACACCAAAAGAAATGATTAACGGTCACGGCCTCTGAAGCTGTCCTCCTGCACAATGATGGCTACTGTAGTCTGCGGAGTATCATGGGGTCATACGGGGGTAGGTTTAATGGGTTAGTCCATGTAAAGCTGTACATTTGGTCTGATAACGGTCTTTATATTCTGGGCTAGTCAGAACATCAAGATCTTAAGAGTTGATAAGCTGAATAACATTGTTTGGGTGTGGTGCCTTGAGGGACAGGAAGACAACGAGTCCCTGAGGAATTTGTCCTCCCCTTCCATCATAAAGCCTGATAAAGACTGTCTTTACACCCATCAGGAGGATGAGAAAAGTGGGGAGGAGTGCTGCATTTATAGGACCAGAGATGTTCGAGAGTTTGGACGGCTGTCGACTGCTGAGGCACATTCCACGATTTACGAGGGAGACGGGGCCAAGCACCAAAGGCTGAGTTTGTACTGAACACATCAGGCCAGAGAGGTTGACCTCCAAGTGTCATGTTTTTTTTGTGCCATTTCTATCAAACTTGTGTCGTAACCGAGGAGCAGAAAACATGAGAACCATCTGTGGATATTCTAAAAGCACAAAAGGGAGTAATAATAAAGTCAGGAGGGACAGTAGACATGTTCACCAACAAAAACATCTCATTTTGCACACAGCATTCAAACAACCCTGGAGCCCTCGTGCTCTAAAATACCACATCGTCATGTTATCTGTACAATACGTACAATATCATCATAGTTAGATTCAGGATATGAATATAACTGGTATGACGTGGGTCCGGCCGTGGGACAGGGAGAGCGCCCCAGGCCGGGGTCAGCGTCTCCGGCCAGCTGACTAAAAGCATTTCACTAGATTGTGGTCGGGCGTGGAATGCAACCCTGGCCGAGCCGGCACTAATTACTGTACTTTACTTTGAAAAAACAAACCGCTGAGGGCCCAGAGCAGGGCCCTCCCCGGCCCTGGGCCAAGCAGTAATAGTGTTAAGTGTCCCAGGTTAAGCAGGTTGGACTCTGCAACCTGTTTGTTTGATTACGCCGATGATAGTCATTCTTTAATCCTTACACGATTCCAAACACCACCGCCCACGTGTGTCTGAGTGTACACGGATGTGATGAAGTACACTTCGGTTTAATTTTCCCGATGTTACGGATGATGAACGAGGCAGGGGCGTGAGAGACGGAGCAA